>CM077507.1:13020216-13368291 GCA_039654745.1 Houttuynia cordata | reverse complement strand
CTATGAAGCTGCTGCTTGAAGCTCACAACCTGGTAGCCCTATTGTATATTTTTTCGTTCTGTTGTGGATATGCATTTTATCGAAAAATCGGCATCAATTTACCAACCCTTTGGAAATACCCTAGGATGTTTGGATTCGAGGTTCTTTGCAATAGATTCTGGCTCAACGTTGTGTCTCTGTTTATGGTATTTCTAATGGATATTCTTTGTTTAATAATTATGGAAAGATGTGGTTCAATGTTTGTAGTGTGTTTGGAGTCTCTTTCTCCCCTTGTGATGTTGTATATAAGGAGGACTCCTTGTTTGTATTTTCGTTTTTAGTTGAATAAAGTTTCTTTGTTAGCAAAAAGAAACTTGAGCTGCCAATCATACTATCTGAAATCTATCAGGAGACTACACTTTGTGCATGACCTGATTTAGATAAGGACGAATATCCAACTAGAGCGACAGAGCTTTTTACGTGTGGCTTGGCGCCAACTACGGGTTTCTCATATTACCCGGAATCACTTTCTTTCTTCCATATGACCTGGAAAGTACCAAAAATACCCTTAAGTTTAGGTATAAGCACACACTCTCCGTTTTTCCATATTACCCGGAATGGGAGCGGCTACCCAAAGAAGCTCGCATTAGTCGGAGAAGAAAGCGTTCCGTCCGGCCTCTCTGCCCATATCATCACCGGCGCCAGTGCCGTCAAACTCCAGAAAGGTCATCGTCGTGGCAAAAAGTGGGAAAACGAGCGGGAAAGACCGGGTATTGGAAAACAACTTCAACCGAGGCAGCGTACATAAAAAAACCTGTAGGTGAAGTTCAAATACGACGATTTTTATCATGAAAGTTGGTTCCAGAGAAGAAAGTTGAAAACTTAGCAAGTTTTCAACTATTGTTACAGTCGTGTATTCAACAACACGACTGTAACAATAGTCGTGTTTGATAAAACATGACTCATAGACATTGCTTTTCACTCATATACGGTTTTCAATATATCGTGTCTGATGGTTTATTAACTTATTTCGGTATTTTAATGGCAGGTACGGATGGAGAAGATAGTTGTTTGCTTACACTACGATGGAGTTTTTACAAATTCTGATAAGTACGTGGGCGGGAAACGGAAGCTCCTACCTATAGATACACGAGTAAAGTACCTGGAACTGTTGCAGCAAGTGGAAGAAAGATTAACGCTTAAGTCTACATCTGGTACATTAACTTTGTTATATCGTGTTGACTCTAAATCCACATACCTCTCTGAAGACGATAAAGACGTGGAGTCAATATTTATACTTCACAAGAGCAAGCAAGGCACAAATGGACTACTCCGCCTGTACGTGGAGTGGACTTCTACTCTCAATAAGGAAATAAATGCCGATGCAAATAAGGAGGAGGAGAGGCTACTAGAGGCAGAAGTGAGGCCGGCCAGTAAGACACCGCCAGAGAGGCCGTCCAGCCCGGGCAATAAGACTCCCGCATCAGTAGTCAAAGGCGGAAGAGATGAAGATTATGCGAGGTGAGACTTCTAAGGCACGGATACAGGCAAGTCGTGTGCTATTATAGTCGACTATAATAGTACACGACTGAAAATTTTGTCGTGTCTTATGCAACACGACTATATACATAGTCGTGTTTCATAATACATGACTATAAATGAATTCGTGTTGCATAAGACACGACTTTACTACATGCTATCGTGTTCTCAAGTCCATTCATACATCTTTTTTCACGCAGATTTGGAGATGGAGAAGAAGCTGAAGATGAAGAAGAAGATGAAGATGACGATTCCAGTCCAGATGAAGAAGAATTATTGGATGAAGATGAATTACCGTGGTCTGCAGATGAGTGGGATGAGCCTCTTACAGTACCACATTTTAGCCAGCCAGATCACACGAGAACATCGACTTCTAGAGTTCCCACGGCAGGAGACACATGTAAAGGGAAATCTATCGCATCGGAGGACGATGAGTACCTCAATATTGAGGGTGATGGTGGTTGGGATTGGGGTACCTATTCTGTAGAGGCCGGTCCTTCAAAACATTATGAAGAGGAGATGATGTTGACCGGAAGTTTGCAAGCAGAAGACCACGAGGCACAACTTACCTTAGGGGCTAGGTTCGAAAGCATCAAGCAGTTCAAGATTGTTCTAACTGATCTGGCAATCAAGAGGAAGTTCATGTTCAAAGTAGTGGATGAGAGCAAGGACACATTCGCTGCAACGTGCAAGGTTTCGGGGTGCAAGTGCTACATACGGGCGTCGAACAGACTTGATGGAGTCAGCATGACAAGGAGGGAAGAACGGCATACATGTGACACTTCTGTAAGTTCGAAAGATCATCCATTGGCTTCTCACCTCTGGATTGCGAGGAAGTGTCATGGCCTCCATAAGGATTCAAACTCCATAAAAATCGCAAATATCCAACAATACATTGAGAAGCATTGGGGCATGACTGTAAGGACCCTCACTTTAAAAACCGGTTTATTTTTGTTAAACGTGGATTATCGTGTGGTTTAAGCACTTTCAGATTAAATTCGGTTGATTTCGAAAATAAAAATAGTTTTCAAAGGTTTCAATCAAAAACAACTTCACATAAATGAGTTTTAAGTGATTTAGAATCAAATCTTAATTTTTGGAATTTTTTTCTGATTTTTACCTATTTTCCCGAAAATTAGGGTTTGACGGGACCCCCGGCGGGCCCCGCCGACGAAATTAGGTTCTATGACCAAAAAGCCCCAGACATTATACAAAGTCGTTATAAAAATTTTCAGAATTTTCTGAGCTTAATTTGGTATTAAAATCGCTAAATTACCCATTTTTAGCCAAAATTGCTCATTTTACCCCAGTTTTTACCTAGGTCTACCCCAAAACTTTCTATAAAAGGAAAGGGTTGCGCCCTCCCTATTTTGGGAAAGGGTTTTGGCTTGGAGCAGCAGCCTCTTTCCCCATTTCCAAAAGAGGAAAGGAGTTAAGGTATGCTAATCTATGCTTAATCTTTCATTTTTATTTGATTTTCAATAATCTTTACTCAAAACCTTGATTTTCCAAATGATTTCAAAGCATTTGAAGGATAAAAATCTCTGTTTTAAAATTTATCTTCAAACCCTAAGCTTCAAATTTTGTTTTTATATGATTAAAAGCCCTAGATTTAAGGTTTATTTTGGGTTTTCAAGCTTAATCGCGATTAGTAGAGTATTAACAATGGATTTATATTTTCTTCAAGGTGATTAAGGTGTTGGACTTCGTGGTCATCGAAAACAAGGTAATGGGTTCTTTAATACTGAGTGTTTTGGAATTATTGAACTTTACTGAGGTACATGTAATTGTTCTTTACTGTTTGCAATTACATATAACTTAGTAACTTTCAAAAAATTCCAATAAACTCAGTAATGTTCAAAAATTTACAGTTAAATGGGTTTTAGAAATTTTGCATTTTTTTCCATGATTTAGTTCACTTAATGACATGAGAAGTATATTATGAGTTAATGCGGCCACGTGATATGTAGAAATGATGATATAATACCTTATATATGTTGGATTATAGAAAATAAATGTGAGTATGCTTGTAGGAATGTTGTCGAGTTCATGCAAGTAAAGTTATATTTTTACGGTGGTTTTCACCATGATTTTGGGATTGTGATCAGTACTTAAACGAGTTTTCAACATATGAATATGACACTATGAGTTATGATAAGTATGAATCATGTGATTAGGATATGCATGACTACACACACGCATGGGGATTTACCATGAGATTGTAATTATACCTTGATTATGATGCATGTGGGAATGGGTTGAGAGCATGTTTCATGTGTTGGCACCATCGTAGGATTTGCTCACGTATGTATCCTGAGAGCATGCATCATGAATCGGACTTCATGAATGAGATTTTACTGTGTCTTCATTGGTGTTGATCGATCGTATGCAATGGATATAATTGCGTGCCGGATTAATCGATCGGAGAATTATCGAAGTTGGTTAGTCCGAAAGGACACGTTTTCGATTTGGTCCTTCGTGGATCACAGACACTCCCCGGGTTGAGTTTGATGGATGATATGGGGGGCGTGTTTCGTACTCGCCTTGCGGTTGATACTATTGAGATTAGTCGTACGGGACATGAGTATTCCCGGTGGTAGGCTTGTGCACCCCCTACCACATGTGTTCTAAGGTCCCGCGTAATCGGGATTCGGGCTCTCCCCCACCGCAGGAGACTACCCAGGGCGAACACACCTGTTCTAGTTTCGTTGTGTACGATTCGGGCACCCTTGGCCAGGGCTGTCCAGGGCGAACAGACTTTGGGGTATACGACACCCCCTTGTTTCCAGCGAGGAAACCGGACCATGATACACCTTCTTAGGCTTGATTGTGTCCCAAAGATATTGTGCTTACTCCTTGATGGAGGCATTCACCATTGTATTGATGCATTATTATGAATGCTATGAATGATTGTGTATCCTGTAGATTCCACGTGTATCGTGAAGGGTGAGTGTATGTTCATATAAATGCATGACTATGTACCATGTAGATGCTCTACATGTGACGTGATGGATGGGTGGATCATGTTATATAAGTATGATTGTGTACAATGTTGTATGAGATTCATACCACAGGAATGCATGTTTAGACAGTTTGTGGTTGAGATATTATTATGTATCGTCTTATGACGGGTATGCATGTTCAGTAGGTATGTTGGTAAAATTCCATGGTATAAGATGTTGTGAGATGGACGTATGATTTAGACGGTATTATCACGTGGATTACGTATATTGTTTGATGAACTTTCATGCTTTGATGTTTCTTGTGGATTTCCGATGTGTCTTGAAAACCATTACTGAGTTTTATACTCACCCCTCTTCCTTGTTTTGTTTTGGGGCTGCGTGGTGCGACACGCAGACACGCAGGATCCTCTCTTCGAGGAGCGACCAGAAGAAGTATGGGATTAGTTTGAGCAAGATGATTAGTGTTGTGTTATCGTACTCTCTATTGTCATGAGATTACAGTAGATGTCGTGTTATATTTCAGACTGTTTAGACCTGTTATCCGAGCCGCATGTATGGCTCCGGACTTTATCTAATTGTGGATGTAAGACTTGTTGATATTCTAGACTTTATACCTCGTTGAATTTTTACTTGTTTACTCTTACACAAAGAGGCGCGAAACTCCGAAATTATGTTATCGCCCGTATATGGGTGTAAGTCTTCCGCTTTGTCCGACATAACGTCGCCCCCGCACATCATTCGGCCCATGAACCGGGTTCGGGTCAGGTCGGGCGGTGCGCGGGGCGTGACAAAGTTTTTGGTATCGGAGCGCAGCTTTGTCTAGGAGTAAATAAGGTGTGAACGACAAGTCTTACAGGTTAAGGGTTGTGAGAAGATTAAGTCTAGATTTAATTAGCGTTGTGATTTTCCTTTAGTGGTTTGCCACGATTGTTGCCTGTTTACGTTTGTGTGCCACTAGTTGTTAGATTGTTTTGTGTTATTAGAACTGTGTGATTAATGAGTGGCGGTTGTGTAGATGGCTGGCCCTAATCACACGGGTGCTAATAACCACCGTGGCGCTCGGGATCCGAGGGTGGACGACATGTTGACCGCGATTGAGGGGTTGACGCGGGTCGTCCAGGCCAAGCAAGCGAGCGGTAGTGGGTCTGAATCTCTTTCTCTTGAGGGATTCAAGAAGCTCAACCCTCCTAGCTTCAAGGGCGGGTTCAATGCTTCGGTGGCGGATAACTGGAGACTTCATATGGAGAAGATCTTTAGCGCGTGGCGTTGCCCCGATGAGGAGAAGACGCGACTTGCGGTCTTCACGTTCAAGGGCGAGGCCCAGAGGTGGTGGCTATCTATGGAGCGTCAGAGGTTCTCTGGCCGGGTGGATATCCCGTGGGAGGAGTTCTTGTCAGCCTTCAACGACAAGTACTTTCCTCTGCACGTCCGGGAGGAGAAGAAGAAGGAGTTCCTGAACCTCCAGCAGGGTTCGTTGACGGTCTTAGCCTATGAGACCCGATTCGTAGAACTTGAGCGTTTTGCTCCTCGTTTATTCACCGACGAGTATGAGCGGGCACGCAAGTTCGAAGATGGTCTGAGGCCGTTCATCAAGAGCCGAGTTGTGCCCTTCAGGCACAAGACCCTTGCTGAGGTGATGGAGACGGCCATAGCGGTGGAGCGGGACTCGGACGAGATTATGAAGAAGAGGGGGCAGCAACAGCAGCCTAAGAGGCCGAGGGCGGAGGATTACCATAGCCGCCGTGACCCTAAACGGCGGGATGCCCGTCATGTGAGGCATAACTCTCAGCAGGTGCGGCAGGACCTTCTTGACCGCCGTGCTAATGTGACTTGCTTTGATTGCCGGCAGAAGGGGCACTATGCTAGCGAATGTCCTCAGAGGGCAAACGGCAGGACCTTCTTGACCGCCGTGCTAATGTGACTTGCTTTGATTGCCGGCAGAAGGGGCACTATGCTAGCGAATGTCCTCAGAGGGCAAACCGTGCACCGAGACGTCCTCCAGTGACCCCTCACCCCGGTCCGAGGCAGCCGGAAGCATTTCAGGCAAGACCACATGCTAGACCACCTACCGGGCAGCTTGATGCTAAGGGGAAGAAGCCGGTTAATGAGGGAAGAGTCTTTGCTATCTTGGCGCAGGAGGCAACCGGCTCATCCGGCGTAGTGGAAGGTACGATCCCTATTGCCTCCCACTATGCTAGAATCTTGTTTGACACTGGCTCTTCTCATTCTTTTATTTCCCCGTGTTTTGCGGATGAGTTGGGTGTTGATTTTAAACTGTTGCATGTTCCCTTGCGAGTGTCTACACCTTCGTCCTCTCTGCGGGCGGAGGAGTACGTGGAGGAGTTTCCGATGGTGATCGAAGGGCATGTCTTGCACGTGGATTTGATCTTACTACCGATGATCGACTTTGATGTGATATTGGGCATGGATATGATGTCCAAGTTCCATTTGCATGTAGACTGCCGAGGGAGGAAGGTGAAGTTCGAGCTGCCAGGAGCTAAACCCTTTATCTTCCAGGGGGTGAAGCGTCGTAGTGGCAAGTTCTTGGCCTCATCCTTCAAGGCCAAGAAGTGGATCGATGGGGGATGCGAGGCTTTCCTGGCAAGTGTTACTGCCTTGAATGGGGAGTTACCTGCTTTGGATTCTGTTCGAGTTGTGGCGGAATTCCCCGATGTGTTCCCTGGTGATTTGACGGGTTTGCCACCAGAGAGGGAGGTAGAGTTCCGTATTGATCTTATTCCAGACACTACTCCTATCTCTAAGGCTCCCTATCGTATGGCCCCAGCCGAACTCAAAGAGCTTAAGGCCCAACTGCAAGATCTAATGGATAAGGGGTATATCCGGCCTAGTGTATCTCCGCGGGGTGCGCCGGTCTTATTTGTTCGGAAGAAGGATGGTTCTCTGCGGTTGTGTATCGACTACCGAATGCTTAATCAGGTGACCATCAAGAACAAGTACCCTCTACCTAGAATTGATGTTTTGTTTGATCAGCTACAGCAGGCTAAGGTCTTCTCTAAGATTGATCTTAGATCGGGTTATCACCAACTTCGGATCCATCCTGATGATGTGGCAAAGACGGCTTTCCATACCCGATATGGGCATTATGAGTTCTTAGTGATGCCTTTTGGTCTTACCAATGCACCAGCCTTATTTATGGACTTGATGAACCGAGTATTCCGGCCATATCTTGATCGGTTCGTGATTATATTTGTGGATGATATCCTAATCTATTCGGCCAATGAGGAAGAGCATGAAGCACACTTGATGATCGTCTTGCAGACTTTGCGGGAGCATAAACTCTTTGCGAAGTTTGACAAGTGTGAGTTTTGGCTCGAGAAGGTGCAGTTCCTTGGGCACGTAATCTCGAGAGACGGTGTGGCGGTTGATCCCTCGAAAGTTGAAGCCGTGTTGAGATGGGAACAACTGAAGAGTGCGACGGAAGTCCGCAGTTTCCTAGGACTTGCTGGGTACTACCGCCATTTCATCGAGGGTTTCTCTAGCATTGCAAGCCCTATGACCAATTTGACCAGGAAGAGTGAGAAGTTTGAGTGGAACTCTGCTTGTGAAGAGAGTTTCCAGGAGTTGAAGAAGAGGTTGACTTCAGCCCCTGTTTTGACCTTACCTTCCGGGAGCGGTGGATATGTTATATACAGTGATGCTTCTCTTCGCGGCTTGGGTTGTGTACTCATGCAGCATGGTAGAGTGGTAGCTTATGCATCCCGACAGCTTAGGGTGCACGAGCGGAACTACCCCACTCATGATTTGGAACTAGCGACCATGGTCTTTGCATTGAAGATCTGGCGGCACTATCTCTATGGTGAGAAGTTCGAGGTATTCACTGATCATAAGAGCCTGAAGCACCTATTCACCCAGAAAGATCTGAACATGAGGCAAAGGAGGTGACTTGAATTCTTGAAGGATTATGACTTTACGATCTTGTACCATCCCGGTAAAGCGAACGTGGTGGCCGATGCTTTGAGTCGGAAATCAGCCTCTACGGTTGCTTGCATGCGAGTTCGTGAGCGGCGCGTCTACGAGGACGCCATTGAGCTGAGACCCGAATTGACTTTGGAGGACACACGGAGTTGGTCTGCTAACCTCTCGATCAGCTCTAGTATGGTGGATGATGTGGTCGAAGCTCAGAAAAGGGATGATGAGACTCTAGCTCTCAAGGCCAGGCTTAAGGAGAGGGCAGTGTTGGGCTTTGAGGAGAAGACTGATGGAAGCTTGATGTATAAAGGTCGGTGGTGTGTGCCGAACTCTGTGGAGTTGAGAGAGCGTATCCTATCGGAGGCACACCATTCTAAGTTCTCCATTCACCCTGGGGGAACGAAGATGTACCACGACGTGAAGAGGACTTTTTGGTGGAAAGGGATGAAGAAGGACATCGCAGTCTATGTGTCCAGATGCCTTGTGTGCCATTAGGTCAAGGCAGAGCACCGACATCCTGGCGGTTTGCTACAACCACTCTCGATCTCGGAGTGGAAGTGGGACCACGTCACCATGGACTTCGTCTCCGGATTACCTCGGTCGCCGAGTGGGAATGACGCGGTATGGGTGATTGTTGACAGACTTACGAAGTCCGCTCATTTCCTCGCGATCAGGATGACTACTCCTTTGGATGCTTTGGCTGCTCTTTATATAAAGGAAGTGGTGAGGTTGCACGGGATCCCAGTGTCTATCGTTTCCGACCGTGACCCTCGTTTCACTTCGAGGTTTTGGCAGAGCTTTCAGAGTGCCTTGGGGATAATTCTCCACCTTAGCTCCACCTATCATCCTCAGACAGATGGACAGTCTGAAAGGACCATTCAGACACTTGAGGATATGCTTCGCGCATGCATCCTCAAGTGGAAAGGGAGTTGGGAACATCATTTGTCTCTGGTGGAGTTTTCTTACAACAACAGCTACCAGGCGAGCATTATGATGGCACCTTTCGAGGCGCTTTATGGGCGTCCTTGCCATTCGCCTCTGTGTTGGAGTGAGGTTGGGGAGCATCTTCTCACTAGCCCCGAGCTCATCCAGCAGTCAGTGGAGAAGATACGCCTCATCCGGGAGAGGCTCCAGACAGCCCAGAGTCGTCAGAAGAGTTATGCCGACAGGAGACGACGGGAGTTGGAGTTTAACGTTGGCGACCATGTGTTCCTGAAGATCTCTCCTACCCGTGGTGTTGTTCGACTCGGACAACGGGGGAAGCTGTCACTCCGATTCATTGGACCTTTCGAGATCTTGGAACGGATTAGCGCCACAGCCTATCGTGTAGCACTCCCACCCCGTTTGGCCGAGATCCATAACGTTTTTCACGTCTCACTTCTTCGGAAGTATGAGCCGGACCCCTCTCATGTATTGGATTTCGAGCCATTGGAGCTCCAGGAGAACCTTTCCTACGAGGAGATACCCATCCAGATCCTTGACCGTAAGGAGAAGGTACTCCGGCATAAGGCTATCCCACTCGTGAAGGTGTTGTGGAGAAATCACGGTGTTGAGGAAGCCACCTGGGAAATGGAGGGCGAGATTCGGAAGAAGTACCCTCATCTTTTCATCGCAGATCTCTAGTGAATTTTGGGGGACCAAAATTACTAAGAGGGGGATGATGTAAGGACCCTCACTTTAAAAACCGGTTTATTTTTGTTAAACGTGGATTATCGTGTGGTTTAAGCACTTTCAGATTAAATTCGGTTGATTTCGAAAATAAAAATAGTTTTCAAAGGTTTCAATCAAAAACAACTTCACATAAATGAGTTTTAAGTGATTTAGAATCAAATCTTAATTTTTGGAATTTTTTCTGATTTTTACCTATTTTCCCGAAAATTAGGGTTTGACGGGACCCCCGGCGGGCCCCGCCGACGAAATTAGGTTTTGTGACCAAAAAGCCCCAGACATTAAACAAAGTCGTTATAAAAATTTTCAGAATTTTCTGAGCTTAATTTGGTATTAAAATCGCTAAATTACCCATTTTTAGCCAAAATTGCTCATTTTACCCCAGTTTTTACCTATGTCTACCCCAAAACTTTCTATAAAAGGAAAGGGTTGCGCCATCCCCATTTTGGGAAAGGGTTTTGGCTTGGAGCAGCAGCCTCTTTCCCAATTTCTAAAAGAGGAAAGGAGTTAAGGTATGCTAATCTATGCTTAATATTTCATTTTCATTTGATTTTCAATAATCTTTACTCAAAACCTTGATTTTCCAAATGATTTCAAAGCATTTGAAAGATAAAAATCTCTATTTTAATATGTATCTTCAAACCCTAAGCTTCAAATTTTGTTTTTATATGATTAAAAGCCCTAGATTTAAGGTCTATTTTGGGTTTTCAAGCTTAATCGCGATTTGTAGAGTATTAACAATGGATTTATATTTTCTTCAAGGTGATTAAGGTGTTGGACTTCGTGGTCATCGAAAACAAGGTAATGGGTTCTTTAATACTGAGTGTTTTGGAATTATTGAACTTTACTGAGGTACATGTAATTGTTCTTTACTGTTTGCAATTACATATAACTTAGTAACTTTCAAAAAATTCCAATAAACTCAGTAATGTTAAAAAATTTACAGTTAAATGGGTTTTAGAATTTTTGCATTTTTTTTCCATGATTTACTTCACTTAATGACATGAGAAGTATATTATGAGTTAATGAGGCCACGTGATATGTAGAAATGATGATATAATACCTTATGTATGTTGGATTATAGAAAATAAATGTGAGTATGCTTGTAAGAATGTTGTCGAGTTCATGCAAGTAAAGTTATGTTTTTACGGTGGTTTTCATCATGATTTTGGGATTGTGATCAGTACTTAAACGAGTTTTCAACATATGAATACGACACTATGAGTTATGATAAGTATGAATCATGTGATTAGGATATGCATGACTACACACACGCATGGGGATTTACCATGAGATTGTAATTATACCTTGATTATGATGCATGTGGGAATGGGTTGAGAGCATGTTTCATGTGTTGGCACCCACGTAGGATTTGCTCACGTATGTATCCTGAGAGCATGCATCATGAATCGGACTTCATGAATGAGATTTTACCGTGTCTTCATTGGTGTTGATCGATCGTATGCAATGGATGTAATTGCGTGCCGGATTAATCGATCAGAGAATTATCGAAGTTGGTTGGTCCGAAAGGACACGTTTTCAATTTGGTCCTTCGTGGATCACGGACACTCCCCTGGTTGAGTTTGATGGATGATATGGGGGGCGTGTTTCGTACTCGCCTTGCGGTTGATACTATTGAGATTAGTCGTACGGGACATGAGTATTCCCGGTGGTAGGCTTGTGCACCCCCTACCACATGTGTTCTAGGGTCCCGCGTAACCGGGATTCGGGCTCTCCCCCACCGCAGGAGACTACCCAGGGCGAACACACCTGTTCTAGCTTCGTTGTGTACGATTCGGGCACCCTTGGCCAGGGCTGTCCAGGGCGAATAGACTTTGGGGTATACGACACCCCCTTGTTTCCAGCGAGGAAACCGGACCATGATACACCTTCTTAGGCTTGATTGTGTCCCAAAGATATTGTGCTTACTCCTTGATGGAGGCATTCACCATTGTATTGATGCATTATTATGAATGCTATGAATGATTGTGTATCCTGTAGATTCCACGTGTATCGTGAAGGGTGAGTGTATGTTATAAATGCATGACTATGTACTATGTAGATGCTCTACATGTGACGTGATGGATGGGTGGATCATGTTATATAGGTATGATTGTGTACAATGTTGTATGAGATTCATACCACAGGAATGCATGTTTAGACAATTTGTGGTTGAGATATTATTATGTATCGTCTTATGACGGGTATGCATGTTCAGTAGGTATGTTGGTAAAATTCCATGGTATAAGATGTTGTGAGATGGACGTATGATTTAGACGGTATTATCACGTGGATTACGTATATTGTTTGATGAACTTTCATGCTTTGATGTTTCTTGTGGATTTCCGATGTGTCTTGAAAGCCATTACTGAGTTTATACTCACCCCTCTTCCTTGTTTTGTTTTGGGGCTGCGTGGTGCGACACGCAGACGCGCAGGATCCTCTCTTCGAGGAGCGACCAGAAGGAGTATGGGATTAGTTTGAGCAAGATGATTAGTGTTGTATTATCGTACTCTCTATTGTCATGAGATTACAGTAGATGTCATGTTATATTTCAGACTGTTTAGACCTGTTATCCGAGCCGCATGTATGGCTCCGGACTTTATCTAATTGTGGGTGTAAGACTTGTTGATATTCTAGACTTTATACCTCGTTGAATTTTTACTTGTTTACTCTTACACAAAGCGGCGCGAAACTCCGAAATTATGTTATCGCCCGTATATGGGTGTAAGTCTTCCGCTTTGTCCGACATAACGTCGCCCCCGCACATCATTCGGCCCATGAACCGGGTTTGGGTCGGGTCGTGACAATGACAGTCAACTATAAAAGGGCATGGAGGGCGAAAGAGGAATTGATCCGATTGGTCGATGGCACCCCTGAAGACGCATATTGCATTTTGCCACATTACAGAAGGGAATTAGAGCGGTCTAACGCAGGTACACATGTGGTGATAGAAAGATCAGCTGATATACCTGATATCCCAATTGAGTTAGCTGGCTACGACTTCAGACGTGTGTTTTGGATGTTCGGGCCCGGTCGCAAGAGCATTCCGAAGAACACTGAGACCGTTGCTCACGCTTGATGGAACATTCTTAAAAGGAAAGTACCCTGGAGTATTACGGCAATCAACAATTAATGTGTCTTGCATATGCAATTGTCGATAAAGAGAATATCAAAACGTAGTAAGTATAGAAGCAGGAAACACGACTATTCTGATAGTCGTGTTTTTGACGACACGACTGGGCACATATTCGTGTCTTTGAAAACACGACTACTCATACAGTCGTGTTTTTGATACACGACATTCTAACAACCTGAAGCATTCTGTGTTTAATATGCTTTGTCTCTCACTTGTACAGGACGTGGTTCCTCACCTTACTAAAATGTTTTCTCTTTACACACTCCCCGGCCTCTCTGGACACTATTGTCTCTGATAGACAGAAGGGCCTTTTGAGAGTGGTCGCCGATGTCTTTCCCGAGGCTCACCATAGGTTTTGCCTAAGGCATATGGCTGCAAATATGCTTAATACTTTGAAGAATAAGTAGCTGAAGGAACTTCTATTCCAAGCTGCAAAATGCTTCAGGAGACCAGAATTCGATGCAACCATGGAGAAGATGAAGGAACACAATGAGGCGGCCTAGAAATATGTTGACAATATTCCGAAAATACATTGGGCTAACGTAGAATATCCGGGTAAAAGGTACGGCACTCTCACGTCAAACGCGTCCGAAAGTGTCAATAATATACTTTTGAAGGCTAGGCTTTGGCCAATAACTCAGATGATCGAGCAAACGCGGGCGACCACAAGCGTCCATTTTCAGAGATGCCGAATGGAAGCAGACGGGCTACTGACTCCATTAACAAAGTATGCACAGAATCATCTCAATCAGATGAGGAATCAGAGGGCTGGAACAGTTCGAGTTCAACCGCTATCATTACGGCAGTTTGACGTGACATCGTTATACCATGTGGTAAGCATACATTCATTTTCTGTAAGAGACGACTATAACAAAGTCATGTCGTCGAAGACACGACTAGTCATACAGTCGTGTCTTCGACGACACGAGTATCCTTGGAAGACACTAATGTTGTTCATGTTTTCGCATCAGGATGTTGTTGACCTTACGAATAGAACCTGCACATGTGGCTTCTTCCAGAGCATGGGACTTCCATGCAAGCACGCCATGACATGTATTGATGAGAGGAGTTTGGAACCGGTAGAATATTGTGAGAAGTGGTACTGTGCAAGTACGTACCGCACCATGTACGAAGAAGTAGTGTTTCCTACTTTAGACAGAAGTCAGTGGGGGAATTACGGGGTTTTATTTAAATGCGAACCGCCCATGGTTGAAGCTCCAAAGAAGGGCAGGAGAAAGACAAAGAGAATTAAGTCACAACCTGAGCCACCTGCAAGGACAAGTTTGAAATGTGGGAATTGTCGTCAAGTTGGTCACAACCGTACGAGGTGCACCAACAGTCCGGTTCCGAAAGAAAATAGGAAGCGCAGGAAACGAACACTTCCGCAACAAGGCAAACTGACTACGAACGAGACATCGCATATACGCCGCTCCGGCTTACCTAAGCCCCCACCATTCTTCACTTAGGATGTAGTCAAGTTCTTGTATAACGCATATTAGCTTATACCGAAATGTACGTGGCATCCAAAAAAGAAAATCAGAAATGAAAAAATAATCTTTCAATGCATCGTTCGTGTATTTCCATTATACCCGAATATTATAGTAGACGACTATCTATACCATCGTATATTGTGAAACACGACTATTTACAAAGTCGTGTCAGGTAGTACACGACTATATATAAAGTCGTGTTGCATCAGAGACGATTATATACGTAGTCGTGTTGCATGAAGGCCGTATTCAAAGTGATGCTTGCGAAATTTTTTCTAAGGCAACCATGTGTCAAAAATGAATTCGAATTAATTGAATTAGTGCTGTACAACAAGGTGTCCAAAAATGAATTCGAATTCATTGAAAGAGTACGGTATGTACACCAAAGAAGCTTTGTACAATAAAAGGATGTGAATAAAATGAATATGAATTTAGTCTTTATCCGGAAGCAGCATAAAACCCGCAATTGTGACGGCATCTTTTTTTACTCTTTCAGAATCGTCGTCAAACTCGCTATTAATAACCCTGTGAATCAAGGTTGAAGCGATGACTGGTCGCCAAAGCCGTGTAATTGTGGACTGATCAAACTCCGGTGGGCTGACATTGGACGCCAAGTGCGCGACGTACATCATGATGAAGATGCCACAGTCTTTGGAATTCTGTTGCCACGGCGCTTTGGTGATCTGAGTCATCTTCCAGTCGAGCAAACCAAACCACCCCAGCTTGCCTGCCATCACAATGTTCATGAACTGCGTGAATTTGTCAGCAGCTTTTCTGTGATGTGGATATAACTGGGATCTGCCAGACAGCGGGTTGTAGAAGCGCCATACACAGTGCGGGAAATGTACATACACGAGGCAGAAGTGGGAGCCGGTGCGGATTGGGAAAAATGCGTAGAACATGTTCCTGTTCAAGCCATCGAGCATCCTCCTGAGCTTTTTTACCAATTTTGCATTATTTCCTCCTTCTTTGTGCTCCTGCGAATCCGCAAGAGAGTTAGACAACCATGTGGGGAACATCATACTTAATTACTTAACACTCCAAATGCAGGGAACACTTACATTGTCGAATATCTCTTTGAATGCGTGGCATCCAAAAAATGCCCACGGATACTTCATCCGGCCTCTGTCATTGCGCTCCCTCAATAGAATTAAAAACGCATCTATAACCTATAGAAAAACTTCCACAGGATTCATAACAGTCGAAGTAAGGTAATATACAACTTCTAATTAAACGTCGATTATTGTATATACGACTTCCATGATAGTCATGTCAACAAGAGACACGACTATGCGTAAAGTCGTGTTTTGCAAAGACCCGACTATGCGTAATGTTGTGTCTTCGAAAACACGACATAACGTCAAGTCGCATATTTGAAAAAGTAAAAGAGGAAAACATATGAGCATAGGTTTACTTACATTGGTGTTTATTTCTGCTGTTTGTAGGAGGGATACATAGTCGTCATCACATAGCGTTGGGATTGGATAAGCCTTCATTGGATTGGCGATCCATCTATCTATTGCCACTCTATCCCGTTCTAACAATACTCCCATGTCGAAGCATAACTCCAAATCGGCATAGTTTTCGGGGAGTGCAATTATAGACTTACACTTTTGAGGTGTTCGGAGGACATCGACGTCAACAGGCTGGGATGCGGTTAAGCCAGTGGCCTCCGCCACCTCGTCCTTTGCCTCTTCGTCGTCCTTCACCTCCTCCTCCTTCTCCTCCTCCATCGCCTCTTCGTCGTCCTTCACCTCCTCCTCATTCGCCTCCTCCTCCTTCGTCTCCTTGTCCAGAACATCCTCCTTCGCCTCCTCCGACTCCTCCTCCTTCACATAAGCCTTCACCTCCTCCTCCTTTACATCCCCATCCTTCACATCCTCCATCACCTCCTCCTTGACGGTTTGGATATCCGACTGCTGTAAGGAAGAGATGACCTCATCGATGATAGAGGTCGCTTGTCGATCGGATATGGTTTCTTCGGAGTCGGCTTTCGGCTGAGGGGACCTATTCCTTCTTTCCTGCTCCTCCGCCATTCTCCGTATATGGTCATCTTCCCTAATCCTCTGCAATTCCCTCGTGGAGGCAGTCCTTATTCTCTTCCTTACCACTAGACCAGGGGGGAATAGGTCCCGTCCGTACGTCGGACAGGACTCAACTTTTGCAGGCTCCATATCTTCGTTGAATTCTGGTTGGAGCTTCTTCAAAAACAACTTGGCAGAGGATCGCTTTATAGCCCGTTGAATCTTGTCTTCCTCATCCGCACGTTTGATGGAAGCTAAAATGATATTTTACTTATTCGTGTCAGTAGCAGCATAATAAAGAACATAGTCGTGTTGTATGAAACACGATAAACTACATAGTCGTATAGCATGAAACACGACAAATATAATAGTCGTGGACCATGTGGCATGATAAAATAAATAATCGTCTACAACTTACTTTTATCCCATTTCGTCGAATCGAAATGTGACTTCCTTGCCAGCTCCTTTGTCCGCATACCAATTGGAGTTTTCTTCATATGCTCCTTGTTACGGGGCCGCTTCTTTGGCTCCATCTGATGCATCGATGACTTCTTTGGCTCCATTGGGGGCCACTTCTTTGGCTCCTTGGTCGGTTCTTCAGTCCTCTCCTGCTTGGGATGCTCAAAGATCTAACCACCCTCTAACAGCATTGACACTGAGGCGGCAAAGGCCTTCATAGAGTGGAGAACCTCTCGCAGAGGTCCGACACTCCTTCCCATCTCCTCATACGAAGACAGAGCTATCAAAATTAGTGACTGTATGCCCTGAAGCGCACCCTCCAATCGCCCCATTGCAGTTGCAGTGGACTGGGCAGCCGTCCTCGAGGAAGGGGTGCAGGTTGGTTGGGGTTCCTCTTCATTTCTGGCCTCTCCGGCCTCTGCCGTCGCGGAGGAGGGGCCACTGAGGTTGATGAAGCGAGGAGAGATGCCTCTCCGGCCATGGGGCTGATTACGTCGACGAGTTCGTCCCATACTTCGAGATTGTAGAACACTCCCGTCCAATAGTCGGCCATACGGTGCTTCTTCTGTGCACCTTTCTTCACCTCTGTAATGAGGGCCCCACTTCCTGGCCACCTTTTGGCCCGTGGACTGGTAGGGCCCATGACAGGATGGAAGATTGTCGTGTGCTCGAAAAACCAAATCTGCAAAGTAAACAGATGAAAACACTATTACAAGGCGCGGTTGCCTTAGTCGACTATAAATAGTACACGAATTGAACTATGGTCGTGTCGTATACAACACGACTATATACCTAGTCGTGTTGTATCATACACGAATATAAATATAGTCGTGTTGCATAAGACACGACTATAAATATAGTGGTATTGTATAAGACTTGTTTGCCTTTCGAAGACTATGAATGCTACATACCTGAAGGACATATGCGGCGCCGTTTAGGTATCCACCGCCCATGCACCCTCCTTGCGATCTCGCACCCACTAGTTTGCTGGTGTGGGTTATACCAGAAACCAACATCTTATGCATAGCGCCAGCCCAATTGTATGACCTCAATCTTGGGAGGTCGTCCATGTAACGGTACAAACAGGGATGAACCGCTCTAGTGCTGTGTGGAAACAGCACCGTGCAGAAGAGGAGGCAGATGATCATCCTCGCCATGTCCTCCTCTTCCATCTTCAGTTCGCCCGCGCTAAGCTTGTCTATGATTTCCTCAATTTGTGGAATATCCGCTCTCCTCGCGGTGAAGTGCTTTCTGAAGAATTGGCCTTCCGGTCGGCGTGTCAAGGAGGGGAGGACCTCAACTCTTTCGCCCTTTGCGGGCAATCCGGTGATAAGAGCAACTTCTTGCTCTGTGAAATGTAGCGTCCTACCCTTGATATTGAAGACCTTCGCCGACTCATCCCAGTACCTGACCAAATGGTCGAGGAGGTTCCGAGATACAACTACGTCCTCACTTTCAAAAATGACAACGAAACCAGCATCTTTGATCACTTGGGCACATCTTTGGTGACGCTGTAAGAGGGCAGCACACTTTTTCATCGCTCCCGGTTGACAAAATGTCTGAAGCGCCGGTCGCGTATTGTATGTTCTCTTTATTGGTCGGTTCATCGGAGCCTTCCTCTTCCTGCCCCTCTGATTTCGCTATGGAGTTGCCAAGACAAAATCCTAATCCTCCCCCTCTTCCGATGGTATTTCTTCCATAGACTCATCTCTTTTTTTATCCATCTGCAAGGAGTGAGGTAGAGTAGTCAGTAGAAAAGTCGTGTCGGTGAAACACGAAAATATAAAAGTCGTGTTGTCACGTACACGACTAAATAGAAAGTCGTGTCTTTTACAAACACAACTTTATAGTTCATAGTAAAAATTTAAAATCCAGATGTCGGATCTGATGAAACTAAAATCAGTAAGGATTGTTGTAACTTACAGCGGTTTAGTCATGTGTATGTGTGTATTTCCTCGCAGATGCCTTTCACACTCTTCCTCACTGTCAACCGAAGCTCAATCGGTCAATCCGCTGGTTGCATACAGGCGGAGGGAGCCGCAGGGGAACTCAGAAGGTTGAAGATCTGAAATACCGACGTATACGCTTCAAATTGCCGCCTTTCTGCACTCTCCCTCAGTCGTGTTGTCGAAATCCAGCATGGGGCAGCTCGAAATCGAGATGGGGGACGCGAATAGGCTCGTCAAAATCCGCAGGGGTCGCCGGTTGAATCATCGCTCGAACTCGCCGGTCACCATTGAAGTCGCCGATGGAAATCGTCGGAGAACCCTTGGTGTTTTTCGTGTTGGACACAACACGCCTCTTCGCACAGTATTAGCACGAAAAAATAGAAGAAAGGGCATTTTGGGTACTTCAAGTCCATATTCCAGATCATATGAGATTTCACGGGAAAAACCAGGTAATATGGGAATATCAAAGTTGGCACCAGGTAATATGGAAAAAACTCAGAGCGACATCATCATCCATTTTCATTGGTTTTTAGTTGTGCCAAACTTGGAATTAGATCTAAAATAATTAAGGCAATGACTGGAACTATAATTGAACCATAAATAACAAACAAGGGGGACAGGACAATTTAAGACGTTTCACATGACAAGTATACCTTACTCCTATATAATAACATATATAGTTAAAAGCTAACATGGCCCCCCAAAAAATTCCAAATACAAATCTTTGTGTAACTTAGTACTCCGATACCTAAGACAGATCAGGCATTACTACACTCAAGAAGTGTAACGCCCCGGATTTTTAAAATATAAAATTTCTTATTATGCAAAAAAATCGAAGATGCAATGGATTTATTTAATACCACGGGTAAAAATGCACCAGGGACATTACTTGGGTTTTTTAAATCCATTTTTCATATCATTGATTACTAAATAATACAATATTGTTGAATACCAAATTAAAAGCCTTGGATTGCGTCCAAGTGTACAACCATATTGTCCATGTCCAAATTACAATAAACACCAATGCACAGGCTCAACCTGTCGAGCTTTATATTAAATAATGAAATCAAACACAACTCATACTTATTTCTCGTTGATCTTTCAACACATACACCCAGGTACCTGCAAAACTATGAAAATAGCATTGAGTATTTACAATACCCAGTAGGATGGTAACTGTAACAATAATAGAATAGTTTATTCTTGTGATAACATATCATACAATCAAACATTAATAATCATGCATACATGTGAGTCCTCTACTTCTACTTTTTATCTTTGCATTCAAGTAGGGGTTTCACTCTTAATAGATATCATAATTTCATCTCTTTCGTTTGACTATAGTTTATCACGATAACTCGTAGTCTCGAAGAGACTTCATGGATTCGTCCGGGTTGAGTTATGAGCATCGTGAACTTCGACATAACTTATGCATGCATGTGAAATCTCTTGTGGATTGCAGGCCCCCATGATGACCAATCATGGTGTGGAACTAATTTTCACATTCTGGTAATTTAATCACAAATCTTGATTTATTTAGGGTTGTTAGAAGAAGTACATATATGTATGCCTCTTATGGTAGAAGGCACCATCTAAACAACTCAGTACAGTAAACATAGTTTCAGTCTCTTCATTTGGAGTTCAGTTTATTTTTTATTAAATAGATGCCCAACAGCCACTTCAAAGGTTGGTCAGGATGCTTGTTCTTGACAAACTCCTTCTGAAGTGAATTTGGAAATGCAGGACTGAAATTGAACCAGGAAAGAGTAGCCTACCCCACCACACCACCACCGTCTAAGACGCCGGAGATACGACACCTCCTGCCGAGTTCACATTTAGGTTTTTCTGGGTCTTCATCCAGTTTCTAGCATCTTCAATTCCAATTTTCATAACTTCACTCCTCGAGTCATCTGTGATCGCATTAACCAATGCTATGTGACAAATATTGCAACACTCAAATAAAAATGTAGATATTGATTGATCATTCAGTAAGAAGACTCACGTATTTACTGTTCTTGGCATCTGACTACAAGATGATGAAGTCTCCCTTTTGCAGCCCATTTGATCACACGAAATCACCTATACCCACAAAACATATCCAATGAACAACAATATAATTATCGTTAAACTTACAAATCTTCCATAAATAATCTGATTCAAACAAGATTATGACATGCACCTGTGTTGTCCAAGAGGTACATTCTGCTCTTGTTGTTAGGCCAATATCTATAACAAATATGCACATATACAACTAGCCTTATGAGACAATTGAAGCAGATATTTTTATGAGGTGGGCTTTGTTGGAACAAAATTCCTTTATCCACCTCTTCTGGACGATACGAGATCTTCTTGGAGCACCAAATTGCATAGAGAAATGAAAATATATAAATTAGAAAAAAGATCAAGGCTGCGTGAACGGTTATCCTTAAGGATTTATTGGCTCTCTATTGAGTATTGACCTCATGCCAATTTGCTAAGAGATCTCTACGCCAAAATCTTTACAGGATTAGAAAGCCTTATTAGTGAGAGCTCCTCGCAACGGAGGACTCACTGAGCTCGCTCATTGAACCATTGTGATTGTTCGCAAAAATTTTCAAGAACACTCTACATCACCCTTACAATAAATCTCACATAGATCTAATGAATCACACACATAAACCACATATGAATGACCCATTTGATGTAAAAGAATGTTCAATTATATATAAAACCACTGTTGTTGTTTTAATTAATCTTCTTAATTTTACTCGCAAGTGTGCGAATCGTGTTTGGAGTATAGTCGCACAATTCTTACGAGGTCGAACCCACAAGGACTTGTGTTTTGGTTCACTACAACTACGACTAATCGAAGAAATGTAATTAAACAACTTTAACTAACAAATTAATCTAAAAGCAATTAAGTAATCTATGAAAAAGAAACTAATTAACAAAGAAAATAATCAGGAATTTAAAACACTAGGGCATAAGAATCAGCACATGACAATCATAGGAATAATTATTTAAAATCAGCAATTGTTCTCACAATTATCTCGTAGAGAATTGGAATTCAATCTACTCTCCTATGGAAGATTTCAGCATTAAAGCATACAAATTTCAGATTACAATTTGTCTTCTCTTGCATATCAAAAGATGAAATTCAAATCATTAGTTGTATCCATAATTTAATAAATCACAACTAATGTCCAAACAGCATACTAAATTTATGATTCAATGCACTTGATTCGAGAATAACAATAGTTAAAGCATAGTTATTTGAAATAGCAATTGCATCATATAAACAATACTCCTACAACATTCATGGCTTCATCTCAGCCCTAGACAGGAAATTAGCTACTCATGCTATGAAAATTAACTGCAAAAATAATGAACTTCATTTGAATTAAAGATCAAAATAACTTATAGAAATTGTGGAATAATAGACAATTAAGCAAGAAAGTACTGTTCTTTGCTCTCGGGTTACTGTTCACAGCAACAGATCTTCAGAACTTCGAAGCACAAAGCCGGAATGAAAACCAAAATGAAAGAGAACAAAAGTAAGAAAGAAGAACAAAATTTCTGGAAAATAAACACTGATGGTCGTCTCTCTCTCTCTCGCTCGACCAGCCCCTGTTTCTGGCAGTGCTTTGTTTATATAAACTGCAAGACAGTAAAAATGACAACTTCCCAAATTGATTCTCGTGTAGAAAAATCTCCTCTGCTACTATCTTCTAAATCAAGTAATCTGCCCTTCAATTTCTCGTCCAATCGCAGCAAAAATTCTAACTTCAATATTTTGAACAGATTGAAAATTCCCAAAATCTGGAGCTTTCCCCATTTGAGCCAAAATCTAACCTCTTTTCTTCTTCAATCGAAACGAACTATGGCAGCTTACCATTCTGAGAAAGATCTGCAATTGAAGCACCTTTTACTTTCCCGATTCAGCGCTTCTCTCTGTCGAAACCTTTCCAAATCAAGAGCTTTTCAAACTGATTCTGTTGCTCTGCTCCTCATCGTCGTCGTGACCGTCGTCGGCTTCGACCTCCATCGTCGAACTCTACCCATGGCCGCCGCAACCCAAGACCGCCGCCCGTCATCTCTGTCGGCCTCTTCGACTTCCTCTACGGTCTTGCCGGAACCCATGCCTCACTCCAGCCTCTGCATCGTCTGTCGTCGTTCGAGCAGTCCCTATCTCCTCCATCGGCCACCGTTGAGCTCAATCTCAGGCCGCCAGAACCCAGAGCCTCACCCATGGGTCGGACTCATCGCGCTCGAGCAGAGAGTTCGAGCGCTCTCTGTTCCTCTGTTAGACACCTGAGCAGAAGCTCGGGTTCTTTTTTTTTTTCATTGAACTGGCCGAAACAATGTCATCCACTGGATCGAATATGAATGGCTCTTTATCTTAACTCAGCTCCCGTCTTTTCTTAAGTGACTCATCAATGGTTCAGATCTCCTCATCGTCGCCGTGACCGTCGTCAGCTTCGACCTCCACCGTCGAGCTCTACCCATGGCCGCCGCCGCCCATTATCTCTGTCGACCTCTTCGACTTCCTCTACGGTCTTGCCGGAACCCATGCCTCACTCTAGCCTCTGCATCGTCCACCGTCGCTCGAGCAGTCCCTCTCTCCGCCATCGGCCACCGTTGAGCTCAATCTCAGGCCGCCAGAACCCAGAGCCTCGCCCATGGGTCGGACTCATCGCGCTCGAGCAGAGAGTTTGAGCGCTCTCTGTTCCTCTGTTAGACACCCGAGCAGAAGCTCGGGTTCTTCTTCTTCTTTTTTTCTTTCATTGAACCGGCCAAAACAATGTCGTCCACTGGATCGAATCTGAATGGCTCTTTATCTTAACTCAGCTCCCGTCTTCTCTTAAGTGACTCATCAATGGTTCAGATCTTCAATGCGCGTGATATCAGGTCTTGGGTCACTTTGGCATTTCAAAACCCGTATAATGGCTTCACTTTTGGACGTTCCGCAGTCTGAGGATTTAAACCTACATAAACAAGATATATCCAACATTAGACGCACCAGATATTCATAAAATTACTGAACATATCGAAATTTGAGCCATTTAGAGAGCATTATTTATTTAATTCCTAATTATTAAACTAACTACTAAAACTCACTGTAATCCTTATTTTAACTAGAAATTATGACTAACAAATAGGTAAAAAGGCATATAAAAATGTGTATTTTTCATGCATAACAAATACCCCCAAACCTAGATTTTGCTAGTCCTCAAGTAAAATACAAAATAAAAACAATAACAATAAAACTACTCAAAAATAAATGCCACTGTCGTAGGGAATCACGATTGCATTTAGCATATGCAACAAGCCTTTTAAACCCCCAGGTGTCCCTGGATGGACGAGTGAAGTCTCGTGAGGGTTTAGCCACAGACATGTATTTATAAAATTAACCTTATTTATCTGAGTGAAAAATAAATCAAACTAAACACTACAAAACACACAACCTATTATCCCTTCAAATACACATTGCAATACTTAAGAAAACTAACCACACGTACTTGCATTTATAATCAACTGGAATATAGAAGCGCTCAAGCAAGTGGTTTTATTTTACACCTTCATCTTGGAAATTTCTGCTCAATATGATATACATGATACTTTAAATAATAGAAAGTGTAGAACATTGTAGCAATACACTCTAAATCTCTGTTTCACACATATCTAGTGTTATCCATTAACTAAAGAACATCAGAATCTACATAGTCATCGTAATCTTTAAGTTCATGATAGCACAAATGCCTGCGCGCCTCTTTCAGGTCTAACATTCTAGATTTGAGAGGATAATACACCATAGACTTTTTTTTTTTACAATAGGACTGTGTAAGGCCTGACTTCAAGATGCTTAGGTTTAGCAATGACTCAGGCCAATGACTCCCAGCACAGTTGGCTTAGGGCATTAGGTTTTAAGATGGACCGCTTCGGACCTGAGCATCAGCCTAAGTTAATCCTATAATAGTCAAGCAGCCCTTTTCTTTAGTCAGAGTCATTGGTTGATATGTGGTTGTCTGTTGAGCTTAAAAGATCATGATAGCCCATTTACTTGGCAATGGCAAGGGCTTGGAACCGGAAATAGGTTGAGAGTATAATACAGCCTGGACAGAATAAGATGCTTGAAAATATATATGCTAAAAAAATGAAAAAAAAAACAAAAGAACTAGGCTATCGTACGTTGGATTACACTATAGCTCGGCTATTGGGGAATTGATTACACGATACAATGAGCTATCATGTAATCTTCCATTAAAATGGGACAAACTTCAACATTTAATATCTCCTTCATTTTTAGTCCGTTTTTGGCTATTTTTTTAGTTCTTCCCTATTTTTTATGCTCTTTTAGTCATCATGATATCCTAATAATCTTGATATCCTATCAAAAAAATATCATTATATCTATGATAAATAGTATGCGGTAGCTCAACATATTTATGGTATCATCACATTATAAGAAAGAGCACTAAAAATGAGGAAGAATGAAAAAAATTGGTCAAAACGGATCAGAAATGAGTAAGAAACACATAGTTGAAGTTTGTGCCTGTCATGCCCCGAAAGCCCATACCTCGATCGGAGTGCGGAAGCCAACAAATGAGATACAATTCGAGGTAGAGATCCCGGGCACGCGACCGAACAGTCAATTTCCCAACCGATTACAATCATCTCAAAAGGATATGTAACCGATTATGCCCGCAATCAGTGTAATACAGTAACAGACATCATTAAATAATATGAAATAAATTTACTTAAAAATAATCCAATGATGATTCTTCAATAAAACTTAAATAGAATAAAACTATAAGTCTATGGGACACAATTGCCAATAATGTCATAAACATCAATAAAAGCAAAGCAAATAACTAAATAGTCTTTAAAACTCTTCACGGCACCTGCAATCCGCATTTCTACTACCCCACTTCCTGATCTCAAATTTCATTTGCGCCTGTATCAGAGGATGCATTAGTATTTCATAGAAAAACTCAATAGGATGTAGTAAACCACTGAATTAAAACAAGTAGCATGAAGAGAAATAAGAATAACAAAAGATTGTGAACATTCCACAACATCTGGACTGAACTAAGGTCTATATACCTGAAAGGTTAGTCAATAATAACAATCCTAACTCGCAAGTATAGGAAAGCATCAATAAGACTCCGAACAAACATATGTGTAAGGAGAGAATAACAATCATATCAAAGGCTCCAGACATCTAAAGTGAAAGGAGTTACAATTTCTGTTCGCTGAACTGGTTGCTCGCAAGTGACTAAAATAATATACCAGAACCACCCTAAGGGTCCTCTCTTTGGAAACCTGCCATGCGTCTAGGATGCTGGCCCCACCAATGCTTACGGACACGATGGGCAGAGACTGAAGACCTTCCGTAATGTCAACAATCTAACGTACGTATAGTGCCTCCCTTCGGACAGTATGGAATCGCAACTCCATAAATATAAATGATCTCGCAAGATCTAGCAATGGCTTAATTGAGCATACTATGAATCCACCATAGGGAGAGTCTCGCAAGAGCTCTTGTGGAAGAAACAATCATATAATCAATATGAGCAATATCTCAAACGAATAGAGGTCGCAACACTCTAAAATTATAAGATATCTCTTACCAGAATAGACTCTCTCACGAAGTATGGATAGAAGTGTCAAAGTCTTTGGTCAACACATAACTCACTC
Organism: Houttuynia cordata; assembly: GCA_039654745.1. Classification (NCBI taxonomy): domain Eukaryota; kingdom Viridiplantae; phylum Streptophyta; class Magnoliopsida; order Piperales; family Saururaceae; genus Houttuynia; species Houttuynia cordata. The sequence continues at coordinate 13,341,474 of CM077507.1, read as the reverse complement.
ATTCAAGTAACATAGAGTAACAAGTTTCTCAAACGCATGCAAATCACTCTAGGAGTAACAAGACGACCCAAACACTTCGAATAATAACTCACCCAAGGAGTACCATATAATCAATACATACCTTTCATACTCAGCCCTAGATAGGAATTTCTCATACACATTAGAATTTTATAATACAAATAACAGAGATCAGAAAGCCAAAGAATCTTAGATGATTTGAATTCCAAGTGGAATATCAAACCGACATCAACGCTTCAAGGTAGATAGTTATGAATCTCTTGATCAAAAGATTATCCCTCCTAATTGGATTACTTCTAGCTCAATTATTACTGTGATATACCATAAATATATAGCCCAATTACTACTAATGACACATTAAACATTATCATATCATATTATATGATGTTATTTGTATACTTAGTATTTCTTTCAGATTCAGCTCACTGCCTCCTACACAACAGTCCTCTTCCGACGGCTACTGTGCTCTGTACAGTAATACTTAACTTCTGAAATTTTTACTGATAATACCCTCATGAGTCTAGTTTCTAAACTCACTAATATTATATTTTGTCAATTTTATTTGAATTAGTTATGAATTATTTACTACAGACTGTCAGCACAGAAATAGTTCTGGCCGAGATTAAGACTCTTCATTAAACTTGATTATCTCACTTAATAACACATTGTAGATGATAATATATCATTAACAGACCATATACTCCCCTCCTAGACCAATTACCGACCCTAGGATTATCTGGAATTACTAAAGTACACCCCTTCTCATGTTCCTTTACATATAACACAGTTTAATACATACCAAATAAGACAATTAATGCAAGACACACATTAAGATACCAAAACTCAACGTGGAACATGGTCAACCAAGCAATAACAGAACTTCTAGTCTCTGGAAAATTAATAAAGCATCAGACTTTATGTATGAATTCCCATCTAAAAACGGAGCATGAACGTACATATGATTATGATGCACTACGCATAGAAATAATGACACAATTCATTCATCTCACAAGAATAAAAATAATACTCTAAGGTACTGAGTCAAAACACTTATAAATATCATATAACAGAAGAGAAGAAAGGGGAAAAAACCATCCTACACTTAATTTACCAAAGATTTTGCTTTTTTACGCGTTGCTCGTCTCCTCCGCTTCCTCCAAAGCTCCCCCTCCAAACTCTTGCAAACTGCCACAAGAAGAAGCCTTATAAGAGGTGGGTGAATGTGGGAAGGAGAAGGGAAAGGTCTCTGGACGTTCTAGGGCTAGGTTTTGCAATAGCACAAGCCAACTCTCTAGGGTTTATATAGAGTTTTGGGAGAATCCCTTCTTAAACTAATTTTCCATATCATGGATACTTCCTACTAATGAGAAGGCCTCAAGATCTTTCTAGAGACGTGCAATTTAAGTCCAATTGGGATTTAGCATCTTTCCCATGCAAATCCACCCCAAAAATAAATTAGAAATCTCAAAATCGCGATACGGCGATCGATCGTCGCATGCATTTTTCTAAACTACCGCGTTATAGCCGATCGATCGCAATTAACTACGATCGATCACTTTACCCGAAACAAAACAATCAATAATTACAGTAACAACGAATGATCGTTTTGATAAGCGATCGATCGGTTCAATTTGCAGATCGATCGGTTCAATTTGCCGATCGATCGTTTGTTCTGGCAATCGATCGCAGCCACGCCCAAACAAAATTTAATTTCTCATATCTTTTCACTCCGAATTCCAAATCATACATAGTTGGTGGCGTTGGAAAGCTCTTCTCACCAAATTTATTTCCCATAAGGCAAAACATAATCAACTTAAACATTAAGAGGGTCAAGTTTTGGTTTTAATATACTTACTAATTTTTCGGGTGTTACAGTCCCATTAAAAAGCTATCGCATAATAATCGTGTAATCGATTACATGATAGCATTTGTAAGAATATTCCTTTCTAAACACAAATCAGTGTGATTTATGTTCAATTCCCTAATAGATTTCACCGCTTGATAGTATTTCAGCTTCCAAACACACCCTAGAAGTCTAACAGTAGCTGTCTTTAACCCTCCTGATCTGCCTCCTATTGCCCCCCCCCCCCCCCCCCCCCCCCATACTACCGGGTTATGTACTTGTGTTTCCGGAAACTTTTGAATCTCCGGGAATGGAGATGAATTTTCTGGCGACCTAAAACTCCTATTCTTCCCAATGTTTCCGGGTTGCATTGCCGGGAACTTATTGATCTTCGGGAGCGGAGATGAATTTTCCAGCGAAATAAAACTTCCCGCATCATGGTCTGGATAAGATTTGTGAGCCTAAATCAATAACCCCTAATTCTCATCCGTGACCCCAAATTCTTTGCAACAGGCAAAAGCGGCACAAGTGTTAGATTGCCTTCGACCATAGGAAATTCCCAAATAATACCTTTGACTCTTCAACTTGTACCCCTTTTTGCCCATGAGCCTCTCTCCTTCTTTGTATGATTGCCTTTATCAATGAAGAGCTCCAATCTCTGAGAGTTGATTTTCATTTTATTTCTCCGTTACGCATATGTATTAATTATTTTCAAACTAACACAAACTGTTACGACGATTCAACAGCATGAGCACAACCTCTCTTGTCAAACTTCAACTCTTCTCCTTCCCCATCAAGAGAAGATTTTTTAAAATCCTTCTCAATATTGGAAGAAGATAGTATAAGATAAAACTCCTTGGCAACAAGAACTAGAACAAAATCCCTACATCGAGGGGATTAGACTAGCAAACATTGGTATTCATTGGCCGGTACCAAGTTAGTGTTTTACTAATGACTTCTTACTGGTACCTTATGTCATGAAATTGTTCCTTTATCAATATGTTCTTGGTCTGGCTATCAATTATCATCGAGAAGTAAGATTTCCTTTTCAGATTTATAACCATTATAGAGGATCTCATGTGGACCATAACAAAATATAACTTGTACACACACTGGTGTGGACAAATCCCTTTGGACGGAAGAAGATAAGATCTCATGGCACACACTCTCACTGGTCACCATAACACATGCCTTTTAAAATCATGAATCTCTACTCTTAGTAATATTTACACCCAAATTCCTGTCTGTTTGTCATGGGCAGGCCCTTGATATAGGGAAGTTTTCACTGACTTGGCTCGATCAATGATCAGAGTCCATGACCATGTCACATATAGATCATAGCATAGCACTTGATCAAGGGTCTAACATAGTATATGCTACATAGCACGGTTTTGCTAAGACTCATATTTGTATCATGGTCAAAGATTCTCAACGTGGAGTTTGCTCAAGCTAGATGCGTACATTTAATTATCAATTGATTGATGTTATAAAAAAATCATTTAATTGAGATATTGAGGATGTATATAGTGATTTATTGAAATGTAAGCTAAACCAACTAAAAAAAGGAAGACAGAAATGTAAGCCTAACCAATTTTTAAAAAGGCAAAAAAAAAAGAAGAAAGAAATGTAAGCTTAACATAATTAGAAGTCTGAACAAAGAAATTCGAGTCGAACTTGAAAAAAAATAAACTTGATGCCAAAGGATAACTACTTTGATACCAAAATATTGGCAAGTGCATCATGGCCCTGGCAGCCTAGATTTAGACTAGATGAGTGCCTACGGGCACTTTGTTATATAAAAAAAAAAAAAGAGCCTGGCAACTCAATGAATTTGGTCCCTATGTACTTTCGATGAGAAATGGACGCACCGACATTTCTTGGAAAAGCAGTAATATCATTGATCAGATTAATAGATTATCTACAAAGATGAAGGTTTCTTTTGTTCACGTGTAACGTGCGGCTAACTCTGTATTATGAATTTTTTAGGGGTTGTTGGTTCTTGTTGTTGCCGCCCCCCGGTATGGCTTTTTCGATATTTATCTATTTGTACGGGTCCTTCCTAATCCCCCACTCTCTAAGGTAGTTTTATAAAAAGAAGAAGTCCCATATATTTAGTGTCCCATTATTTAACACTATTACTTTTATTACTTTAGCTATGGTTAAAAAAAGACCAAATGCAAACATTCTCCTTAGAAAGTCGAATATGTTTACTGATTTAACCAATTTTCCAGTCCTCATAACCAATCATTTTACTGCAATACTCCATCCGTCAAAAAAAATTGACTCTATTTGAAAAACTAGGGGTCTAAATTAAATGACTCGATTTGCTCTGCAGGCCCATAGCTCCTCGTGAACGTGTTTTTTACATGGGTAAGTGGATGCTTGAAATGCTATGAGCCCTAGAGGCCAACAAATATAACTCAGTTTCAATGCTGCCAGGACTAGATTTATCCTATTGGCAAATTATTTTCCTGTTCAAAATGAAGACCAACTAGCTTCTGATAATGTTCCATAAGGACATCACACCTATTTGGACTTATATATGGCCCTATGTCCCATCTAACTTTATTTTTTTTGGATGGACTATGTTCCATCTAACTGAACCAAGACCACAAGTTCTCTATTTCAATGAAATCTGAAGTGAAGGAAGAAATTTCCGGGTCCTACATGTAGTACATTCTATCATAAATCATTCAAACACAGACGTGAAGGCATTTGTCAATCACACATTTACTCACATGCAATGCATGCAAAATTTCTCCTTAGCATCTTATAGCATCACCAGAAATATGCCTGACACATAGAACCTAAGGAAGAAAATCTCAGATGAATAATTCCAATAAAACACTCCACCTACAAACCGTGCTACATTGATGTCGAATTGCCTACGGGAAGTAGTAATAGGAGAGTGGAACCGTTCATCCGTGGGCCCATTTTTCCAAGTAACGGTGACGATCAATTGCAAGGAGAAATGCGTATGCTTTCCCATATGTCGCTGCCTGTATAATAAGCATTTTCCCACCAGATACAGGGCACGCCCATGAATAATGGCGATGTATTGTATAAATGGAGGCATCGGCACATCTCATTTCTGCAAAATATACTAGTGTTATATCCTATTTAGCTCCCAAGATGGAGGAATGGTATTCTAACTCTCATGGCCTTCTCTTGCCTTTCTCTTTCTCACCTTGCTGCTATTGATTGTCCAATTCACTCAGCCTAATGCGAAAAAAAGCTCAATTAAGCTTCCTCCAGGCCCCAGCTGGCTCTCCATCATTGGAGGCCTACTTCACAATGTTGGCAGCTTACCCCACCGCTCACTGCACCAGCTATCCCAACAATTTGGCAATCTCATCTATTTTCGGCTAGGCCAGGTGTCGACGGTGGTCATCTTCTCTGCCAAGCTAGTTAAGAGAGTGTTTTGAACCCATGATCTAAATTTCTGTACCCGACCTCACAGAGTGGCTTTGCCAATACGGCCACAAAGACACCTCCTCCCCACCAGTAAGCTTCAAATCTGAATTTTTTAGTGTGTTGAATGTTACATTTTTTGTTTGGTTTCATGTAGTGTGTCCGATGACAAGATAGCGTTTTCATATCGTGTCACTGAGAACATGACTGTTGTGAATGCCAGTAGCCCAACGTCCACAGGCCCATGGGGTGGTTTACGTCAGCAGGCCATCACGCGTTATTCCAGCCATTAGGATATTTGATTTATTGTAATCAGACCCGTTTAGGCTAATTGTTAGGAAACGGGTTGATAGAGAATAATTAGCGCCAATTAGTGGCCCATCAAAGTAGCGCCAATTAATGGCCCATCAGAGTAGACAGATGGCGCCCTAGTCATATGCGCCATCTGATCCCTTTATATTGAGATCATCTTCCTCATGAGGAACTTATGCAATAAGAAATACTCTTCTTCCACTATTCTTCTCTTCTTTCTCCCTTGCTGCTAAGGCTTTCCCTCGTGACCCTGCTGGGTCACAACATTGGTATCAGAGCAATTCTGATCCAGGGGCGATCATGCGTCCCCGCAAGCAGCCAGCTATGGGTGCTGGCGCCCAGTCTGAGCCAGACGTGATGCAGGAGGCTACCAGTCCATGGGCCAGCGCTGATTCTACACAAGATGTTATGCTTTCTCTACTCAATTCAATTAACATGCGATTGCAGCATGTCGAACTCATCCAGACACAGATGAAGGCTGAGATCGCAACCCTGGCTACCCTCAAGACCACTCCACCGCTGTCCGCAGGAGGGCTTGGAGGCCAAGAGCGGCCAGGGGGCTCTCAGACAATGGGCGGATCAATCCTGGGTAATCCTATCAGTCATTCTATTCCTCGAGGTATGCAAATTGGATCTATGCACTTAGACGCTGATGGGGGCCATAACGGCCAGGAGTCACGAGGCCTGGAAGGTGTTCGTATTAATTCCATAATGAACACACACCCGCGCATTATGCAGTTTGAGATGGAGGATGATATGAAGGAGTTCTCTGGGGCTCGTAGGGGCCAGCGAGCCAGCGCTGAGCCGAGACTCGCCCGGTTACAGTTCCTACGGTACAGTGGAGAGGAGGACCCTGTTGAATGGCTTTACAAGGCCGATAAATTCTGCGCTTATCAAAGCACTTTTTCTGATGAAGAACGTCTTCGTGTGGCTGCCTTTCACTTGGACGGAGACGCCTCAGTTTGGTTTCGGGCTTACGAGAAGGAGGTGCGTTGCCCCATGTGGATGACCTTCTCTGACGAGTTATGCATCCAGTTTGGCCCAAATGAGTTTCAAGACTTTAATGAGATGCTATCAATCTTGCGCCAAACTACTACGGTATGGGCTTATTACTCTGAATTTATGAAAATTGCTAACCGCTTGCCCGACTGGCCGATGGCGGCCCTGGTGGGCACCTTCAAGCATGGTTTGAAGCCTGAGATTGCTGACAAAATGAGGCACTTTTCGTGCCACACTATGAGGGATGTTGTGCGCCATGCCCGAATCGAGGAGGAGAAGTTGATTCATCAACGGAGAGGGGGTCGAGGGGGGTGATCCCAAGACCATACACTGGCCATACCCCAGCCATGACTCTAGCCACTGGCTTTGGCCCAAGTCGTTCTCTCTTGCCAAGTTCCAATAACCCTCCCATCCGTCGCCTGACACAAGCCCAAATGGAGGAAAGGTGCGCCAAGGGTCTCTGTTATAAGTGTGATGAGAAGTACGTGTCTGGACATCGCTGCTCTGTTCGCGGTAGTCTACTCATCGAAGAAGCGGACGATGGGGAGATAGCTGAGTATGATGAGGTAACTGGCCTCTACGACCAGGTACAGCCAGAGATATCCGTTCATGCCTTCTTGGGCACGTTCACTTCCTAGGACCATGAGCGTGCAGGGCCAGCTGAAACGCCAAAATGTTGCAGTTCTGATTGACAGTGGGTCGACTCACAATTTTATTAATGACAAGGTGGCCCAGCGTCTAGGGTGTTATGTCTCTGATTCTAAGCTCTTTGACGTATTGACTGGGGACGGCAAGCATCTCCGCAGCATGGGGGTTTGTTCGTAGGTAACATTGGTGATCCAAGGGCATTCTTTTATTACTGACTTATTTTTATTACCCACAAAAGGGGCGGACGTAGTGCTCGGCGTCCAATGGCTGGAAGACTTAGGGGATGTGATATGGAACTTTCGGGATTTGACGATGGACTTTGAGGCGCCCGGCCAGTGTATCCGCCTGCATGGATCGCAACCAGGCACCTTGCACACGGCACAGGAGGTAGGATCATTATTTCGGTTTACACCTCAAGGTTTTTTTTTACAACAGCGTGCTATGGTCGATGTGCACCAACCGGATCTACCAACGGCCATGATTGATCTCCTTGCTGAGCATGCGGACCTCTTCCTCGAGCCATCGGGTCTTCCGCCACCGAGGGCCCATGACCACTGCATTACTATCATGCCTGGGGCCCCACCAGCCAATGTTCGGCCCAATAGATACCCTCATGTGCAAAAGACGGAGATTGAGAAGCTGGTCCAGGAAATGTTACAATCCGACATTATTCGTCCTAGTACCAGTTCTACTCGTCCCTGGTACTATTGGTTCGAAAAAAGGATGGATCTTGGCATTTTTGTGTGGATTATCGGGTTCTTAATGCAATCATAGTCAAAGATAAGTATCCCATTCTGGTAATTGAGGAGTTATTAGATGAGTTGGCAGGAGCAGCAGTGTTCAGCAAACTCGACCTGCGTTCGGGATATCATCAGATTCGAATGCAGCCTCATGACATTCACAAGACGGCTTTTAGGACGCATGATGGCCATTATGAGCTTCTTATCATGCCCTTTGGCCTGACGAATGCCCCGGCGACCTTTCAAAGCCTCATGAATGATTTATTCTGCCCTTATCTCTGCCGATTTGTGCTCGTCTTCTTCGATGACATATTGATATACAGTTCATCATTAGCAGACCATATCGACCACCTAAGGTCTGTATTCACTATCTTGCGTGCGCATTCTTTATTTTTGAAAAGATCGAAGTGTTCCTTTGGCAGCCCACAAGTAGAGTACTTGGGCCATATTATTTCACACGCTAGAGTGGCTACTGATCCATCTAAGGTGGACGCCATGCTCTCTTGGCCGCGACCCACCTGTGTCAAGTCTCTTCGTGGGTTCTTGGGCCTCACCGGTTATTACCGGCGGTTTATTGCGAAGTATGGGGTTATTGCTGGCCCACTTACATCCTTACTCAAAAAGGGAGCTTTTATGTGGTCTGACAAGGCCCAGGAGGCGTTCGATCTATTGAAGCAGGCCATGGGCCAGGCCCCTGTTCTGACGCTCCCAGATTTCTCCTTGCCTTTTGTCATTGACACATATGCTTCTGATGTGGGTCTAGGGGCTGTCCTTCTACGGAAAGAGCGACCTATTGCCTTCTACAGTAAAGCATTGTCTGGTAGATCTTTGACACTCTCGGCCTATGAAAAGGAAATGCTTGCTATTGTGCACGCTATCTCAAAGTGGAGGCCCTACTTGCTTAGTTGACGATTCCTCATTCGGACTGATCACCAGCCACTGAAATACTTGTTGGACCAGCGGGTCTCTACTCCCTCTCAGCAGCGTTGGGTCAGCAAATTATTGGGTTATGACTATGAAGTTGCCTATAAGAAGGGGGTCGAAAACACAGTCATAGATGCTTTATCGCATCGACCTGCAGACGGAACATTGTATGCATTCTCTATTCCTGGCTGTCCTTTTCTTCCTGAGCTCAAACATGCCTATAGTGATGACGCGAACACCAAGGACTTGATTGGTCGACTGCAGGCTGATCCCCATGCTGAGCCCCCCTTCGTGTGGCGGGATAATCTTTTGTTCTAGAAGGATCGGTTATGGGTGTCGGCTTCTTCAGATCTCCAATGGCGTGCGATTTCCCACTTTCATGATACTCCAGTTGCAGGGCATGAGGGCACATTCCGCACTTTCAAACGTGTCAGTCAAAGTTTTTTGTGGGCCGATCTCCGGAAGGACGTGCATAATTATATTGCTGCTTGTGATGTCTGCCAATGGGCCAAATCTGCATCATCTTCCCCTGCGGGCCTTCTGGAGCCACTTCCTATCCCGGACAAGGTTTGGGAAGATATATCCATGGATTTTATTGAGGCCTTGCCCGCCGCCAGTGGGAAGACAGTGATTATGGTGGTGGTTGATCTATACATGAAATATGCATTATATTATCTCCTAAACTTATGTTTATGCTAGTGTTTGATTAGAATAACTACTACTTTAATATAGTTTTTGGTTTTGTAGGAAATGAGAGCAAAGATGCAAAAATATGGCGAAAACGGACTTTAATGGTCAAATTATCATAACTCCGTGTACAAATATCGGATTGGACTGATTCAAGTCTCATGTGAAAGTTCAAGGAGTCAGCTTTCCAACGCCACCAACCACGCGCAATTCGGAGTTCGGAGCAAAAAGTTATAGCCATTTGAAGATTCCGGACAGTAGAAACGATCGATCGCATCAGTTACGCGATCGATCGCGTCTTCCGCGAAAACACTACATTGGAGAAAACGATCGATCGGACACCCAAACGATCGATCGTATCTACTGGAATTTTTGGACTTGCGAAGACAGTAAAAACGATCGATCGGATTCGTCCGGCATCGTTCGCAATACGATCGATCGGGAGCAATTAACAAAGGAAAACGGCTTCGTTCGTAAAGCGATCGATCGGTGCATACGGGCGATCGATCGGTGCATACGGAAAACGCAATTTAACCCTATTTTGACTCGGATTTGGAAGGGGATTTGAGGGCTTTCCTTCACCCCTATATATATGCCTTAAGGGAGAACGTATTGGGTATGCAAGAATGGAGTTTTGAGTTCTTTTGGAGTCCTTGGAGGCTAGAGCAAAGGAAGAAGAAGAAGAAGAAGAAGATGAAGAACTTGTTGATGGATTCTCTTCCCATGCTTGGCTAGACTCTCTTCCAAGGCGTAGATGAAACCCGAGTAAATTGGTTGTATCGTTTTCTTTCATCTTAATCTTAATTTACCTTGATTGGTGTATGAATCTTATTATAGAATCACTGTTAATTTATTGAGGTTTATTCTATGTGCTCGAGAGAGGCTAGAGTGAATTCTTGTGAGTTTCAATCCGAGGAATACTTGCGTGTCCGAGAGGAACGTAAGTAGACTAAGGTGTTATAAAGGAATAAGATTTCATTGGTTTATGCTCGAGAGAGATAGATCACAGTTCCATATTTTAATTGCTTATGTGTTACGTCCGAGAGGAGAGCACTACATTTTGAATTGACAAGTATATGTCCGAGAGGAATATACTAGCCAATCAGGAATTTATTCAACAGAGAGAGACGATAAGCTGGTTTATTGTGTGGTGGATTCGAAGCTTTGGCACTTCTCCATATTAATTAAAATTCATTTTAAAAGTAGTTAAATTTTATTGCTTTCTCTAGATTAATTTAAACAGAATTTGCTTTCACTTGAATTTGGTAAAAGATTAATCTGTCCCTGAGGTTCGACAACCCTTTAATACTCGCCGTAGTACAATTGCCTTGTGCACTTGCAAGGGTTTAATATTTAAACGATCAAGTTTTTGGCGCCGTTGCCGGGGACGGAAGCCAATAGTTTACCATATTCTTAGCATAATTAGTGTTAGAGTAGTTTAGTGAGTCTTAACTTAGATTATTTGTCAGTAGCTTAATTTGTGTTTTGCTTTCTTTTGCAAGGTTAAGAGAGGACGCGGAATTCTCGCCAACGTGGAAGGGCAACCCCTTCCCCTAGTTTGCATTCTCTTATTCTTCCCTTTTTAGATTAACTTGTGTGTTTGGTGTTTTTCTTTTCTTTCTGTGACTGCATGTTGTGCTAGTTGTGGCTATTAGGACTGTTAGTTGTCGATATCTAGGACTGATGATTGCTAGTTGTGGATATCTAGGGTTGTTTATTTGATTTGTGGATGTGTGATATTGTGGTTCAGTTGATGAATGCATGGTGAAGAAATGTCTTCACCTTTCTATGGATTTAGCCATGAGAACCCATATAGGAGCTTTAATGATTATTGTTCTTCACACATACCTAATCCCCCTCCCTATGAAGTGCCCTACCACCCACATCCCTTATATGCTGATACTTACAACCGTGGGTGGGATAATCACTCTAATTTTGGGAGTGGCACATCTTCCCTACAATACACAACTCCTTATATGTCGGAACCATGTGCCCTGTGTTTAAGTCCCATTCACACCCCAGTGGAGTGCCCTTTGGCCCATGAGTACCCTGATTTTATAAAAAAATATGTTAATGAGGCCCAAAGTCTTCAAAGGTGGGAGGATCATCCTAACAACCCTTGGGAGCAACCCAACCCTGGGCCCACTCTTCATGAGGCCCTTAGACAAGATTTCCTAAGCCAACAACTACCTTACCAACCAGCCTCTAATCCTCAGTTTGACCAAACCAATAAGAAACCATCCTTAGAAGATCAAATGAGCCAAATGCTAACCACCCAATCCACTCTCCTCTCAGCTTTCAGTGCGATGGAAGCCAAGGTGGAGACTATGATAGACACCAAATATAGAGAGTTGACAGGTGAGTTGAGTACCCAGGCCCAGATTATCCATTCCCATACACAGGCTCTTGCCAACATTGAAACACAGTTAGAACAATTGGCAGAAGCCATGAATATTAACGAAGAATGCATTTTACCTGTCGAACCCCAATATCCGAAGGGCCAATTTTCTGATGAAGGGATCTGTTTTTCCCCTGATTATGATGTTACATCCCTTCAGAATGCCCAAAGGTTTGACAATGAGCTTGAGTGGGCTTTACATAATGATCAAGAGGATGTAGAAATTAAAGAAGAAGTGAGTGTGTTGATAGAACCAAATTTTCAACCTTCTTCTATATCTGAGGAGTTGCAGTCTACGGCACTATCCACAGAACCTTATATTCCTGAAGCACCATTCATATCTTGTCTAGATCAATCTAACTCTTTGTTTATTGACAGTAACTTCGACTGTTTCATAGATAGTTTAGTTGATTCACTAGTAGAGGAAGTTTTCCCAATTCTATTACTAGAAGAGGCCCCTAAGGCCAAAATGGTTGATGTGGGGGAGGAGGTTCCCTTTATATTAAAATTTTCTAATGACCCTTCTTCATGGTTAATGCAGGGAGCCCTCTTTCCAAAGCTTCCCCACCCACCACTCCATCCTTTTATTCCACGATGTGCTCCATACTTAGGCAACAAAGATAGGAGTGTGTGGTGCAATCATTTAATTGATCCAGGTTGATGACTTGATAATCTGGACCCCGCACAAGACCGTGGCTCAGTCTGGCTGAAGACATTAAACTTAGCGCTTGGTGGGAGGCAACCCACGTATTCAGGTGTATTCTCTCCTTTCTCTGATTTTCTTTGTTATATGCTCAATGTCATGCTATATTTTGTTCACATTGAGGACAATGTTCATAATAGGTTTGGGGGAGGGAATATTACTTATAAAAATTAAAAAAAAATTGAAAAATCATAAAAATTTGCTTAGTTTTTAGGTTGTTTGTTAGTACTTTTTCTTAGGTTTTGATAGTTTATCCCGTAATAATGCATGTTACAATTCTTAGGAGATTAATTTACATTGGAAGTGTGAGTAAGTATACTGGAGGATAGATACACTTAACTGAGCATATCTTTCTATTACAGTCCTCTTGGAATAAGTGCTTGAACTAAGAAAATTCACTTACACACACTAGTTACATAAAGTAATACCATCTAGAAATTTGTTGATTACTAATTTACAGTGGGATGTCTTTAGTCATAGTCATTAGATGATGTGTAGTTGTCTGTTGAGCTTAAAAGATCATGATAGACCATTTTCTTGGCTATGGCAAGGGATTGGAACCGGAAATAGGTTGAGAGTATAATACAGCCTGGACAAAATAAAGATGTGCTGAAAATATGAATGATGAAAATGAAAATGAAAACAAAATGAAAGAAAAGGGGCTGCTTGACTTTATAGGATTAACTTAGGCTGATGTTCGGGCCCGAAGCGGTCTCTTAATACCTAATGCCCTAAGCCAAATTGGCTGGGAGTCATTGGCCTGAGTCATTGCTAAACCTAAGCATCTTGAAGTCAGGCCTTACACAGTCCTAGCGAAAAAAAAAAAAAAAAAGTCTGTGGTGTATTATCCTCTCAAATCTAGAATGTTGGACCCGAAGGAGGCGCGCAGATCTGTGCTATCATGAACCTAAAGATTACGATGACTATGTAGATTCTGATGTTCTTTGGTTAATGGGTAACACTGGATCTGTATAAACAGAAATTTAGAATGTATTGCTACAATGTTCTACACTTTCTACTATTTATGTTATCATGCTATATAATATTTGAGCAGAAATTTCCAAGATGAAAGTGTGGAATAAAACCACTTACTTGAGGGCTTCTATATTCCTGTTGATTATGAACCAAGTACATGTGGTTGATTTTCTTAAGCATTGTAGTATGTATTTATCGGGATAATAGGTTTGCTTGTTTTGTAATGTTTTAATTTTTGCTTTGTTTCTTCACTTAGGTTAATTAGTTTAATAAATACATGTTTGTGGGTAGCATGGCTGCAAACCCTCACGAGACAACACTCGTCCTACTAGGGACACCTAGAGGTTTAACGGCTTGTCGCATACGCTCAATGCAATCGTGTTCCCTACGAAAGTGGTGTTTACTTTTATGCATTAGTTCTTTAGTTTGTTTGATTTGATTTGATTTTGTTTTGTTTTGCTAGGGACTAGCAAAATGTAGGTTTGGGGGTGTGATCTATACATGAAATATGCATTATATTATCTCCTAAACTTATGTTTATGCTAGTGTTTGATTAGAATAACTACTACTTTAATATAGTTTTTGGTTTTGTAGGAAATGAGAGCAAAGATGCAAAAATATGGCGAAAACGGACTTCAATGGTCAAATTATCATAACTCCGGGTACAAATATCGGATTGGACTGATTCAAGTCTCATGTGAAAGTTCAAGGAGTCAGCTTTCCAACGCCACCAACCACGCGCAATTCGGAGTTCGGAGCAAAAAGTTATAGCCATTTGAAGATTCCGGACAGTAGAAACGATCGATCGCATCAGTTACGCGATCGATCGCGTCTTCCGCGAAAACACTACATTGGAGAAAACGATCGATCGGACACCCAAACGATCGATCGTATCTACTGGAATTTTTGGACTTGCGAAGACAGTAAAAACGATCGATCGGATTCGTCCGGCATCGTTCGCAATACGATCGATCGGGAGCAATTAACAAAGGAAAACGGCTTCGTTCGGCTACGTTCGTAAAGCGATCGATCGGTGCATACGGGCGATCGATCGGTGCATACGGAAAATGCAATTTAACCCTATTTTGACTCGGATTTGGAAGGGGATTTGAGGGCTTTCCTTCACCCCTATATATATGCCTTAAGGGAGAACGTATTGGGTATGCAAGAATGGAGTTTTGAGTTCTTTTGGAGTCCTTGGAGGCTAGAGCAAAGGAAGAAGAAGAAGAAGAAGAAGATGAAGAACTTGTTGATGGATTCTCTTCCCATGCTTGGCTAGACTCTCTTCCAAGGCGTAGATGAAACCCGAGTAAATTGGTTGTATCGTTTTCTTTCATCTTAATCTTAATTTACCTTGATTGGTGTATGAATCTTATTATAGAATCACTGTTAATTTATTGAGGTTTATTCTATGTGCTCGAGAGAGGCTAGAGTGAATTCTTGTGAGTTTCAATCCGAGGAATACTTGCGTGTCCGAGAGGAACGTAAGTAGACTAAGGTGTTATAAAGGAATAAGATTTCATTGGTTTATGCTCGAGAGAGATAGATCACAGTTCCATATTTTAATTGCTTATGTGTTACGTCCGAGAGGAGAGCACTACATTTTGAATTGACAAGTATATGTCCGAGAGGAATATACTAGCCAATCAGGAATTTATTCAACAGAGAGAGACGATAAGCTGGTTTATTGTGTGGTGGATTCGAAGCTTTGGCACTTCTCCATATTAATTAAAATTCATTTTAAAAGTAGTTAAATTTTATTGCTTTCTCTAGATTAATTTAAACAGAATTTGCTTTCACTTGAATTTGGTAAAAGATTAATCTGTCCCTGAGGTTCGACAACCCTTTAATACTCGCCGTAGTACAATTGCCTTGTGCACTTGCAAGGGTTTAATATTTAAACGATCAGTGGTTGATCGACTTTCTAAGTACGCCCATTTCTGTGCTTTGAGTCATCCATACTCGGCCCGCACGGTTGCTGAAACCTATGTGCGAGATGTTGCCAAGCTTCATGGCATGCCACGAACTATAGTCTCTGACCGTGATCGGATCTTCATTTCTCAGTTTTGGCGGGAATTCTTTAAGTTACATGGGACCGAACAGCATATGAGTACAGCCTATCATCCGCAGACAGACGGCCAAACTGAAGTTGTGAACCGATGTCTTGAGCAATACTTATGTTGCTTTGTAGGGGATCAGTCCCGCCGCTGGCTGCAATTGCTTCCTTGGGCTGAGTGGTCATACAATACGGCCTATCACACACGTGCCGGCTTCACACCATTCGAAATTGTCTATGGCCGTCCTCCCCCCACCATTCTATCTTATGTGCCTCATCGCTCCTCCATTGCAGAGGTGGATTACATGCTCCAGACACATGATGAAGTCCTCCGCCAGATGAAAGCCAATCTCGCCTCAGCCCAGAATAGGATGAAACAGATCTATGATAAGCGGCGTTCTGATAGAGAGTTTCAGGTGGGTGATCACATCTACGTCTCCATTATGCCTCAGCGCCAGACCTCATTGTTTCGGGCTGATCAGAAGTTGGCCCCTCGCTTTCATGGGCCATATGTCATTGTGGAGCGGGTCGGTTTGGTCGCTTATCGTCTCTCTCTGCCTACCGGGTCCCTGGTTCACCCGGTGTTCCACGTATCGTGTCTCCGCCGTTTTGTGGGCGACCCTCAGCTGGTAGTTACTATTCCCCCATTGCCCCTCATGGGTTCCACCGACACTGGTAATCGAGTGCCAGCTTCTCTCGTTGATAAACGTCGCGTGCGTCGTGCTGGACGTATTGTGACAGAAGTATTAGTCGCTTGGCAGGGCCGGCCGTTAGAGGACGCGGAGTGGGTCCTTGAGGATGAGTTTCTAATTCATTTTCTGTCTTGGTCGCATTGAGGACAATGCGGTAGCGAAGTATGGTGGAGTGTTGTGAATGCCAGTAGCCCAACGTCCACAGGCCCATGGGGTGGTTTACGTCAGCAGGCCATCATCAGCAGGCCATCACGTGTTATTCCTGCCATTAGGATATTTGATTTATTGTAATCAAACCCGTTTAGGCTAATTGTTAGGAAACGGGCTGATAGAGAATAATTAGCGCCAATTAGTGGCCCATCAGAGTAGCGCCAATTAATGGCCCATCAGAGTAGACAGATGGCGCCCTAGTCATATGCGCCATCTGATCCCTTGATATTGAGATCGTCTTCCTCATGAGGAACTTATGCAATAAGAAATACTCTTCTTCCACTATTCTTCTCTTCTTTCTCCCTTGCCGCTAAGGCTTTCCCTCGTGACCCTGCTGGGTCACAACAACGACCCCAGTGATATCGTCTAACCGATGACACGATAATGTCTGGTTCCATAACAAATTGATACACAACAATCTTCCATCCAGGAGAAGACATCTAAGCAGAACAAGAGGAGATATAACACTGGGACATGTATTCGGACACAGTGTACCCCAGGAGCTCTCACCAAGTGTATGAAACTTGAAGAACAGATCCCAAAGTGTAAAGAATGACTACAACAGACAAGTTTTGCGTGCATCTTCGATTGCCAGAGGTAGTGGTGGCCAGAAATTTGCTTGATATATTGGTGGACCATTGGGATGAGTCCAAAAAGTTGTTCAACATTAAGGGGAGAAGGTTACCCCTCCCTGAGCAGGATGTTGCCCTCACCACTGGATTGCGGGCATCTGCTAAAATGTGATGTGTATAGCTCATGATGGTAAAGTCCTGTCTGCGGAAGGTGAATTCTACCAAAAGTTTTTCTCCTCGCAGAAACCCGACAAGCCATACATTGAAGAAATCATAGATCAATGTTTGAGGGGGAATAAATTTATTACAGAGGATGATATAGTACGGTTCATCATCTTACACATGTTTTGTTGTGTGTTGTTTCCACAATCCACCAGATTAGCCCATCCAAAGGTTTGTGATTATCTCGACAACGTCTTAAAAGTATCAACTTAATACAGTTGATCATCTTACACATGTTTTGTTGTGTGTTGTTTACACATGATTTTTTGAAAGTAGCCATTGAAAAAATGCTGGTTTCTAAAATATCAAAAGAATTTAGAGGTGTATTGTTGTTGTTTTAATTAATCTTCTTAATTTTACTCGCAAGTATACGAATCGTGTTTGGAGTATAGTCGCACAATTCTTACGAGGTCGAACCCACAGGGACTTGTGTTTTTGGAATTCTAATTCGAAGATCAGATTATTACCCTTGTTGAAGAATTAAATTGATTTGATTCACTACAACTACGACTAATCGAAGACTCAATGCAATTAAACAACTTTAACTAACAAATTAATCTAAAAGCAATTAAGTAATCTATGAAAAAGAAACTAATTGACAAATAAAAATTAGAACTTTAATCAGGAATTTAAAACACTAGGGCATAAGAATCAACACATGACAATCATAGGAATAATTATTCAAAATCAGCAATTGTTCTCACGATTATCTCGTAGAGAATTGGAATTCAATCTATTTTCCTACGGAAGATTTCAGCATGAAAGCATATAAATTTTTAAATAGAATTTTGTATTCTCTTGCATATCAACAGATGAGATTCAAATAATCACGTGTATCCATCATTTGATAAATCATAAGTAATATCCAAATAGCATATTAAACATATAACTCAATGCAATTAATTTGAGAATAACAATCGTTAAAGCGTAGTTATTTGAGATAACAGTTGCATCATATAAACAATACTCCTACAACTATTCATGGCTTCATCTCAGCCCTAGACAAAAAATTAGCTACTCATATTAAGGAAATTAACTGCAAACTTAGTGGAATTCATTTGAATTAAAGGTAAATACTGACTTACAGGAATTGTGAGATAATGAAAAATAGAAAAATATTGTTCCTCTTCCCTTCTTGGTCGACTGTTCTAACAGTAACAGTTCGAGTAGATTTCTCCTTCAGCAGCAACAATTTAGAATGAAAAATCCAAAATGAAAACAAGAATAGATAATAAAAATTGAAATTTGAAACTGAAAAACAAAATGAAATCTCTGGTCGTCTCTCTTAATGGTCGATCTTTTTTCTGTGATGCTATCGCTCTGTTTTATACAGAGACTGCAGTCAGCCTCTTCCTCCCAAATCAGACCCTTTTCCGTATCAATTTCGGGTAACAAACATTGTTCCTTTGGTCTGCCTTCCAAATCAGTAGATTCGCAATTCAATTCTCGTCCATGTTTTACTAAAAATTGTATCTTTAATCCTTTCCGGAACAGGGCCGAAGCACCCAAAAATGAAGCTTCTCAATCACAGCCAAAATCACCCTCTTTGAAGTCTCAATTCGAAAGGAAATTTGGTACCTTACTATTCTGGAGCAATTCTGCAACTCGAGTTTCCAAATCGGCTTTCCTTTTTCCCGATTCGACCTTCCAAATTAAGCCTCTGCTCCTGTCCTATTCGCCATGGCCACCGGAACCATCGCCGTTGATCGTCGACTTCTCCTCAGCTCGAGCCCAGCCGTCGTCATCTTTCTCCATCGACATCGAAATCGCCCCATGGCCGCCGACCTTCAGTTCATCTGCTCTCGCCAGGCTGCAGTCGGACCACTACCATGAGTGCTCGAGCTTTCTGTTCTCTGGAACACCCGACGGCTCGAGCCTCCTTTTGTTTTTTTTATTTTCTTTCAATTAAACCGACAGACCAAACCACTGAAACCGGTTCCGTTCGTGCTTTTTTTTCCATGAAATAAAACCGTTGTACCAATCTCATCTGCCGGATTGAATCTGAACAGCTCTTTTCTTTAATTCCACGCCAGTATTATATTAAGTGGACATCAACGATTTAGATCTTTTCTACGCACTTGATCTCAGCTCCAAGGTACTTTGGCACTTCAAAACACGCGGAATAGCTTCACTTTGGCTGCTTCGCAATTCGAGTAATTGAACCTATACAAAATAAAATATGTCCCATATTAGACGCACCAGATATTCATAAAATTACTGAACATATCAAAATTTGCCATTTAAAGCAAAATACTTATTCAATTCCTAATTACTTAACTAATTACTAAAACTCACTTTATTCCTTATTTTAATTAGAAATTATGACTAACAAACAGGTAAGAAGGCATATAAAAATGTGTATTTTTCATGCATAACATGTACAATGTAGATATGACGGAGATACGAGTAGTGGTGGGACTCTGGTAGGAGCAACTTATGTATTACAGGTAATGCATACGCCTCCAAACATTTGTATGGAACCTGTATTGTGTGCTCGAATACACGATAGCGGTGCTATCGTGTGCTCAAATTACAGCTATCGAGTAATTGATTACACGATTGCCAACGCTATCGTGTATTCGGTTACACAATAGCCACCCCTATCGTGTATTCTATTACACGATAGCGGTACTTACTACGTCATTGCCTAATGATTTTTAGTTGATTACGCAGATATTGTTCTTTGAGCACACAACAATATTTCACTCCATAATAGGTCCCTGTAGTCCGAGAGTTAGAAGGTGACCCGAATATGGGTGTCTTGTGGTGGAACCAAGAAGGGAATCAAAGTACACCATCGATTTCGACAATATTACGTCAACATTTTTGAAAGGTTGCATGTCGACAAAGAAGCTGTAGATGTCATCTCCCCAATTTCTGAAGAGGCATACCTCATTGCTCATTAACATAAGGTTCATAAAAAGGAAGTGGAGAAGGAGGAATTGTGGAAGACGGAAGCGCAAAAGCAACCTCATACTACTTCATCACCAAGGAAGAGGACGTTGAAGTCTGACCAGCATCTAACTACTGCCTTACAGGGTATTCTTTAAGGTATTACTACCATAATTGAGGTCGCCCAAGAAAAGTCCGATACGATGGACGAGTAGGGTTTGAGGGTAGAAGGACCTATAATTGAGGTTCTTCAAAGAATGAAGGAGTGTTCTAACAGAGAAAGTTTGATAATCGACAAGTTAGGCATAGACAAAATAGAAGTTTCAAGTGAACAAACACCAAAGGCTCAGAAGCCTTTGAATGTCAGCTGAAAGCAGCAACCTACAGAACAACGTGAGAAGAGGGAAAAGAAGCCCACAATACACAAGCAAGCAGAAGTTCCCCCCATGGAGAAGTCACCGCGGGAGAAGGAGGTAGAGAGGCCTTCAAGGGACAAGCAAGCTGAAGTGACCCCCACGGAGAAGTCACCGATGGAGAAGGAGGCAGAGAGGCCTCCAACGAAGATGGCACCAGGGCAACAACCAACTCTATCTCCACCTATTCCTTACCGGCGCAAGGTTATGACACACAAGTCAAACAAGAAAGATAATTTTGATTGGTATCGTGTCCTCGAATACATGATAGGACCGCTATTGTGTGCTTGAAAACACGATAGCGATGTTATCGTGTGCTCGAAAACATGATAGCGGTGTTATCGTGTGCTCGAATACATGCTCGAAAGCACGATAGCTCTACTATCATGTATTCGACAATACAAGCCCAGTGTTATTGTGTAATCGATTATGCGATAGTGGTGCTCTATTGCACAATAGACGATTACACGACAGCATTGATATCGTGTGCTCGATTACTCGATAGTGGTGCTATCATGTGCTCAAATACACGAAAGACGATCTATTTTGGAAAGCCCATTTTTACTTTGCCTTTATCGTGCTTCAAGGAGAATGTTGACTTGCAGCAAAGCAAAGAACATAGAGAAATTTTTGCGGCAGTTACCTGAGGAAGTTGAAGAGCAACCGGCCCACACGTCTGTCTTCCCATAAAGTCCTAACGTACCTAAATGAAATGTTTAGTGAAGGCAAGCACGATTAGAAATACCCCTCCTACTGCAGAGCAGGAGGAGAAGAAGTCACCTATGGAGGAGGATATATATCCTAAGGGGGAGGACATGTCGCCCAAGAAGGATCAAACAGAGCTTCATTGTCCATTATTTGTTACCGACCCGATAGTGCTTGCTAACATGGGTTATATTATAATGAACGAATTGAGATGAGAAGAGAAGGAGAACTCTAAAGAAACTAAACCGGAGTATGAACAACCTGCCGACATTATATTAGAAGTGCTATTTGATTTAAAACCAAAGGGAGAAGATAAGTATAGGGGAAATGGAAAGGCGGCGGAAAGAAGAACGTCCTCTTCAAGACCTTCCAAATGACTATTTGGGAACTAAGGTCTGCTTCCAAATATCTGTTTTAGAAGAAATGGATCAAATTTAAATTATGAACTGGGTGAGGCACCCAAGGCAGAAGTATCCACTTGACCCATTCATTTTTGCTCTTCATTTCTGATCCATTTTTGCCCATTTTTTTTCATTCTTCCTTATTTTTAATGCTCTTTCTAATCATGATGATATTATAAAGATGTTGAGACATTGCATGCTATTTATTGTAGTTTTATGGTATTTTTTTATAGGGTCTCAACGTCATTAGGATATCATGATGATGAGAAAGAGCACTAAAACTAAGGAAGAATGAAAAAAATGGCAAAAAGAGATCAGAAATGAAGGAGATATGCATCGTTGAAGTCATGTCGTACAACACGACTCTATTTCAAGTCATGTATATGAACACACGACTTGAAACGGGGTCGCGCGTTTGTATACATGACTTGAATCAGTCGACATAACTTCAACGATGCATATCTCCTTCATTTCTGATCTATTTTTACCATTATTTTTCATTCTTCCTAATTTTTAATGCTCTTTCTGATCATGATGATATTATAAAGATGTTGAGACACTTTATGCTATTTATTATAGTTTTGTGGAATTTATTTTATAGATTCTCAAGGTCATTATGATATCATGATGAAGAGAAAGAGCACTAGAAATAAGGAAGAATAAAGAAAGGGAAGAACGGATCAAAAATAAAGGAGATATGCATCGTTGAAGTCTTGTCGTACAACACTACTCTATTTCTAAGTCGTGTATATCAACACACGACTTGAAACGGGGTCGCGTGTTTGTATACACGTGTCACGCCCCGAATTTCAAAACCTCGAATAAAGCGCAGAAGCACTAATTCAATTAAGATCATGAGGGAATACTCGATCACACCACGTCCTCATTCCCGAATGCTTAACCAATGCCCGTTTAAAAAAAATCTTAAATAATACAACTTTGCTATTACAATAATTCAACTAACATAATCCATCAAACATAAATGCAACTCAGCACACAGGCTGATTAGTTCTGCAAAATACAAAATTAAAACATGAAATAAATCTACTTCTAACAACTTTCCACCATCGGTCTCCATCGCACAAACCTTGCTAGTTCTTTTCCACTTTGAGTCCTGCATCGAGAGATGCATGAGTATTTCGGAAGAAATACCTAGTAGGAGCCAAGAAAATCCACAAAATAAAAATAACAAAAGGAATACTGATATTAGGGTAACAAGAATTAAAGACACATTTATCAATGTCAAGATAAGCAAATACGGAGTTGCCTCACCTGAATCATAATCATCATCAAAGACCATAAACGGTCAAGAATAAATAAACATTAACTCAGATCCCAAACGTACGTCGGGAGGAAATAATAATGAATACTGACTCCAAACATATAGAGTATCGGAGATATCAATTTCTGCTCTCTGTTCAGTCCACTTCTCCTATGGACATCAATTACCAGAACATCCTAGAGGTTCTACAGAGGAACCCAGCCATGCGTCTAGGGATGCTGGCCCCATCAGTGCTTACGGGCACAATGGGCTGAGACTGCAGACCTTCCGTAATGTCATACAATCTAAAGCGCACGCGTTGCCATCATCGGCTGAACTACAGAGGTTCGTTGTATAATCTGAGACCACAAAGGATCTAGCAATGGCTCGTGAGCATACTATGATTCCAACCTAAAAGCGTTCATCAAATACTCTTAGTGGAGAAGCAGTTTACATAGAATTGAATAAATCCAAAACAACCAAGGTTCTCTCATCTCGAGACCTAGACCAAAATCTTAAGAATTAGACTCTCAGAGGAGTACACTGGATTTCTCAATATCCCAGGGTTGACTCACATAAGAGTAACTAAAGAATTCTCAATGTTCAATCACAGGATGACTCAAGACTGAAACTCATCAGAAATAACTCATTAAACATCTTCACAATGCATAGCTCCAATCAAGACATTATCGATTATGACAATAATGAGGATTATATGACGTTGGTACATGATAGTAGGGTCTAGAAAACTAAACCCTAACCGAGAATCTAAGATTTCAAGTTCGACCAAAGATAGTACATTGGTAGAACAATGCCCCACGAAGGAATGACTCGGTCCGACATGTCTCAATCTCTGGATTGGATCAATTACTAGACGTTACTGACTTCATCTCTCTGGATTTTATATAGTCACTACAATTTATCAGTAGGTATATCATATAGGTTTTAATATAAGGTATAGTTTAAACAACCCGAAAATATACTGTTATCTACACAACAGTTCCTTTTTCAGGCTCACCACTGTCTGTACAGAACATATTCTAATCTGAGATTTTTATGACAGACAGCCCCACGTCTCTAGATTCTAACCCATTTTAGGCCATAATTTTCTGAATTTTCTACATTTAGTTGTAATTTTTCTAATATGGTCTGTTCGCGCAGGACTAAATCTGGCCGAGAGCATTGACTTTAAACGTACTTAATCAGTACGGTATATTACTTGATTTAATACTCATTAGCGTATTCTAGACTTAGTGTCTTATCTTTCCAGGTGATCACCAAGTCCCCATTAGTTCTGTAATTAATTAGTTTCTTCCCTAAATCGCTATTCCCTAAACAGATTTTACATACTCATACGTTTTAAACTTGTAAACTGCAATTAGGATAATTATAACGGGACAACCCACACTGACTCATGAAACGACTAGGGTACAGTAATCATCAAACTCTAGTAACCCTTACCCATAATAATTTTTTTATATCAGAGGCATCATCTTCCTGTATCTACTCTTAAACAAAACAGTTTTTTTGTTTAATTACTCTATTTCGACTATTATGACCCGAATGAGACAACCTTTCCAAGACCTGATCTCTGATGACTCAAGGCTGACTTGGAGTACTATATCTCACAAATACCAGCCGGCAAAGACACTAAAGTTTCAAACTTTAAGAATTACACTCTGCATATGATCAAAAATTTGGATTTACGATATGACCTATGATGGTCATCCACCCGGTCTTAATAGTCAAACTAGAAAAGCAGACAACTTTATGAGTCCAAGTCGGCATGCATAATAAACCAACTTATAACAAATCTATTGGATAGTACTCACGCTGAAGTGTCCTGATTGAGCCATACATGAGAAGAGTCTGAGTTATGCATGATCGGGTTCAATAATCAACATGTTCATAATACCAACCGGTGTTCCAATACATCGAACAATACCAAGATTAACAAATCAACTTTAATATCGACATAACCATCCGCACTCATGAAGTGTATTCCTCAGGAAACATCAGAATTAAAATCATGGACTTGTAGGAAAAAGAAAAGCATCCTACCTCGCAAGACAAAAATCCGATTTTTTTCTTTTACGCGAGTTGTCCCCTTCGAATCACTTCTCTTGCTTTCGCGATCCAAGCACTACCACCACAGTAGAAGGCTGAAAGGAGAATGGATGAGGCTTCCCTTTGCTGGTTTGCACGTCTCACAAGGTCTCAAGGAAAAGTGCCGGCTCATCCTTTAGTGAGTTTAAATACTAAGTGTCCTATTTTCTTAAAACACATCTCTACCATCAATCTTCTCCTAATCCAAGGGTCACGAGTGATCACCAACACAAGCCCTCCACTTGTACCAGACGTGATCCCCCAAATCAGTTTCCAATTCAGTTAGGATCCCCACTAATTAGGCACATGATCCCCTAATTGAATTCCATAACTGCTCATGGCAATTTTTAATTCTATTTGGATGCTCAATTCAAAAAGGCAGCTCGTCCCCTCTTGGCTAGGAAATTTTGGTGACACAAGATCATTTGAGGATTATCATGATTAATCACGTCCCCAAAAGATACTCCCACTAATTAATTCTCAAATTACAGGAATTAAGGCTCATCAACTAGGGAAATAATTTCATACCTTGCATAAGAATTCCCGCCTTAATAACTCAAAATTTCCGGGTATTACAACACAACTTGAATGAGTAGACACAACTTCAACGATACATATCTCCTTCATTTCTGATTTGTTTTTGCCTTTTTTTCCATTCTTCCTTATTTTTAATGCTCTTTCTAATCATGATGATAATATAAAGATGTTGAGACATTGCATCCTATTTATTATAGTTTTGTGGTATTTTTTTATAGGTTCTCAAGGTCATTATGATATCACGATGATGAGAAAGAGCACTAGAAATAAGGAAGAATAAAAAAAGGGAAAAATGGATCAGAAATAAAGGAGATATACATCATTGAAGTCATGTCGTACAACGCGACTCTATTTCTAACTCGTGTATATCAACACACGACTTGAAACTAGGTCGCGTGTTTGTATACACGACTTGACTGAGTAGACACGACTTCAACGATACATATCTCCTTCATTTCTGATTTGTTTTTGCCTTTTTTTTCATTCTTCCTTATTTTAATGCTCTTTCTGATCATGATAATATTCTAAAGATGTTGAGACACTACATGCTATTTATTGTAGTTTTTTTGGTATTTTTGTATAAGGAGTCAAGGTCATTATGATATCATGATGATGAGAAAGAGCACTAAAAATAAGGAAGAATGAAAAAAAAGGCAAAAATGGATCAAAAATGAAGGAGATATACATCGTTGAAGTTGGGTCGTACAACATGACTCTATTTCAAGTCGTGTATATGAACACACGACTTGAAACGGGGTCGCTGTTTGTATACACGACTTGAATGAGTAAGCATAACTTCTCCTTTAGTTTGGATCCGTTTTTACCTTTTTTTTCATTCTTCTATATTTTTAATGCTCGTTCTTATCATGATGATATTATAAAGATGCTGAGACACTACATGCTATTTATTGTATTTTTGTGGTATTTTTTTATAGGGTCTCAAGGTCATTATGATATCATGATGATGAGAAAGAGCACTAAAAATAAGAAAGAATAAAAAATGGCAAAAATGGATCAGAAATAAAGGAGATATGCATCGGTGAAGTCGTGTCGTACAACACGACTCTATTTCTAAGTCGTGTCTACAAACACACGACTTGAAATGGCAAAAATGGATCAGAAATGAAGGAGATATGCATCGTTGATGCCGGGTCGTACAATACAACTCTATTTCAAGTTGTGTATGCGAACACACGACTTGAATGAGTAAACACAAATTCAACGATGTATATCTCCTTCATTTCTGATTCGTTTTTTCCCATTTTTTCATTCTTCCTTATTTTTAATATTCTTTCTGATCATGATGATATTATAAAGATTTTTAATGTTTTTTCTCTATCTTTCCAGGTGGTTTTGCTAATTTTTGACATAAAATCTTATTTTTTTTCCGGGTTGGACGACGCCAGCGGTGATATGAACTGAGATGATGGACAGAGCTTCACCGGAATGTCTTCTTTCCCAATTCGATGCTCCCGAAAATCACTAAAATAAAGACTTAGGTTGCAGCTGGGGGTATTTTGGGTAGTTTCCAGGCAATATGGGTGTGGGCGGCCGTCGCTTTTGGTTTGGACAGCCGCGATGTTCAGAGCTTCGCCAAAAAGCATCCTCCTTGGAGTGGAATGCCCTCGCAGAATAAAAGTGAAGAATTCCGTCGGTTAAAATATTTTAAGGCCGAAGAGGGGCATTTTGGAAAGTTTAGGTCCCATTACCAAGTAATATGGTATTTTAGTAAAAAATCCAACAAATATGGGAAAATGGGTAGTGGCAATAGGTAATATTGAAAAATCCCTCAATTGCCTATGGGAAGTAGTACCGGAGAGTGGAACCATTAATCATTAGGCCCATTTTTCCAAGTAATGGTGCCAATCAATTTCAAGGAGAAATGCTTATGCTCTCCCGTATGTCGTTGCCTGTATAATAAGCATTTTCCCACCAGATACAGGGCATGCCCATGAATAGTGGCAAGGTATTAAATAAATGAAGGCATCAGCACATCTCATTTCTGCAAAATATACTAGTGTTATATCCTATTTAGCTCCCAAGATGGAGGAATGGTATTCCTATCTCTCATGGCCTTCTCTTGCCTTTCTCTTTCTCCCCTTGCTGCTATTGATTGTCCAATTTAGTCACCCTAATGCGAAAAAAAGCTCAATTAAGCTTCCTCCAGGCCCTGTGTCACGCCCCGGGCACCGCCCGATCCGAACCGAACCCGGTCCAAGAGCCGAACTGGCGCACGGGGGCAACGTTTAAAGGAATATAGCGGAAGACTTATGCCCCACCAACGGGCGGTCTATCTAACAGGGTTTACGCAACTACTTTGTGCAAGAGTAAATAAGTAAACAAAGGTGGAGTTTAACTCATAATTCAGTCCATAAGTCTTACACACACATACTAAAATCATGAGCCAACACAGAGGGCTCAAAATACAAAAGTATAAAATAGGTCTAATCATAAGTCTCAACATACACAATATTCATACATAAACAGACAGATAAACAAAGTAATGTCCAAAGGCCTCCACGCTTAATCCCATGCTCTCTCCAAACGTTCCTCATACAGAGGATCCTGTCCATCTGTGTGCCTCACCACATAGCCCTAAAATAAAACAAGGAAAGAGGGGTGAGTATAAAACTCAATAATGGTTTTCATACGATCGACAATAATCAGAAATCATATAGCATCACAACATAGCAATATAGATCCATGATCGACATGATTACACCATTTCCTGGTCATGCATTCATAGCACATAATCCTGCACAATAATATCTCAATCACATGCATTCATAACACATAATCCCGCAAAATAATATCTCAATCACATGTTTTCCGGTCATGCATACATAACACATAATCCTGCATAATAATATCTCAATCACAGGCATTCATAACACATAATCCTGCATAATAATATCTCAATCTCATACTTTCCAGTCATACATTCATATCTCATAAAGCTACCCAGCACGATAGATGTATCCAACACATGGTACACTCATGCATAACAGTCATAATAAGCATATAGCAACACAATGGTAAATCCTGCCATAACATGATCACTTCAATTACTAATAAACCATTATAATCACAATGGAACTCATCTCCTCATCATAATAAAATATCCCAGCTGGAATCATGCACAAAGCATAAGAATCCCATCATTCACAATGCATGCAATAATCCAACATTGCCAAGTATAATTGTCAACACATGATATGATACCAAATCCAATCCTAGAATATAATTTGACCTTCATCATCATTTCCATACTTCTAGTAGCCTCATTTCAACTTAATATACATCTCATGTCATTAAATGAAGCAAAAACATTGAAATGAGCACAAAATCTCCCAAAATAACAAACTACCGCATAGCAGATCGATCGGCCAGAAGGCATGATCGATCGCTGGCCGATCGATCGGCCAGAAGGCAAGATTGATCGTTGTCTGATTGATCGACTATTCAATGTGTTATACATCCGATCGATCGCGAGGTGATCGATTGGCCAATAACCCTGATCGATCACCGGTCGTCTTCTCCATTTTTAAAATGTTTAAAACCAAGACTCCATTAACACACTTTCAAGCATTTATCCAAGGTATCAAATATTATTAAAACCCTATCAAACCTCCCAGAACACTAATCTAAATCATTCTAAGATAAAGCCCATTGAAATGGAAGTAAAAGATTAACATCTATTAAACTTACCAGTAGAGCTTCAAACAAGAAAAACTCATTCAACTAAAGACCATTAAAACGAGATTTTTACCACCCACAGCTGAGATTGAAGAACTCATTAGCTTGATTTTCTTAGAATGAACCTTCAATCACCTCCAACACCTTCTAAAAATACGATTTTATGTTAATACACTACTAATCTCGATTTCGCTTTGAAAATCAAAAGAAACCTTAGATCTAAAGCTTCTGAAGCATAAAAAAAAATTTGAAGATTAGGGTTGGAGAAGAGATATAAAATAGTGATTTTTATGCTTTCAAAATGGATTGAAACAACGAAGGAAGTCAAGATTAAGAGAGGTTTTAAAAAAAACCTAAAGAAGAAGAAGAGATTAAACTAATTACCTCTAATCCTTTCCTCTTCAAGCCTAATGGGAAATAAGCTCCAAATCTCCTGGCTCAGCCTATTCCCAATTTGGGAAATGGCACAGCACTTTCCTTTCATATAAAAGGTTGGGGTAAACCTAAGTAAAATGTCGGGTAGAAAAAGAGTTTTTAGCTAAAATTTGAAAATTTGGCAATTTAATTCGAAATTGGGTCCAGAAAAATTCTGAAATTTTTTATGATGTCTTCCTTTCATGTCTGGGGCAATTTGGTCACAAAAACCTAACTTCATCAGTGGGGCCCACTGGGGTCCTGCCAAACCCTAATTTTTTGAAAAATTGGTGAAAATATTAGAAAATCCCAAAAATTCAGGTTTGATCCAAAATTATTTAAAACTCATGATTGTGAAGTTGGTCTAGATTAAAACCTTTATAAACCCATTTATTTTTTAAAATCACTACATTTAACCCGAAAATGTTTAAACCACACAATAACCGATAAAGAACACTAAAATAAACCAGTTCAAGATGAGGGTACTAACATCCTCCCCCTCTTAGGAATTTTGTTCCTCCAAAATTCGCTAGAGGACCGCGACGAAAAGATGAGGATACTTCTTTCTGATCTCTTCCTCTGTGTCCCACGTGGCTTCCTCGATCCCGTGATTCCTCCACAACATCTTCACGAGTGGGATTACCTTTTGCTGAAGTACCTTCTCCTTACGATCAAGAATTTGAATCGGTACCTCCTTGTAGGAAAGGTTCTCTTGGAGCTCGAATGGCTCAAAATCCAAGACATGAGTAGAATCCGGCTCATATTCTGAAGAAGTGAGACGTGGAATATATTATGGATATTGGCCAATCGGGGTGGGAGTGCTGCTCGATATGGCGCCAATCCGCTCCAAGATCAAATGGGCCAATGAAATGAGGTAACAACTTCCTCTATCATCCGAATCGAACCACACCGCAAGTTAGAGGGATCTTAAGGAACACATGGTCGCCGACGTTAAACTCCAACTCCCAACGTCTCTTATCGGCATAACTCTTCTGACGGCTCTGGGCTATTTGCAACCTCTTCCGAATGAGGCGTATCTTCTCCACTGACTGCTGAATAAGGTCTGGGCCAGTGAGAAGGTGCTCCTCAACCTCACTCCAACATAGAGGTGATCGGCAAGGATGCCCGTAAAGTGCCTCGAAGGGTGCCATCCTGATGTTTGCTTGGTAGCTATTTTATAGGCAAACTCAACTAGTGGCAAATGATGTTCCCAACTCGCTTGGATACATGCTCGGAGCATATCCTCAAGCGTTTGGATGGTCCTTTCGGACTATCCATCCGTCTAAGGGTGATAGGCGGAGCTGAGATGTAGAGATGTGCCCAAAGCACCCTGAAAACTCTGCCGAAACCTTGAAGTGAAACGAGGATCACAGTCGGATCGATAGATACCGGAATTCCGGGTAACTGCACAACTTCCCTCAAATATAGGGCAAACAAGGCATCCAAAGGAGTAGTCATCCTGATCACGAGGAAATGAGCGAACTTCGTAAGTCAGTCACAATCACCCATACTGCATCATTACCACATGGCGATCGTTGTAGTCCGGAAACGAAATCCATTGTGACATGCTCCCATTTCCACTCCGAAATTGGAAGTGGTTGTAGTAAACCGCCTGGATGCCGGTGCTCTGCCTTGACTTGCTGACATACAAGGCATTTGGACACGTAGACTGCGATGTCCTTCTTCATCCCTTTCCACCAAAATGTTCTCTTCACATCGTGGTACATCTTCGTTCCACCAGGGTGAATAGAGAACTTAGAATGATGTGCCTCCGATAGGATACGCTCTCTCAACTCCACAGAGTTCGGTACACACCACCGACCATTATACACCAAACTCCCATCGACATTTTCCTCGAAGCCCAACACTGCCTTCTCCGTAAGCTTGGACTTAAGAGCTAGAGTCTCTTCATCACTTTTCTGAGCTTTGACCATGTCATCCACCACACTAGAGTTGATCGAGAGGTTAGCAAACCAACTCCGTGAGTCCTCCAAAGTCAATTCTGGCCTTAGCTCAATGGCGTCTTCATAGCGGAGCCACTCATGAACTCGCGTGCAAGCAATCATACTGGCTGATTTCGACTCAAAGCATCTGCCACCACGTTCGCTTTACCGGGATGATACGATATTGTGAAGTCATAGTCCTTCAAGAATTTCGGCGACCTCCTTTGCCTCATATTTAGATCTCGCTGGGTCAATAAGTACTTCAAACTCTTATGATCAGTGAATACTTCAAACTTCTCACCATAGAGATGGTGCCGCCAAATCTTTAATGCAAAAACCACAGCCGCTAAGTCCAAATCATGAGTGGGGTAATTCCGCTTGTGCACCTTAAGCTGTCGAGATGCATAAGCTACCACTCTCCCATGTTGCTGAGTACACAACCCAAGCCGCGAAGTGAAGCATCACTATAGACCACATATCCACCACTCCCATAAGGCAAAGTCAAGACCGGAGCTGAAGTCAACCTTTTCTTCAACTCTTGGAAACTCTCTTCCCAAGCTGAGTTCCACTCAAACTTCTCATTCTTCTGGGTCAACTTGGTCATAGGACTTGCAATGCTAGAGAAACCCTCGATGAAACGGTGGTAGTACCCGGCAAGTCCCAAGAAACTATGGACCTCCGATGCACTCTTCGGTTGTTCCCACTTCAACACTGCTTCAACTTTCGAGGGATCAACTGTCACACCGTCTTCCGATATCAATGATCAAGGAATTGCACCTTCTTGAGCCAAAATTCACACTTGTCAAACTTCGCAAAGAGCTGATGCTCCCGTAAAGTTCGCAAGACAATCCTCAAATGTGTTTCATGCTCTTCCTCATTGACCGAATAGATCAGAATATCATCCACAAATATAATCACAAACCAATCAAGATACGGCCGAAATACACAGTTTCATCAAGTCAGTAAATGAGGCTGGTGCATTAGTAAGACCAAAAGGCATCACCAAGAACTCATAATGACCATATCGTGTACGGAAAGCCTTCTTCACCACATCATCAGGACGGATCCGAAGTTGGTGATAACCTGCTCTCAGGTCAATCTTAGAGAAAACATATGCCTGATGCAATTGATCAAACAAATCATCAATTCTAGGTAAATGGTACTTGTTCTTGATGGTTACCTGATTAAGCATTCGGTAGTCGATACACAACCGTAGAGAGCCATCCTTCTTCCGAACAAACAAGACTGGGGCACCCCAAGGAGATACACTCGGCCTGATATACCCCTTATCCATAAGATCCTGCAGTTGATCCTTAAGCTCTTTAAGTTCAACTGGAGCCATACGATAGGGAACCTTAGAAATAAGGGTAGTGCCTAGAATAAGATCAATGCAGAACTCTATCTCCCTTTCTAGTGACAAACCCGTCAAATCACCAGGGAAGACATCAGGAAATTCCACCACAGTACGAACAGAATCCAAGATAGGTAACTTCATGTTCAACCCCGTAACACTAGCAAGGAAAGCCTCGCATCCCTTATCAATCCACTTCTTGGCCTTGGAGGATGAGGCCAAAAACTTGCCACTGGGATGCATCACCCCTTGGAAGATAAAAGGTTTAGCTCCTGGCAACTCAACTTTCACTTTCCTTCCTCGGAAGTCTACATGCACATAGAACTTGGTCATCATATCCATGCCTTAGATCACATCGAAGTCGATCACAAGTAACAAAATCAAATCCACGTGCAACACATGCCCATCAATCACCATCGGAATTTTCTCCACAAACTCCTCCGCCCGCAGAGAGGACTAAGGTGTAGACACACGTAACGGAACATGCAACAATTTGAAATCAACACCCATCTCATCAGCAAAACATGGGGAGAAAAAAGATGAGAAGAGCCAGTGTCAAACAA
This sequence comes from Houttuynia cordata, assembly GCA_039654745.1. NCBI lineage: Eukaryota > Viridiplantae > Streptophyta > Magnoliopsida > Piperales > Saururaceae > Houttuynia > Houttuynia cordata. Next base: position 13,307,782 of record CM077507.1, on the reverse strand, counting down.
TATTATAGCATAGTGGGAGGCAATGAGGATCGTACCTTCCACCGCACCAGAAGAGTTGGCCGCCTCCTGCGCCGAAATAGCAAAGACTCTTCCATCATTAGCCAGCTTCTTCCCCACAACATCCTGCAGTCCGGTAGGTGGTCTAGCATGTGGTCTTGCTTGAGATGCTCCCGGCTACCTGAGACTGGAATTAGGTATCACCGGAGGACATCTCTGAGCACGGTTAGCTCTTTGGGGACACTCATTAGTATAGTGCCCCCTCTGCCAACAATCATAACAAGTCACACTGGCACAACGGTCATGAGGGTCCTGGTGCACCTGCTGAGTGTTATGCCTCGCATGACGGGCATTTCGCCGCTTATGATTTACAGTTATCCTCTGGCCTCATCCTCTTAGGCTGTTGTTGCTGCCCTCTTTTCTACATATAGTCATCTGAATCCCGCTCCACAACAATGGCCATCTTGAGTACCTCAGCCAGAGTCTTGTGCCTGAAGGGCACCACTCAGCCTTTGATGAAAGGCCTCAGACTATCCTTGAATTTGCGAGCATGCTCATACTAATCACTGAAGAAATAAGGAGCAAAGCGTTCAAGCTTCACAAATCGGGCCTCATATGCCAAGACCTTCATTGAGCCCTGCTGAAGGTTCAAGAACTCCTTCTTCTCCTCCCGGACATGGAGAGGGAAGTACTTGTCATTAAAGGCTGACAAGAACTCCTCCCATGGAATGTCCACACGGCCAGAGAATCTCTGATGCTTCATCAACAACCACCATCTCTGAGCCTTGCCCTCAAACATGAAGACTGCAAGTCGGGTCTTCTCCACGTCAGGACAACATCGAGCACTAAAGATATTCTCCATGTAAAGTCTTCAGTTATCTGCCACTGAAGCATCTAACCCACCCTTGAAGCTAGGAGGGTTAAGCTTCTTGAATCCCTCGAGTGAAAGAGATTCAGAACTGCTACCACTCGCGTGCTTGGCCTGGACCACCTGTGTCAACCCCTCAATAGCAGTCAACACAGCATCTACCCTTAGATCTCTAGCACCGCGATGGTTATTAGCGCCTACATGATTAAAGTCAGCCATCTACACAACAACCAGACATTAATCATGCAGCCAATAAAACAAAAAACAATGCCACAAAAAAATCACAAGCACAAACAAGCCAACATGCAACATTAAAAGCAAACAACTAACGGAATTCACATCACTAGTTAAGTCTAGACCTTGGTCATCTCACAACCCTTTAACCCATAAGACTTGTCATTCACTCCCTATTTACTCTTGGACAAAAGCTGCTCTGATACCAAAAACTTTGTCACGCCCCTGGCACCGCCCGATCCGAACCGAACTTGGTCCAAGAGCTGAACCGGTGCACGAGGGCGACGTTTAAAGGAATATAGCGGAAGACTTATGCCCCACCAACGGGCGGTCTATCTAACAGAATTACGCAACTACTTTGAGCAAGAGTAAATAAGTAGACAAAGGTGGAGTTTAATTCATAATTCAGTCCACAAGTCTTACACCCACGTACTAAAATCCTGAGCCAACACAGAGGGATTTGTAAAATAGGTCTAATCACAAGTCTTAACATACACAATGTTCATACATAAACATGGCGAAACAGACAGATAAACAAAGCAATGTCCAAAGGCCTCCACGCCTAATCCCATGCCCTCTCTGATCGTTCCTTGTACAGAAGATTATGTCCATCTGTGTGTCACACCACGCAGCCCCAAAATAGAACAAGGAAAGACTAGTGAGTATAAAACTCATTAGTGGTTTTCTTACGATCGGCAATAATCAGAAATCATACATCATCACAACAAAACAATATAGATCCATGATCGACATGATTACACCATTTCCTGGTCATGCATTCATAACACACAATCCTGCACAATAATATCTCAATCACATGCATTCATAACACATAATCCTACAAAATAATATCTCAATCATATATTTTCTGGTCATGCATTCATAACACATAATCTTGCGTAATAATATCTCAATCACATGCATTCATGACACATAATCTGTTGTGAACGTCACACAACTTAAGACGCATTATCTAATTTAGGCTACTTATCTATCTAAGATTAGTTTCCTTTTTAGTACAAATTGTAATAAGGCATAATTGGGTAATCATATCGTCATTATGTCGTCATCATGTCGACATAATGATGTCATTATGATATCATAGTTGTAAAGGACTCTTCTTTATAAGAGGCCGTCTTCTATTATTTGGTCTATGGAATAACAAAGTTGTCTTTTCTTTCTAGCTTTCTCCTTTCTCTACCCCTTTTTCACTATGGCGTTTGATTTCGTTCATGTTCCCCGGCGGGAACACAACATTGGTATCAGAGCCGTTCTGATCTGTGACAGAAATGCCGCATCGCAGGCAGCCGTCCATAGCCTTCGCGAACATCTTTCCAGCAAAATTGAGTTTTTCGCTGCCGTTTCAACACCGCCCCATCTGTGTCTCCCGTCTAGAGACAAAAAGTGAATCCGGGCGTGGCCTCAGGCTCGCCAGTCTAGTCACAGACAGTGGGACCGATCTAGTGTTTTGCAGAGAGGACGAGAGGGAGCTCCTGGTCGACAAAAATTAGTGGGATTCGGTACCTCCTCTGCCCATGGATATCATCCCCAGCCATTGCCTCTGCCGCCGACATCTCTCCGCCTCTGCCTCCGACGACTGTTTCGCCGCCACCTCGACCACACTCAGGGCCTTTCCCCACATATCCATCCTCGTCAGTCTGGCCTCTGTTGCCCTCGATGACTGTCGCTCCCTCGGCCAATCGCCCAGGGCTGCCCTCACCTCCATCCCGAATGTCGGCCATTTTCCACATCTAGACAAGTTCCATAACCTCTCAGCTATCGGAAGGGACGTCCCCTCCGTTGACAAGTCCGCTCGAGAGAAGATCGTCGCCTCCCTGGCATCCGTCATCTGCAAGATGCTAGCTTTCAACCGGATCCGCTACAACCGTCTCACCGCTGACCTCGGGGTGAATGTTTGCGCCAGAAACTGCATCGACTGCGATTTCTCTGACCCAGACGTCACCGCCGCTGCCATCTCTATCTTCACCACTGCCATCGCTTCTGTAGACCTGTCGGCCATTACCGCTCCTCCACCGCCAGCGATTTTTCCCCTCATTAGGCCAGGAAGTACCTCTTCGATGCCGCCGTTGGGGGGCTACCGGATGGTGTCTTTAGCCAGACTTCGCCTCTTTCCATGTACTCGCCGTGCGGTCGATTTGAGTGTTTGTCGAAACTATTCGACAAAATGCCTCACCGACATGTTGTCTCGTGGACAGACATGATTGCTGCTTGTTTACACTCAGTCAACTTCCTGTCTACTTGCAGTGAGTTTGGCGCGTTGAATATGGGAAGATTGGCACACTCATGTGTTGTAAGAATGAGCATGGAACTGACTGTAATTGTTGGAACTGCACTTGTCGATGTGTATTGCCGATGTGGATACATCGAAGATGCACTCGCTGTCTTCTATCTTATGCCAGAAATGGGTGCTCAGTCTTGGACTGCAATGCTGCAGGGGCCTATAGCGTCACAAGCTTCTTCATCTATAACGCCAACATCTGCGTTTGGTTCTACAACAATTGGGTCAACAAGTTCTCCAGCGTTTGGCACCTCTGGTACCACAACAATTGGTGCTTCAGGTACTTCGGTTTTTGGATTCTCTGCCACTCCGGCATTTGGTCCTCTTCTTCGATTTTTGGTCCTCCAAGAGCACTGCCTCCGCCGCATCCCTCCTCACACCGAGAGCCCGACCGGTGGCGTCTCGTCCAAGGGATTCCTCCTATTCTGCATGCTTGAGTATGCCACTACTACGGCTACGTCTACCGAGATATTCGCCGACGGTCCCCACATCCTTTCTTGGTTGCATTGAGGACAATACGGTAGCGGAGCGTGGTGGATTGTTGTGAACGTCACACAACTTAAGACGCATTATCTAATTTAGGCTACTTATCTATCTAAGAATAGTTTTCTTTTTAGTACAAATTGTAATAAGGCATAATTGGATAATCATACTGTCATTATGTCGTCATCATGTCGACATAATGATGTCATTATGATATCATAGTTGTAAAGGACTCCTCTTTATAAGAGGCCGTCTTCTATTATTTGGTCTATGGAATAACAAAGTTGTCTTTTCTTTCTAGCTTTCTCCTTTCTCTTCCCCTTTTTCACTATGGCGTTTGATTTCGTTCGTGTTCCATGCGGGAACACAACATAATCCTGCATAATAATATCTCAATCACATGCATTCATGACACATAATCCTGCATAATAATATCTCAATCTCATACTTTTCGGTCATGCATTCATATCTCATAAAGCTACCCAGTACGATAGATGTATCCAGCACATGGTACACTCATGCATATCAGTCATAATAAGCATGTAGCAACATAATGGTGAATGCCTCCATCAAATAGTAACACAAGTATTGCCACGAAGGCTGTTGCCACAAAGGCGGGACACAGTCAAGGCCACGAAGGCATATCATGGTTCTATTTTCACATTGGAAATGTAGGAAGGTTGGGGTTGTCGGCCCCTAAAGCTGCTCGCCCTGGACGTCTTGGCCAAGGATGTCCAATTTTTACACAAAGAACCTAGAGCAGGTGTGTTCGCCCAGGGACATCTCCTGCGGTGGGGGAGAGCCCGAATTCCCACACAGGGAACCCTAGAACACGTGGTAGCTGGTGCATGAAGCATACCACTCTGGATGCTCAGAGTCCATATAACAATCTCAATAATCTCATCCACAAGGCAAAGACACAACTCGCCCCCCCCCCCCCCCCCCCCCATATATCTCAATGTAGCTCGACTCAACCGGGGGAGTATACATGTTCCACATATGAACGAAATCGAAAACATGTCCTTCCGGATCAACCAAGATTCGATTAATCCACCGATCGATTAATCCGGCACGCAATCTCAAAAATTGCATACAATCAATTAATCCCAGTTAAACAACGATAAAACTTCGTCCATGAATTACAATACATGATGCATGATATCATGGTACATCCGTGAGCAAGACCTACGTGGGTTCCAACACATGAAACATGCTCCCAATCTGTTCCCTCATGCATCATAATCAAAGCATAATTAATTACAATCTCATAATAGATCCCCATATGTGTGTGTATTCATGCATATTCTAATCACATGATTCATGCTTTGACATCAACTCATTTGGCGATAGTTGCGTGCGTAAATACCTTCCAAAATAAGAATTCCAAACCGAAATCAAAGCTATTTCTATCATCAAGCTTACATCCATCAATGTGGAGTTAAAGGCTTACTCCTACAAGCATACTCTATTACCCTACATTAAGCCATAACATGATCACTTGAATTACTCTTAAGCCATTATAATCACAATGGAACTCATCTCCCCATCATAATAAAATATCCCTGCTAGAATCATACTCAAAGTATAAGAATCCCGTCATTCACAAGGCATGCAATAATCCAACATTACTAAGCATAATTGTCAACACATGATATGATACCAAATCCAATCCTTGAACATAAACCAAGACCTTTATCATCATTTCCATACTTCCAGTAGCCTCATTTCAACTTAATATACATCTCATGTCATTAAATGAAGCAAAAACATTAAAATGAGCACAAAATCTCACAAAATATCCAAACTGCCACATAGCCGATCGATCAGCCAGAAGGCATGATCGATCGCAGGCCGATCGATCGACTGTTCAATGTGTTATGCATCTGATCGATCGGCTAGTAACCCCGATCGATCGCCAGTCATCTTCTCAATTTTCAAAATGTTCAAAACCGAGACTCCATTAATACACTTTCAAGCATTCATCCAAGGTATCAAACATTATTAAAACCCCATTAAACCTCCCAGAACACTAATCTAGGTCATTCTATGATAAAACCCCATGCAATGGAAGCAAAAGATTAACATCTATTAAACTTACCATAAGAGCTTCAAACAAGAAAATTTCATTCAAGTAAAAACCATTCAAACGAGATTTTTACCACCCAAAGCTGAGATTGAAGAACCCATTACCTTGATTTGTTGAGAATGAACCTTCAATCACCTCCAACACCTTCCAAAAATACGATTTTATATTAATGCACTATTAATCTCGATTTAGCTTTGAAAACTAAAAGAAACCTTAGATCTAAAGCTTTAGAAGAAAAAAAAATGAACAATAGGACTTGGAGAAGAGATATAAAACAGTGATTTTATGCTTTCAAAATGGATTGAAACAATGAAGGAAGTCCAGATTAAGAGAGGTTTTAAAAAAAACCTAAAGAATAAGAAGAGATTAAGCTAATTACCTCTAATCCTATCCTCTTCAAGTCTAATTGGGAATAAGCTCCAAATCTCCTGGATAAGCCTATTCCCAATTTAGGAAATAGCACAGCACTTTCCTTTTATAGAAAAGGTTGGGATAAACCTAAATAAAATGTGGGGTAGAAATAGAATTTTTGGCTAAAATTGGAAAATTGAACAATTTAATTCGAAATTAGGTCCAAAAAAATTCTGAAAATTTTTGTGATGTCTTCATTTGATGTCTGGGGTATTTTGGCCACAAAAACATAATTTCGTCGATGGGCCCGCCAAACCCTAATTTTCGAAAAAATTGGTGAAAATATTAAAAAATCCTAAAAATTTAGGTTTGATCCAAAATTACTTAAAACTCATGATTGTGGAGTTGGTTTTGATTAAAACCTTTATAAACCCATTAATTTTTTAAAATCGCTACATTTATCCCGAAAACGCTTAAACGACACGATAACCGATAAATAACACTAAAATAAACCGGTTCAAGATGATGGTTCTTACCACCCAGCCGGCTCTCCATCATTGGAGGCATACTACACAATGTTGGCTGCTTACCCCACCGCTCGCTGCACCAGCTATCCCAACAATTTGGCGATCTCGTCTATTTTCGGCTAGGCCAAGTGTCGACGGTGGTCATCTTCTCTGCCAAGCTAGCCGAAAGGGTGTTTTGAACCCATGATCTAAATTTATGTACCAAGCCTCACAAAGTGGCATTTGTCAATACAGCCATGAAGACACCTCCTTCCCACTAGTAAGCTTCAAATCTGCGTTTTTGAGTGTGTTGAATGTAATATTTTTTGTTTGGTTGCTGTCATGTATCTAATGACACGATAGCGTTCTCATATCGTGTCACTGAGAACACGACCCTAGTGATATCGTCTAACCAATGACACGATAATGTCTGGTTCCATAACAAATTGATAAACAACAATCTTCATATCGTGTTACTGAGAACACGACCCTAGTGGTATTGTCTAACCGATGACACGATAATGTCTGGTTCCATAACAAATTGATAAACAACAATCTTCCATACGGGAGATGACATCTATGCAGAATAAAAGAAGATATAACACTCGAACATGTATTCGGACATAGTGTACTCCAGGAGCTCTCACCAAGTGTATGAAACTTGTAGAGCAAAACCCAAAGTGTAAAGAATGATTATAATAGACAGGTTTTGTGTACATCTTCGAATGTTATAGGTGGTGGTGGCTAGATATTTGCTTGATATTTTGGTGGAGTATTGAGATGAGTCGAAAAAGTTGTTCAACATTAAGAGCGGGACTCTGGTAGGAGCAACTTATATATTACAGGTAACGCATAAGCCTCCAAACATTTGTTTGGCAAACATAGTAGTGCCATCGTGTATTCGGTTACACGATAGCCACCTCTATCATATTCTGTTACACAATTGCGGTACATACTACGTTGTTGCCTAATGATTTTTATTTCATTACGTAGATATAGTTCTTCAAGCACACAACAATATCTCACTCTATAATAAGTCCATGTAGTCCGAGAGTTAGAAGGTGGCCCAGATATGGGTGTCTTGTGGTGAAAGCCAAGAAGGGAATCAAAGTACACCATCGATTTTGACAATATTACGTCGACTTATTTGAAAAGTTTCATGTAGACAAAGAAGTTGTGGATGTCATCTCCCAATTTCTAAAGAGGCATACCTCATTGCTTATTGACATAAGGTTCATAAGAAGGAATTGCGGCTCATGTCATATGACCTAGATTTGGCACCTAATCTTCCCATTTTGCCCTCCTCAAAATTAACCTTATACTAAACATTTTCTATATTACCTAGTTTCAGATTTTACACTTCCAAGGAATCATATCTCCTTCATTTCTAGTCTGTTTTTGCCCATTTTTTCATTCTTCCTTATTTTTAGTGCTCTTTTCTTATCATTATGATATCCTAATGATCTTGAGATAATATCTAAAAATATATAGTAAAATCCATGATAAATAAGATGTGGTGTCCCGACATAGTTAGACTATCATCATGGCAAGAAAAACGAAAAAAGAATCGGTGAAAATTGATAAGAAATTAGATAGATATCAATCGTTGAAGTATGTCCATAAAAATTGCTATCGTGTAATCGATTACATGATATCATTGGTCTCATATAATTGTGTACACTGTTATTGTGTAAGCGATTATGCGATAGCCATCCCTATTGTGTAAGCGATTAACCAATTACACGATAGTTGTAATCGATTACACGATAGGGGTGGCCATCGTGTAATCGGGGTGGCGCCCATAAGGAAGAGGTGGAGATAGAGTTGGTCGTTGGCATTCAAAGGCTTCTAAGCCTTCGGTGCATGTTCACTTGGAAATTCTCCTTTGTCTACGCCCAACTTGTCCACTAGCAACCTTACTATGTTAGAAGACTCCCTCATTCTCTAAAGAACCTAAATTACAGGCCCTACCCTCCGGCCGTGCTCGTCCATCATATCGGATTTTTCTAGGGCAACCTCAATTAGGGTAGTAATACCTTAAAGAATGCCCTGTAAGGCTATAGTTGGATGCTAGTCAAACTTCGGTATCCTCTTCCTCGGTGATGATGCAATATGAGGTTGATTTTGCGCTTCCCCCCAAAAAAATAAGTAATATGGTGATCTGGGCTCATTTAGCAGGTAATAAGGAAAAACCTCCCAACTAGCTTATGATAATGTTCGAGATGGACTTGACACCTATTTGGATTTATATATGCCCTATGTCCCTTCTAACAGACGTTCTTTTGTTTTTTTATGGACTATGTTCCATCTAACTGAACCAAGACCACAAGTTCTATTTCAATTAAAATGTAAGTGAAGGAAGAAATTTGCGGGTCCTACACATAGTACATTCAATCACAAATCATTCAAACATGGGCGTGATGGAATCGGCTTCACTTTGTCAATCACATGTTTACTCACATGCCATACATGCAATGTGTATGCTTTCCTGTATGTCGCTACCTGTATCATAAGCATCACGCCGATGAATAGTGGAGAGGTATTGTATAAATGGAGGCATCGGCACATCTCATTTCTGCAAAATATACTAGTGTTATATCGCTCCCAAGATGGAGGAATGGTATTCCTATCTCTCATGGCCTTCTCTTGCCTTTCTCTTTCTCCCCTTGCTGCTATTGATTGTCCAATTCACTCAGCTCAATGCAAAAAAACGCTCAATCAAGCTTCCTCCAGGCCCCAGCCGGCTCTCCATCATAGGAGGCCTACTAAACAATGTTGGCAGCTTGCCCCACCGCTCACTGCACCAGCTATCCCAACAATTTGGTGATCTCGTCTATTTTCGGCTGGGCCGGGTGTCGACAGTAGTCATCTCCTCGGCCGAGCTGGCCGAAAGTGTGTTGAGAACCCATGATCAAAATTTCTGTACCAGGCCTCACAGAGTGGCCTTCGAGAAACTAGGCTATGTTTCACACGATGTGGCCTTAACTCCTTATGGGCCCAGTTGGAGGCACATGCGAAAGGTTTGTACAGTAGAGCTCCTCACCAACAAAAGGGTGCAACTTTCTCGAGGTGTTCGAGAAGAAGAGGTTGCAAAAGTGGTGAAGGAAATAGCTGATGCTTCTTCTGTTAATCATATGGGTAGTGTTGATCTTAGTCATATATTGATTGGTCTTAATCAAAATATAGCTTGTAGAACTGTTCTTGGCAAAAGCTGGACTTGTTGGGACAGGCATGAACTTCTTGGACCTCTTGAGGAGGCACAGAACCTATTGGCATGTACTTTCATGGCTGATTACTTTCCATTGGCATCCTGGGTGGATGTGGTCAGAGGGTGGAAACAGAGGCTGGAGAAGTCTTTCCGCGGCCTGGATGATTTTTATGAGAAGGTAATTGAAGAACATCTCCAACCTCAAAGAACAAACGATTCGGGGCAGGAAGATTTGGTGGATGTTCTGCTAAGTGTTCATCATGGTTATGGCCTCACAAGGGACCACATCAAGGGACTCATGACGGTAATTTTAGTTCAACACTCTCCACTACACAAGTCAATTAAAGTAGTATCTGAAATGGCTAATACGAAATTATTGTATCAGTAATTTGTTTCCTAAGAAATTAAGCTATTGTGAAACAATAATTATATAAATGGTATCCAAGCTAAATTCTTGGTTCAAATACCTTAAGGAGCATTTTTGCTTCTATTTATGTTCAGGGGCACATTTTGCCCAAGGTCTTGATTTATAATCCAAGTCCTCAAGGGATGTAGAATTCCCGCCATTGTTCTTGGGCACAATAAAAGTCCTCCATAGCTTAGATGCTTCCCATGGGGGAAATGTTCAAATATAACTGTATTAATTTTCAACGGAAGGATGAGGAAATTGGAAACATTGAGATTGGACGTATATTAGCATATTTACGTGGATTTATCATTTTAAAATTTGCCACATGGACATCAAATCACCTATCCCCTAGGACACATACAAGGCCCACATATCATATGCTCCGGCTGAGTTAGGATATAACCCCATGCAGAAGGCCAATGGAGTCAAATGTCAAATTGCTAATTGCCACATCAATACCTTATTGTAAACAATTTTATGAAAAAACATATATTGAATTTTCCTTTTTCTTCCATACTGCAGGACATTTTCATTGCTGGAGTAGATACAAACACTAGTACGACTTTATGGGCTATGTGCGAGCTCTTGAGAAATAGACGAGAATTGAAGAAAGCAACAGAAGAAGTTAGACGAGTTGTTGGAAGCAAAGGGAAGGTAGATGATACTGACCTTGAAGATCTTCCTTATTTGAAGGCAGTGGCAAAAGAGGCACTACGGTTGCACCCACCTGGTCCTCTACTTCTTCCACGTGAAACAATCCGAAAATGCACAATCGATGGATATGAAATCCTTCCCAAGACTCAAGTCTTAGTCAATGTGTTCTCTATTGGTCGAGATCCTAGATACTGGAAAAACCCACTAGAATTCTTGCCAGATAGATTCTTGGATGGCTCCATTAATTTTATGGGACAAAATTTTGAGTTTCTTCCTTTTGGTGCTGGTCGGAGAGGTTGTCCTGGCATTCAGTTGGGAATGGCGACTGTTGAGCTCATCCTTGCAAACTTGTTGTACTCTTTTGACTGGTATTTGCCTGTGGGAATGAAGGAAGAGGATATCGACATGACTGAAGGGAATGGCATTGCTGTGTCCATTAAAAATCCACTCATTGTCGTCCCACAATTGGCTATTAATTAAGTATCATACGCGTGTTAGATTATTGTCGATTGGCATATGGATCTCTTGCATCTTTTGTGCAAAGAGTGGAGCTTTCATATACTTGCGACATATTACATACACTTCTACCAGCAAGACTTGTGGTCAGTTGTTTGGAACTCTCAAAGGTAACTGCATATGTACGTACACATGCATTGCTTGAAGGAAGCGCCTTGGCAGCTCTAGTTATGGCATATCATCACCATCAATATCTCATCATCTTCCTCCGCCTTATCCCAGCTATCTGAGGTCAGCCGCATGGTTCCTATACCACATTAGACTTTTATCAGAATATATCGAATATATCTAAATATGCATATTAAATAAACGGTGGTGTTATGTAGTGTAGCAACTATTTACGTATTATATGTCATGCGTATGGGTAAACTCAGTATTAAGGATTATCTGTTTGGATTCTTGTTTGATGAATTTAGCTTGAGTTTCAATTTTCACAACTTTTTCATGTGCACTCTTAATTTATCTCAGTTATTTTATTTAAATTACAATTTGTCAAAGTACATTATTTTATTTTACAAGAGTATAAGGCTTAAAGCGAACCTATCTAGGCCCGGCTTGATGTTCAAACCAAGCCCATCCCATTCCTGGTTGGACCTAAGTTTCTTTCCACACGTTAGACAAAAATGGGGAATACAGTGGTACTGAATCTACTGGTAGTGATTTCTCTTGCATGAACTAATTCGCACTCAAAAATCTAAAGAACTCCAATCATCAAAGAGGAGAAGAACAAAACTGGTGCAAAAGAAAAAATAATTGATTATTATTTTGTGCATATTTATTATGCAATGCTTGTATAAATTCCTATTGGGAGAAGCATTTTTCTCTTTGGTTTACCCTGTATTTAGAAAGGGAATCAATTAGAGGAATTGGATAGCTACTGACAATGATAACTCATCTATAGTGTACTAACAAAAATTGGGATGAGTAATCCTACTAATCAACAAAGTACTACGTCAGCAGAGGATCTTTGATGCTGATTGGAATGTAAAAATGTGAATTTAGAACTTGTCTTTCATATACACACAAAATCGGGCAATTGGACAATAAAAATGGGATGGTTCTACAGTCACGATTAGTGAGTTAGGGTCTGATGTGTTACATTCTTCTAATGGCCAGCAAGCTTTTAGTGCATGCTAAGAATTGGTTCAGGAGGTTGCTGTCCAAAAGAAAGGCACATTGAGCAAAGTTCTTATCCAAGACTAGCAAGTGTAAAGCAAGATTGACATGAACGATCAAATTAAATAATTCTCAAATACTTTGTTCACACAATAGAGTAGATTATTTCAATCGATTGAGAAATTTCACATGGATTCACAGCATGTGTATTATTTAGCAAGAGAGCAATAGGATTAGCAAGTAAGCACCAAGGTCTAGGCATTCACAAAATTAGAAACACCTAGATAGATAATGTAAAAATCATCATACCTTGTATACTTGTTGTAGCCTTTCTTCTCGAAAGTAATCCAGGAGCTTCGCACTCTTCCTCGATGCACTTTTCAGATCAACTAGCAAGGAGAATGAGTGGAGAGACTAGGGAGAGAGAGTTCTAGTCGAGATGGGCAAGAGATAGCAAAAGCAAGTGGGAGAAAACAGATTGGTCGGCCCAAAATAATGGCCGGCCAGCATTGCTTAAATAGTTTAGGGTTTCCTAGTTCGAGTTGGATTCTATCATCACCGTTAATTTGGCTTAACACATCTCAACCATTCCTTAAAAACCTCCCCCCTTGATTCTCTATGGTGTCTAACCTTACTGGAGTCCAGTTCGAGTAGGATTCAATCCGATCTTTAAGCCACTTTTCAAACTTATTTCTCCACCAAACTAGGTAACTGTCTATTGAGATCCAAAATTCCTGGCGCCCTTCCCTCTTCTGGTGTCCTAATTAAATGGCAAGCTGACTCACCTTCCTCATTTACTACTAATTATGACTCAATAAAATCAATTTAAACTTACCTTTAATAAACCCTAGTGCTCAATTTTGAATTGAATTTAAAAGAAATTAATTAGATTAACATAAAAAAGATACTTTCCAAAAATACATGGTGTAAGTGAGTTAGATTTCCTTATTTAGTGCTGAGAATCAGTCAAGTAAATCAATCATAGACCTTCCCAATAAAGACTTGGAACCCTTTCCTTTTTTAGTTTGATTCAAAAGAAGAAAATTGATCTCCCTTCCCAATTAGAGTATTTAGAATTCATACAATTGGAAGTCAAGAGATCTTCCCCAGATGACATGGCGCCCAATCCAGAAATCTAATCTCCACCATCCATTTAATCACCTCCACTCCTTCCTAATTTAGATAAACACCAACCAATCAAAGACAATAAATAATAACACAGACCTCAATGACTCAACCCTGGCGCTAAGCACGACTCAGATTCTGGTGCCAACTAGTTTACCCTCCTCCATTCCTCTTATTGTATCCATGTGTTGTGCTTTGATGGGTGCTTCCACGTGCGGGAAAGTGTAGAGTTGAGGTAAATATTAAAAATGACCCTTTCCTAAATTGGAAAACTTGGTTATTTAACAATAAATACCAAAAAGAATTAAAATACTTAGAATCATATTCTCATACTCTACTTTTCTATTTTTTTACATATTTCAATAAATTTTTACACTAGATTAGCATTTGGCTTACTATAAACATTCTTTTATATATAGGAAAAAGTTTAAATAAGATCAGTCTCATGCAACTTACATGAGCCCGAGTAATCTTGAGTCATCAAATCAAGATCTGACAACAGTGATGATTCAAAATTACCTACTCAATGATTTGACACCTGCCGTCAGATCTTGATATGACATATGGAGATGGCTTGGCTCATGCAAGCTACATGAGATTGGTCTCATGTAAGCCTATATATATATATATATATAGAGAGAGAGAGAGAGAGAGAGAGAGAGAGAGACTAGTTTATATGAGATCGATCACATGTAGCTTACATGAGCCAAGCCATCTCCATCCATCATATAAAGATCTGATGGTGGGTGTCAAATCACTAGGTAGGAAAGTGTAAATCATCATTGTCATCAGATCTTGATTTAACAGCTCGAGATTACTCGGGCTCGTGTAAGCTATACGAGAACAATCTTATTTAAAATTTTTCCATATATATATATGTACGTTCAAAATATGACGGTTTATATGACTCGGCTCATGCAAGTTGCATGAGACCTGCCTTATGTAAACCGGTCTCATATATATATATAAGACCGGTTTACAGGAGATCGTTCTCTTGTAGCTTGCATGAGATAAGCCCTCTCCATTCGGCAAATCAAGATCTGTCAACGGGTGTTAAATCTCTGGGTAGGTAAGTGTGAATCATCACCATCATCTGATCTTGATTTGACGGCTCATACTTACTTGAGGTCATACAAGCTACTTCATCCGTTCGGAAATACTGTATCGATTTAGGGGAAAAAATTGTTCAGAAATACTCTTCCCATTTAACTCAATTTCCAATCATTAAACTTCTTATGAGCTTCTTATAAGATGCCCATCTTCCTTCTCTTGTAAAACAACATCATCATCACTTACTCCCAGTCAGATCACTCCCCAAAGCTCCCACATTTCCCCCACTACCGGCCACCATGTTTGACTCCTCCTCGCAGCCACCGCTATCACTGCCAGCCCCACGATGCCCTCACCCTCCTCTCCTTCAAGTCCACTGCTGACCTTGACCACAAATCCTCCACCACCACCCCCTCTCAATATTCTATTTCCCCACTCCCCGAAAGGACTGCTCACTGTCCATCTAGGAAGCACGGACACGGCAAAATGGCAGCCGTGTCCGTATCCGATACGTATCCGACACGGATACGCTGGCAACACGGCTGCCTGCGTGTCTGTGCCATTTTCTTTTTTTTTTAAAAAAAAAAAAAAGAGGATACGTATTCGACATGCGTGGGACACAATCGGACACGTGTGGACACGCATCGGACACGGCAATTAGGCCACGCGCTCCTCCTTCTCCCGTGCATGTGCCCTAGATTTTCCCTCTGCTCCTCGCTTCTTCCTGCGATTGGCTACTGTACCATCTGCCGACGAGCTTCTTCCGGCAATTTCTGATTTCTGATTGTTGCCGACGTAGCTGCGGCAGCTCCTCCCCCTCCGCACTTCTTCCATTCTCCATCGAATTTACTAGTCGATTTCGTGTCCAAACAGTCCCTACAGTGAATGCTAAATCTTACCGGGTAATTAATTCCTGAATCCCCTGAAGATAAGCTTTTCCTCCTTTTATTTTTGTAGCGCATTTTTTTAGATGATGATGGACGGCTCCATATGGTGGACGGAAATCCAATCGGATAAAAGATGGAGAGCATAAGCAAAGCAAAGATGGTTACAATGGAGAGCATAAGCAAAGATGTCTTTTTTTCCAAATAGGTGGTCCATCATCTTTCAAAGACCAAATCTTAAAGTTCTATTTGTTAATGAATTCTCATATCTTATTTGGTTGTATGTTGGACTGGAAATGAGTTTTCCGCTCGATTATGTTATGTTTGCTATTGTGAAATAATTGGACATCTCCTATGCTTTAATTGATTTTTACGTGTTCGAGTTATGGAGCTTTTTGATGTTTGTAGCTAGCTACAGTATGCTCGTACCATAGGAAACTTTCATGGATAAGAAAGATAATATGTTTATTGGTGATTATAGAAATAGAGTGGTATATAACAGAAACAGAGTGGTATATAATATATACATGCCAGTAATATATTCATAACTGCCTTGCAGACTCATATTTATGAGTCTAGTATATAGTCAGGGTTGTCTTAGAGTGTGAATTGGGATAAGCAGATTATTCTTATGGAAAGTCAGGGCCTGCTTTCTTCTGTGGATGATAGTCAAGTGGGAAGAAATGTGATGGGTTATAATACCAACTCCTGGGCGAAATAAGTTATGAGCATGTACCCTCCTGGATCATCCATAGGTGAAGATAATTTTTACCTGAGTGTATAACTCTAAAGTAGTTTTTTTTGTTATAACCATTTTTATGTTTGTACATATGTTTGCCTCTGAGTTTAATCTGCACATACAAAATTTGAAGATTCAAATAATCACACTAGTTTACACAAGTAATCACCATGAGGAAACACAAGCCAACCTTTTGCAGTATCTGACAATGGTTTTCCATTTTAGTTATAGCATAATGGTGAAGGTTATGTCTTTTTATGCAATGTAGAGGGTTCGAGTCTAGGCTAATGTAAAAATTATTTTTCTGTGGCATTCTTCTATGCTATAAATAATGAATAAAAAATAATTTTAAGCTTGTAATTGTAATTTTTATAAGGTTTAAGAGGAAAAAATGTGATAATATAATACTAAAATATATTTAAAATTTATATAAATATTTTTTTATTAGCCGTGTCATATCCTACTTTTTGGAAAAATGCCGTGTCCTTGTGTCCGTATCGTGTCGTATTGTATCCCCGTATTCGTATCCGTGCTTCCTAGCTGTCCATCCACCCAAGCTCCTGCCACTACCATAATGCCAACTCCTTCTACTTTGACATTCTTTCTTTCCTTCTTGTTTAGTCCAATTCAAATTACTTTCATTAATTTTGCGCGCTTTCGAATAGATTGTTTCATTGCTTTGACTAATTAATTTTGCGCATTTTCTTTGGGAGGAGTCGAAACTGGTAGTGGTGAAGTTGGTGCATTAGTAGTTGTTGAGATGAATTTGACGGACCTGGCCTCTAGCAAGCCCTCCTCGCTTTCGCCCAAATGACCCAATGCATCCCCAGGCTGATGACGATGCCAGGGATCATCTCTGATCTCAACAATGAAGATGACGCAGCCGCCCGATACACTCCTCCATCAGCACCATTGCTCGCAACCTCCTCATCGTCTTCACCAACTAGCTCCCCCCATCACTCCTCCACCACTAGTGCCAGTTGGACCTTCACTTGGGATGAGGACTCCCTCCTGCTCCAACTCTGTGATGATGACAATGACAGCGCGAGGACGACGAGGTGGGAAAGAGAGAGCATCACGAGCAACCAAGGCTCAATAGGTTGAGATCACCCTTAGTGGGCCTCAAAATCTAATAAAATTATGGACTTTTCAAAATCTATACACTAGTATATGAGAATGATCTCATTCAAACTATATATATATATATATATATATATATATATATATATATATATATATATAGAGAGAGAGAGAGAGAGAGAGAGAGAGAGAAAGAGGTTTACATGAGATCATTCTCATGTAGGAGCATGAGCCAAGCCATCTCCGTCCGGAAGGTGTTAGATCACTGGGTAGATGAGTGTGAATCATCACTGTCGTCAAATCTTGGTTTGACAGCTCAAGATTACTCGGGCTCATACAAGCTATATTAGAACGATCTCATTTAAGCTATATGGGAAAAGTCTAAATAAGATCAATCACATTTGGCATATATCAGGTCTGTTCAAGTCATAGCCATTTGATTTTGATCTGATGGCTACAAGGGTGAGTGTAAGGTCACACTCACTTATCCACTGATTTGATATCCACCGTTAGATCAGAATCCAATGAGAACAATCTCATAACCAGTTTTGTATATATATATATATATATATATATATATATATAGGGAAAAATGAGCCCACGGATACCCGCAGGCTGAGTTTCTGCGGGTGAGTTACCACATGTCTGTCAGATCCCCATCTGATGGATATTTTATGTACCTCCTAAACTGGGCTTTAACACGCCCCTAATCACCCTCGAAAAGGAGAACCCACAGCAGGCTTCTGGGGTAGCTGACGGCACTGGCCACATACGTCGTCGTGCCCCATCCCGCACAGCCTTCACTCAGCCCCAGCTGTGCCATTGCACCGACACGCAATGGCCCTCCCATGAAAGTTCCGGTGGCTAGCTTCCCTGACCCTTCGCTAGTCTCCTCCAGTGGCGCCACCAATTGCCACGAACTTCATCCGACATCGAAGAACACCGTCATGCCCCTGCCCACGACCCTCCCTCTGGCGCAAATCATCATACATTGGCTGAATTGCAAACATTTCTCATCATCCAACATTGAGCGAAGCAATTGCAAATCCACAACTTTTTTCGCTTGGACGACCCAGTGAGTTTCCCTTTTACATCCAAATTGTTGCGGTTTTCGCTTCTTGCTGATGGAGTAATTACTTTGTTGCTTTAGTTTGGCTTTCTTTTTGGATTGTTTTTATCATAAAACTGGGCTTTCATTTCTCCAAGTATGTTGAAAAAAGGGCTTTTTTTATTTATGATTTTTTATTTATCGTTTTTAGGAAAGATTTGTTGTTTGAGTTGTGCATACTGCATAGTAGATGTTTTAACTTAGTTAATGCTATCCACCATGTCCAATAACAGAATAGCTGGGGTCAACTGCATAGGATAATGGTGAATGAGTCTATCTGTCATTTCCTTGTCTCATAATGAAACGATCAGCACCAAGATTACTAATCAATCGAGACAGATATTGTCCGGGGATCGGGCTAAGTGGTTTGGCTAATTTAGGATATGGATCGTGAGAAATAGCCACTATAACTCAAAATGCTTAGGTTTCAAAGATTCGAAGCTGATTTTGACTGGAAATTAATCGCCAATATTTGTCATGAACTCACTTATCAAGAAGGGAAGCTGCTTCCACACCAGGATTTTATAAAAGCAAAAAAAGGTCCACCAAGGTGAAAAAGAAGTACCCTCAGCATTTTCATTTTTTATTTTGGTGAAAAAGAATTGGTGTAAAGTTTCAGCATTTTCATTTTAGTTTTTGTTATTCACTTCAGTTTCAAAATCGCAATCTCAGTTGCACACCTTTTTTTCCCCGCATACGAGGCATAGACCCTCGGTTACACACATAACACATCTGGAAATAGGTCTGCTAAACCGGTCTTTATTTATTTAATTAGTGTTCATAATTTTCGTCTAATTATTGATGAAATATGCTCAAAAGTAATCAGTTGAATGAGAAAAAAAAAATATACACATAAACATAAATGACAATCAGAAAATCAGCTAATAGATCTGTAGAGTAATGCTTTCTTCACCTGAATTGAATCAAATCGAATTGATAGTCATTTCTCATTATCATTCACATACGTAGTTGCACGTGGTTTTGATATAATTTATGTATGAAGTTCAACTGATGGATAGAGAAATTAGTGCTTGAAAGGAATAGATGAACTAGGAAATCTCCAGAGCATAGGTTTCATGCCACTGTTTTTCTTAAGAGACTAATTGATGTGTCTAACATCCAATTGGAAAATACACATAACAATTATTTGTCATGCAAGTGTTGCATTTCTCAGGATAATGCTGACTGATTCCTCATGTTAGTACATACACTTAGATTTTTTTAATGTGTTTGGTGCATGGAATATCGTATCGGATATCGGTAAAATATCAGTCGGCCAAAGAGACGAAATATCGGACATATATCGGAGATATTGTGTAAAAAAATATCGCTAGTCAAAAACTAGTTTTTACCATATATTTTCACAATCTAACTTTTAAAATGAGTTATACTAATTTAAACAAAGAATAAATTTCAAAATATGCATATTAGGATAGAAAACAAACATGAAAGGTTTTTTTTTGAAAAAAAAAATTCTTTTTGAAAATTTTTTTAAAAATAATTTTTTAATTCAAAAAATACCGATATATCAATCCGAAACCGATATATCCACCGATATATCGGCGATATTTGAAATTTTTTGAAAAAATGATATTAATTGGTATCGATGTATCGGTTTAGGCCCGATACCGATATATCGGCGAGACGATTTTCCATAGTTTTTCTAATGTCACTAACGTAGTTAACTGTTCATAGGCTAACATATATCTATATAAATTATTCAAGGGAATGGCTCTTTAGTTTAATGGGAAAGCACTTGAGAATCATAATCCTAAGAACATGGTGGTTCAAGTCCACCAAGAGCCCAGTTAACTCGTAAATTTTTTGGCTGTTTCATGTAGTTATCACTCCTTGCATGATCTTTCAGAAAGTATCTTTCAAAGCAACAGGTGAAAAATGTCTCTAGAAAAACTTTATGCAGTTTCGTCTAATTAAAAATGCTTGATCCTTTTCATGAAATATGGAGGCACCATGAAGTCCAAGATCTTCAATAGGGCGACAGATTTTGGCCAGAGGTTTTAATGTTCACTGGTAGGAAGTTTGCAGCCTGAAACATGCAAGTTCTTTAAGCTTGAGTATCCCTCTGCCAGGGCTGCAAGTCCATTATCTGTGTAATAAGAAACATGACAAAATTTTAAGCAAGTCCATTATCTGATTTCCCTCACTGGCATTTCCACAAACAATTTGACTATCAACTCCATGCCGCTCAAATGTGGAATCTCCAACATCATTGGTCCTATGTTCGAACAAAGAACCTTCCTGCCAGAGAAATTGGCTTATAATTTCAATTACATATGTTCTTTCATATTCCTGCAAATTGAACAATATGGAAGCATGTCCTTTCAGATTTCTCCAGACTGAACCATATTTGAGCATGTATTTTTTTAGATCCTTGCATATTGAACAATATTAAAACAACCACTTAATTATTACTTTTATTGGCTCTTGGTGGAATCGAACCACCATTTTCTTGGTAGTAGGTGATGAAAAAAACCAAGTGATCTACCAGTTGAGCTAAAGAGCCACATCATCCATTTTTTTTGTTTTTGCCTATTAATTAGTAACAACTATTTTCCATCATATATACAAGAAATGAAAGACTGTACACTGATATTCACTTGACTAAATTGAGTATCATAATCAAAACGATTTGCACTAAAACTACTTGTTTCTACCTGCTTACTTACAAAACATATGTTAGCTAGAGATTTCACATGCTTGTTAGACACATTTCGACAATCACTGATGATAAGGGCTACTACCCCGCCTTAAAGCATCTCTCCACATATTCTCCACAATTTGCACTTGCATTCATATCTCCCATACGACTATTGCCCTTCTGACTTTCATACTGCAAGATCCATCTCTCTATGATTTTTTTCATTCTTTGTCTCACCATGAGGCTGCTGCTCAGTAGAAAAATACCCCAGCGGAATTCCTTCAACTTCTGAAGCCCGATGAGCCACATCATAAACAGCTGATCTCTTGGTAAGTATCACATCGATTATTAATGGATCAAGGTTTCTAATCACGGAGAAAAAGCCAAATTTGAACAGACAACTCCATTTCTCAGTACGTCTCACTCTTAAAAACTAAATCTAATGAGAAATAAATATTGAAAAACAAATTCATCCAAATTAAACACAAAGCAAACCTGTGCATCCTGAAGGGCGATTGCAGTCGTACTACCCCATATAATTTCAGTAATCTTACAAACCACGAGGTTGACAACTTCTGCATGAAAATCGAGCAACTGGTTCTTTTGAAAGCCGTCGGCTCACTGTGTCTCTGTGACTTCCCTTACTGGAATTTCTACAAATAGTTGGGCTATTAACTCCATGTTGCCCCATGCTTTGATGTGGAGTCTCCAACACCAGTCGTCCCATGCTTTGATGCTTCAGATGCTGTTTTTTCAAAACTGAGATTTTCAGCACCTACGATGATCTCCTTAATCACTTGAAACAGAGAACTACCATCAATCTCTCCTCCACTAAAAAATGAACCACAATCCTTGGCAGGATGGCTAATGCGGCTGTTGCACAAGGCAGAAAGATGAAAACTTTGAAATACTTAGAGGAATGGAGAAGGGGATAACAGACGCATGAGAAAGTCCAAACTGAATTGAAGATGGTACCACCCCGACAGAAAGTACACAGTTGGCCATCTCTTTCTTCCATGGGATCTTTCCTTGCTGGCGTTCACCACCGGCGCGTGCAAAATGACCTTCATTGCCATGGCCGACGGTGGCCTTGAGGTTGTCAGATGGACGGGGCAGCAAGGAGCATCTCGGGGAGGAGGGCAGGGGTCGACAAGGCAGAGTGGGGTGAGTTTCTTTATTGAGCATATTGGGTTAAGGTTTTAACCCGGTCAAAGAAGATAGGCTGCGAGATTATGATCCAACCATCAATGGAAAACTTACCCGCAAAAAAAGGGGCTGCGCGTACCTGCAGGCTAAGTGCCCTATATATATATATATGGGAAAAGTTTAAATGAGATCGCTCTCATATAGCTTATATGAGGCCACTTTAAATTGTAGCCGTTGGATCTTGATCTGACAGCTATAAATATCCATAATGGTCTCACCCACTCCTTTATGTGACATACTCACCTACCCATTGATTTGATATCCACCATCCGATCGGAATCTAACGGCAATAAGGATTAGCCTCATGCTCCTTATATGAGAACGATCTCATGTAAACTTATCTCATATATATATATATATATATAAACTTATCTCATCCGATCGGAATCTTATTGCCGTTAGATTCCGATCGGAGGGTGGATATCAAATCAGTGGGTAAGTGAGTGTGTCACATCAAGGAGTGGGTGAGATCATTATGAATATTTATAGTCGTCAGATCAAGATCCAACGGCTACGATTCAAAGTGGCCTCATATAAGCAATATGAGAGCGATCTCATTTAAACTTTTCCCTATATATATATATATAGATAGATAGATAGATAGAAAAAGTTTAAATGAGATTGCTCTCATATTGCTTATATAAGGCCACTTTGAATCATAGTCATTGGATCTTGATCTGACGGCTACAAATATCCAAATGATCTCACACACTCTTTGATGTGACACACTCACTTACCCACTGATTTTATATCCACCCTCCGATCGAAATCTAATGGCAATAAATATTGGCCTCATGCTCCTTATATGAGAACGATCTCATGTAAACTCATCTCATATATGTATATCTCAAACTTACATGTAGCTTCTCCTTTTCGGGTGCTGCAGAACATTTTTGTTGCAGGAATAGATTCAAACACTGCTACAACTTTCTGGGCTATGTGCCAGCTCTTGAGAAACAGACGAGTACGGAAGAAAGCAACAGAAGAAGTTAGACGAGTTGTGGAAAGCAAAGGGAAGGTGGAGGATAATGACCTTACAGATCTTCCATAGTTGAATGTTCCATAGTTGAAGGCAGTGACAAAAGAGGAACTACTGTTGCACCCACCTGGTCCTTTGCTTCTTCCACGCGAAACAATCCGAAAATGCACAATTAATGGTTATGAAATCCCTTCCAAAACTCAAGTACTAGTTAATGTGTTCTCTATTGGTCGAGATCCTAGATACTGGAAAGATCCACTTGAATTTTTACCAGAGAGATTCTTGTGATTGCTCCATTGATTTCATTGGACATAACTTTGAATTTCTTCCTTTTGGTGCTGGTCGGAGAGGTTGTCCTGGTATCCAATTAGGAATGGCAGTTGTGGACCTTACCCTTGCAACTCATTTGACTGGGACATGCCAGTGGGCATGAAGGAAGAGGATATCGACATGACTGAAGGGAATGGTATTAGTGTGCGCAAGAAAACTCCTCTCATTGTTGTCCCACGTACAGCGCTAGTAATTAGGCTGTCCTACTTTAAGTTAGGTTTAATATTGTCTATTTGTATATGCTACTTGATGATTTCCTAAATAAAGATGAGAGTCTTCATCTACTAGCTAAATACTCCCTCCATCCCATATTAAAAGTGCGTTCGCAACCGCTTTTGCTTTTGGACAAAATCGTTTTTGTTCCAACAAATCTAAAGCGCGGTCCATATGGTAACACCCACCCTAAAGTGATTTTGTCAAAAGACAAACCCCCTAAAACCCGTTTGGATGGGGCTGATTTTGGATAAAGAATAAGTGTTTCATATGACGGTTTTACCTTTCATGAGAGAAAGAAAGAATGAAATTCATCTAATGAGGGAGGGATAAATATAGTCATTTCCACATTATTCTCCACACTAAAGCTGTTTTTTAAGCGATTTTCTAAAAAGCAGCTTTAGGATAAAGTTCTAAGAAAAAACGCTTCTTATAGTAAAATCGCATTTGTACAAAATCTGTCTTCCAAACACGATTTTGTGCTAAATCGGCTAAGTGTTTTAGCTAACGAAAAGATGTCAGCCATTGTAAACGTTCGACTTGTCTTTTTTCCTTTTCTCTCATTGGTACACCGACTCACCTTTAAATATGTCGTGCAAGTAGGATTGCCAACAACTCCCGTTCTACTGCTCTACCATCCAAACTGTATGGTTAAGAAGTTAAATGGCATTGTCGAATCTTATCCTAGGATAATTATGTAGTTAGTCTGAAGTGGTCGATTTCTAAATGGAAAGGTTATGTTGTCATATATCTGGCTAATAATTCAGTTGGGGCCTGAGAAGAAATGTCCAGAGGCGGCCAGGCCGACGTTATGGTTGCTTCTTCCTCTGGCACTAGTTGGAGATCTTTCCTCCTCCTCCCTCTCTTGAAGAAGAAATATCTAGAACCTTGAAGTCCTCCATGTGCCACTCTAATCTGATACTACGTATCCCTTCTTTTCGAGAATTCTTACGAATTTATTTAATTCTCCACCTAACAACTATAGGACCTTCATTAACTTATGTAAATATCTTATTATCATCCAAATCGTTTTCCTTTTGGTAATCCCAGGATGCCCATAAATCTCTAGAAATCTCCACTTGACATTAGAAACATGCTTAACAACAACACAATCGATGTTATGTTTTGAATATTTCACAATAGACAGATCCATTGCATGTTTCAACAAAAAGACAGACTCCTCTACCGACTTTAACCAAAAATCTTTGTCTCACTAAAAAAACGGAGGGTGCTTTTTACCATATTAACGCTTAGAACTGTACAAGGTTCTCAAGCCCTTTGGCATTCCAAGCACATGGTTTTCGTGGTGCCCCGGGCTAAGAGGCAGCCTACGTCTATGTAATAACAGAAATGATTTACGATAAAACATTCCTGAGAGTGTTGCTTTGTTACCTGATTCAGTTGACATGCCAGTATCACTTCCATCAGATTTGTCATTCACAGATGGGCTTTTTACCAAATAATATTTAAAAAAAATTTAATTATCAATCGAAAAAAATGGAAAATATTTTCGATCCAATTATCTTACAAGCCACGCAGGCGCCAATGTGGCGCTAGCCCCGGCGGTCCTTTTTTTAACCCCGAAAAGTGTCAATTTAACCGACGCCTCTCTCTTGTGAGTGAGAAAGACATTTCAACTGACGTCTTTCCTTTGTTCAGAAGTTCTAGAAAGGTATCACTTAAAACGACGTATTTCCCTCCCTTAGCGTCTTTCCTTTAATGACAAGGCTTTCCTCTTTTAAAAGTGAAAGGTGTTGGTTCAACTAACATCTTCTTCTTCTAAAGGGAAACACGTCGGTTTAACCGACGCATTAGACATTATTTGGAAGACGTCACTGGAATTGACGCCTTACTTTTCTAAAGGGTAAAGGCATCAGTCCCTACTTTTATATATGCACTTTAAGGCGTCACTTAAAATGATGCCATAATCTTTTCCACTACAAATCCAACGATGTAATTTGCAAATTTTTTTTAAAATATGATAACACAATATATTTAACATAAACAAAAAATAATTAATTTATCAAATAATATTTTAAAAAAATAAGTACCGATCGAATGTTTTGGAAAAATGCTTCTTACTTTTCTTTTTATAAACTCTCCCCTCCCCTCTGGCTCAGCCGAACTAAGCCCTAACTCCCCCTCCTCCCCCTGTGCCAGCCCCGACCACCTCCTCCTCCCCCTGTCGCCCTTCTCCGGCCTACCCCTCTTCCCGGCGTCATTCTTCTCCAGCCATCCCCTCCTCTCGTCGCGCCACGCGTGCTCTCTTCTCCGATCATGCGCTCTCTTCTCCAGCCAGCCTCTCCACCAGTACGTGACTTCGCCTCCGACCTTCTATCGCCCGTGTTTGCAGGTAATAAACTTTGAATCTCTCAATCACAGTTGAAAATACATACATTTCAATAAATAGTTGATCATTTTTGATTGATTTAGCTCTAGCATTTTATCAAATAATGGATTATTTACTGTTGATTATTGTATTATGTCATATTTGAGTAGTATTTTCTTAGTGTTTATTAAAAGTTTTTTTAGTAAAGATGGCGAAAGAAATGGTTTCGTTTGTGTATTATGTCATATTTATTTATGTACAAAGTTTACTGAGCAAGTAGAGTTGATTGTTTATGTTTTATATTATGTTATCAGGTTTTAAAAAATTCGCATATTACAAGGTGGATTTGTGTAGGTAAAATATGAAGGCGCCATTTAAAATGATGTCACTCCTCTTTAGAAGAGAAAGCATCAGTTTAACCGACGCCTTTCTACTAAAGAGAAAGACGCCGCTTAAACTGACGCATTTCCCTTAGAAGTGAAAACCGATGCCTTTGCTTTTGAAGTTAAACGTGTCAATTCAACCGATGCATTTCTCTTTTAGAAGATGTCATTGGAGGAAATATGCTAAGGTAATGAAATGAGTCTTTTTCTTTACAAGAGAGGCATCGATTCAAGTGACGCATTTCAGGTCAGGGTAAAAAAAAAGCATGCGTAGGGCCAGCGCCAAACTAGCGCTTGCATGGCTAGTCAGATAACCGGATCAGAAATTATTTTCCAAAGTTTTCCGATCATTAATTTTTTTTAAATATTGTGGCATCTAGAACTATTGGTGGTGGGATAAAAGAAGTCATGTGTGTCAATGATGTCACAAAGTCAGGCGCAGATGATACAGGTTGAAAACCTCAAAATGATGATCACCCTGTCATAAAAAAAACCACCTTTCAGGCCAGAAAAAATGCTATCATGCTTGAAAAATATTTGGTTAGTGAAAATGTTGAAAGTGGTCGGTGACGGTGATAGGTGAAAATTTTTACCTTTCACCCGTGAAAACCTAATTCTCACATAATCAAGCTAATCACTCATCTTCAACGAAAAAATCAGTTCTCTCTCACAAATCATGAGGCGAGGTTCATCCCCCTCGGTGTTCACCTGCCATAGCCGAGGACTGCCCCACCCCGGCACAGCCCCATTGAGCAGAGAGAGCCCCCCCACCACCATCTCCGCCGCCTCTTTGAGCCCCCCATCTCGACGCTGCCCCATTGAGCCGAGGGAGCCCGTGCCCCCCCTCCCATGCAACTGCTCGGGTCGTCCAGAGCCTCCCCTCACCCCGACGCCTCCGCTGTCACACTGTTGAGACGAGGGAGCCCCCTGTCATATCTCCCTCATTTTAAGTCCGTTTTCAACAATTTTTTTCATCATTATAAGAAAGAGCACTAAAATATAGAAGAATGAAAAAAATGGGTCAAAACAAATCAGAAACGAGTAAGAAACGCATTATTGAAGTTTGTCCCTTTGAAAAAGTTATTGTGTAATCGATTACACAATAATTGAGCTATCGTATAATCCATGTGTGTCAATGATGTCACAAAGTCAGGCGCAGATGATACAGGTTGAAAACCTCAAAATGATGATCACCCTGTCATAAAAAAAACCACCTTTCAGGCCAGAAAAAATGCTATCATGCTTGAAAAATATTTGGTTAGTGAAAATGTTGAAAGTGGTCGGTGACGGTGATAGGTGAAAATTTTTACCTTTCACCCGTGAAAACCTAATTCTCACATAATCAAGCTAATCACTCATCTTCAACGAAAAAATCAGTTCTCTCTCACAAATCATGAGGCGAGGTTCATCCCCCTCGGTGTTCACCTGCCATAGCCGAGGACTGCCCCACCCCGGCACAGCCCCATTGAGCAGAGAGAGCCCCCCCACCACCATCTCCGCCGCCTCTTTGAGCCCCCCATCTCGACGCTGCCCCATTGAGCCGAGGGAGCCCGTGCCCCCCCTCCCATGCAACTGCTCGGGTCGTCCAGAGCCTCCCCTCACCCCGACGCCTCCGCTGTCACACTGTTGAGACGAGGGAGCCCCCTGTCATATCTCCCTCATTTTAAGTCCGTTTTCAACAATTTTTTTCATCATTATAAGAAAGAGCACTAAAATATAGAAGAATGAAAAAAATGGGTCAAAACAAATCAGAAACGAGTAAGAAACGCATTATTGAAGTTTGTCCCTTTGAAAAAGTTATTGTGTAATCGATTACACAATAATTGAGCTATCGTATAATCCAACACACGATAACTAGACTATCATGTGTTGGATTACACGATAGCTCGGCTATCGTGGAATCGATTAAATGATACATTGATTTATCGTGTAATCCTCCATTAAAATGGGACAAATTTCAACAGTTCATATCTCCCTCATTTTTAGTCCATTTTCGGCTTTCTGGTCATCATGATATTCTAATGACCTTGATATCCTATCAAAAAAATATCATAAAATCTATAAATAGTATGTGGTGGCTCAACATATTTATGATATCATCATTATAAGAAAAAGCACTAAAAATGAGGAAGAATAAAAAAAGGACTAAAATGGATTAGAAATGAATTAGAAATATGTCGCTGAAGTTTATCCCATTAAAAAGCTATTTACACAAATCAGTGTGAACCCCCCCCCCCCCCCATACTAATTTTCTGGTGACCTAGAACTCCTATTCTTCCCAAAATGTTGCGTTGCCGGGAACTTATTGATCTTCGGGAGGGGAGATGAATTTTCCAACGACATCCGCATCATGGTCTAGATCAGATTTGTGAGCCTAAATCAATAATCCTTAATTCTCATCCGTGACCCCAAATTCTTTGCAACAGGCAAAAGCGGTACAAGTGTTAGATTGCCTTCGAGCATAGGAAATTCCCAAATAATGCCTTTGACTTTTCAACTTGTACCCCTTTTTGCCCAGTAGGCTCTATATATTGCAAGGGTATTTTGGAAAGACTACTAATGTCTAAAAGCTAGGGCAATGGGCAGATTCCCTTCTCAACAGCTATTTGAGCTCACGCTTGAGCCTCTCTCTCCTTCTTTGTATGATTGCCTTTATCAATGAAGAGCTCCAATCTCTGAGAGTTAATTTTCATTTTATTTCTCCGTTACGCTTATGTATTATAAGCTAACACAAACTGTTACGAGAATTCAACAGCATGAGCACAATCTCTCTCGTCAAACTTCAACTCTTCTCCTTCTTCCGCATCAAGAGAAGATTTTTGAAAATCCTTCTCAATATAGGAAGAAGATAGTATAAGATAAAAATCTTTGACAACTAGAACAAAATCCTTACATCGAGGGGACTAGACTAGCAAACGTTGGTATTCATTGGTACCAAGTTAGTGTTTTACTAATGACTTCTTATTGGTACCTTATGTCATGAAATTGTTCCTTTATCAATATGTTCTTGGTCTAGCTATCAATTATCATAGAGAAGTAAGATTCCTTTTTCAGATTTACAACCATTATAGAGGATCTCATGTGGACCATAACAAAATATAACTTGTACACACACTGGTGTGGACAAATCCCTTTGGGCGGAAGAAGATGAGATCTCATGGCACACACTCTCACTAGTCACGACTGTTGAAATTTGACTTAAAATTAAACTGGTTTTAAGGCGATCGATTGCCTTGATGATGCAATCGATCGCTAAGCAATCGATCTTGGCTTCTAAAGTTGCGTCTCTTCTTCCAGAAAAAACCAGAACATAGTCCTCTTTTATATAGAGAACGAAAATCCTCATAATAGAAAAAAATATATGTTAATACAAACTCTTTCTTCTTCTCTCTTAATTCTTGGTCTATCATTGAGCAATAGCATCTCCTCTTATTAAAATCCAGTCAGTTTAATTTGAAGTGCACCTTTAAACTGACGGTGAGGTTCGTTGTATCTCCGGAATGGAACGCATTTGATTACCTCTGCACGAAAGGCTGTGTATCTGTTTCAAGGACAGCACATAGCATGCCTCGAACCGGGTTTTTCTCTTCTACTCTATGGTATTTTCATAGAGATATTTGTCAATTAATTGGTAATATTCTAGCCCTCTTTTATGTGACAATCCCTACAACCACAAACACATGCCTTTTAAAATCATGAATCTCCACTATTACTAATATTTACACCCAAATTCCTGTCTGTTTGACATGGGCAGGCCCTTCATACAGGGAAGTTTTCACTGGCTCGGCTCGATCAATGATCAGAGTCCATGACCATGTCACATATAGATCATAGCATAGCACTTGATCAAGGGTCTAACATAGTACATGCTACATAGCATGGTTTTGCTAAGACTCATATTTGTATCATGGTCATAGATTCTCAACATTGAGTCTGCTCAAGCTAGATGCGTCAATTAATTATCAATTGATTGATGTTATAAAAAATCATTTAATTGAGATACTGAGGATGTATATAGTGATTTATTGAAATGTAAGTTAAACCAAATAAAAAAAAGGAAGACAGAAATGTAAGCCTAACCAATTTTTAAAAAGGCAAAAAAAAAGAAGAAGAAAGGAATGTAAGCTAAACATAATTAGAAGTGTGAAGAAAGAAATTCTAGTCGAACTAGAAAAAAAAACATACTTGATGCCAAAGGATAACCACTTTGATACCAAAATATTGGCAAGTGCATCATGGCCCTGGCAGCCTAGATTTAGACTAGATGAGTGCCTACGGGCAATTTGTTGTCCAAAAAAAGAAAGAGCCCGGCAACTCAATGAATTTGGTGCCCTATGTACTTTCGATGAGACGCTCCAACATTTCTTGGAAAAGCAGTAATATCATTGACGAGATTAATAGATTATCCGCAAAGATGAAGGTTTCTTTTGTTCATGTGTAACGTGCGCCTAACTCTGTATTTTTTATTTTTTAGGGGTTGTTGGTTTTTGTTGTTGCCCCCCCAACCCCTTGAATGGCTTTTTCGATATTTATCTACTTGTACGGGTCCTTCCTAATCCCCCACCCTCTAAGGTAGTTTTATAAAAAGAAAAGGTCCCATATATTTAGTGTCCCATTATTTAACACTATTACTTTTATTACTTTAGCTATGGTTAAAAAAAGGCCAAATGCAAACATTTTCCTTAGAAAGTCGAATACAGTTTGGAATCTGTTCACTTATTTAACCAATTTTCCAGTTCTCATAACCCATCATTTTACTGCAATTTCATCCGTCCAAAAAAATTGACTCTATTTGAAAAAATAGGGGTCTAAATTAAATGACTCGATTCGCTCTTCAGGCCCATAGATTCAAGTGCTTCACATGGGTAAGCGGAATATTGAAATGCTATGAGCCCAAGAGGCCAACAAATATAACTGAGCCAGGACTAGATTTGCCCTATTGGCAAATTATTTTCTTGTTCAAAATGAAGACCAACTAGCTTCTGATAATGTTCTACAAGGACGTGACACCTACTTGGACTTATATATGGCCCTATGTCCCATCTGACTTTCTTTTGTTTTTTTTGGATGAACTATGTTCCATCTAACTGAACCAAGACCACAAGTTCTATTTCAATGAAATCTGAAGTGAAGGAAGAAATTTCCGGATCCTACACGTTGTACATTCTATCACAAATCATTCAAACACAGACGTGAAGGCATTTGTCAATCACAAATTTACTCACATGCAATACATGCAAATTTCTCCTTGGCATCTTATAACATCACGAGAAATATACCTGACACATGGAACTTAAGGAAGAAAATCTCAGATGAATAATTCCTTCCACCTACATTGACGAATTGCCTACGGGAAGTAGTAACGGGAGAGTGGAACCGTTCATCTGTGGTCCCATTTTTCCAAGTAACGGTGACGATCAATTTCAAGGAGAAATGTGTATGCTTTCCCGTATGTCGCTGCCTGTACAATAAGCATTTTCCCACCAGATACAGGGCACGCCCATGAATAGTGGCGAGGTATTATATAAATGGAGGCATCGGCAGATCTCATTTCTCCAAAATATACTAGTGTTATATCCAATTTGGCTCCAAAAATGGAGGAATGTTATTCCTATCTCTCATGGCCTTCTCTTGCCTTTCTCTTTCTCCCCTTGCTGCTATTGATTGTCCAATTCACTCAGCTTAATGCCAAAAAAAGCTCAATTAAGCTTCCTCCAGGCCCCAGCCGGCTCTCCATCATAGGAGGCCTACTAAACAATGTTGGCAGCTTGGCCCACCGCTCGCTACACCAGCTATCCCAACAATTTGGTGATCTCATCTATTTTCGGCTCGGCCGTGTGTCGACGGTGGTCATCTCCTCTGCCGAGCTGGCCGAAAGAGTGTTGAGAACCCATGATCTAAATTTCTGTAGCAGGCCTCACAGAGTGGCCTTTGAGAAACTAGCCTATATTTCACTCGATGTGGCCTCTGCTCCTTATGGGCCCAGTTGGAGGCACATGCGAAAGGTTTGCACAGTAGAGCTCCTCACCAACAAAAGGGTGCAACTTTCTCGAGATGTTCGAGAAGAAGAGGTTGCAACTTTCTCGAGGTGTGTAAAGAATGACTACAATAGACAAGTTTTGTGTGCATCTTCAATTGCTAGAGGCAATGGTGGCTAGAAATTTACTTGATATTTTGGTGAACTATTGGGATGAGTCACTTGCAAAGGTTTTATATTTAAACGATCAAGTTTTTTGCGCCGTTGCCGGGGACGGCACAATAGTTTACTAAATTATTAGCATAGTTAGTTTTAGAGTAGTGTAGTTTAATTTAGATTTCTTTTCAGTAGCTCAATTGCATTCTTCTTCTATTGCAGGATTAAGAGATGACGCTGATTTTCGTCATCATTGGAAGGGCCATCACATCCCACTGTTTGCACTCGCTTAACCTTCTTTTAGAGTAAATTTGGGTGCTTCATGTTTTCTATTTTCTTTGTGGGATTGCATGACATGCTAGTTGTCACTATTAGGATTGCTAGTTGTCGCTATCTAGGGCTGATGCTTGTTAGTTGTCGCTATTAGGACTGTTACAGGTTTTGTTTGATTTTTATTGTGCATGCATGGTCATCGCTCCCTAAACCCCGACCTTGCCTTTGATCCTAATCCTGAGCGCCTATATAGAATCTGTAGAACTCCTAGCAAACCAATCCCTGAAATTGATCCAATGGCGGACAACATGAACCTAGGGGTGGGAATGACCTAAATCAGAATCCGCTAATGCCTCATGCCCGTACCCTGCAAGACTACTACCGTCCCATTGCCTACACCTCCCCCTCCTGTATCCTACTGCCTGCAACTGTGACTAATTTTGAAATTAAGCCAAACATCATCCAGATGCTGCCCACTTATCATGGCCAAGTAAATGAGAACCCCTATAGGCATCTCCAAAATTTCCTGGAGGTTAACACAACCTTCAAACTCACACTGTCTGATGACCAGGTGTGCCTTAAGTTGTTCCCATTCACTTTGAAAGACAGGGCCAAGGAATGGCTATACTCCCCTACACACAACTCCATTTCCACTTGGGAGGAACTTCGGGCTAAATTCTTAAAGAAATATTTTCCTGTAGGGCGGACTAACAAAATCTAAAATGAAATTATCACTTTTACCCAACTACCCAATCCTCGAGGCCAGTTTGTAGTTGAGGCCTCCTATTACCCTCCTGAACAAGTGCAAGCCATAACCACCTTGAGGAGCGGTAAACAAGTCGACAACAGGGTTCGGGATCAATTTGTTGGCCCTTCAAGTGAGATACTTTCCCATGAGGAAGAAAAAGAACTCAATTCCATCAAAGCCATACCTGTTAGTTCTAAAACCCAGCCGGATAACCAACCCGAGGCCCAAAAAGAGAGATCTTATATTCTTAGGGTACCATTCCCACAATGCCTGGACAAACCCTCCCCGTTTAATAAATCTCATGAAAAGACGAAGGAGATGTTCAAGGTGTTTAAACAGGTTAAGGTCAATCTCCCATTGTTATATGCCATTAAACAAGTCCCTACCTATGCAAAATTCCTGAAAGACCTTTGTACTCAAAAGTGCAAAGCTAAATCCAATGTGACTAAAAAGGTTTTCTTTACTGAGCAGGTGAGTTTCCTATTAACCCATAACCTTCCACCGAAATATAAGGACCCCGGATGTCCAACAATTTCATGTGTGATAGGGAACCATACTGTTAAGAAGGCATTATTAGATTTGGGGGCGAGTGTAAATTTGTTGCCTTACTCTGTATATAAGCAACTTGGGTTGGGGGACTTGAAACCGACTACAATAACACTACAACTTGCAGATCAATCCATTAAAGTTCCACGTGGTGTTATTGAAGATGTTCTGGTACAGGTTGACAAATTTTTCTTTCCTGTGGACTTCATTGTCTTAGATATAGAACCTATACAGAACATTGGTGGTCAGAATCCTGTGATTTTGGGACGTCCATTCCTGGTGACATCCAACGCTATTATAAATTGTCAGGATGTGGTGCTGAAATTATCCTTTGGCAATTTAAATGTCAAACTCAATGTTTTTATTGCTGAAAAATAACATTCACCGTCAGATGATTCTTATACAGTTCATATGATTGATACTCTGGTAGATGGTGCATCCCTATGGTTTTGTCCTACTGATCCACTTGCTACTTCTTTCATTAACTTTAATGTGCACAGTAGGACCACAAAGGGATTGAATGTTGGATTGAAAGACCCTGGATAAGTTGGACTAATGGAGTTTCGTCTGGCTGAAGACATTAAACTTAGCGCTTAGTGGGAGGCCACCCACGTATTCAGGTGTATTCTCTCCTCTATCTGATTTTATTTGTTATATGCACATTATCATGCTATATTTTGTTCACATTGAGGACAATGTTCATAATAGGTTTGGGGGAGGGAATATTACTTTCATAAAAATAAAAATCAGAAAAAAAAATTTGATTAGTTTTTAGGTTGTTTGTTAGTATTTTTTGTTAGGTTTTGATAGTTTATCCCGTAATAATGCATGTTACAATTCTTAGGAGATTAATTTACATTGAAAGTGCGAGTAAGTATACTGGAGGATAGATACACTTAACTGGGCATATCTTTCTGTTACGGTCCTCTTGGAATAGGTGCTTGAACTAAGAAAACTCACTCACACACATTAGTACATAAAGTAATATCATCTAGAGATTTGCTGAATGCTAATTTACAGTGGGATGTCTTTAGTCATAGTCATTGGATGATGTGTAGTTGTCTGTTGAGCTTAAAAGATCATGATAGACCATTTACTTGGCTATGGCAAGGGCTTGGAACCAGAAATAGGTTGAGAGTATAATGCAACCTGAACAAAATAAAGATGTGCTGAAAATATGAATGCTGAAAATGAAATGCGAAAAAATGAAAACAAAATGAAAGAAAAGGGCTGCTTGACTTTATAGGATTAACTTAGGCTGATGCTCGGGCCCGAAGCGGTCTACTTAAAACCTAATGCCCTAAGCCAAATTGGTTGGAAGTCATTGGCCTGAGTCATTGCTAAACCAAAGCATCTTGAAGTCAGGCCTTACACAGTCCTATAAAAAAAGTCTATGGTGTATTATCCTCTCAAATCTAGAATGTTGAACCTGAATGAGGCGCGCAGATTTGTGCTATCATGAACCTAAAGATTACGATGACTATATAGATTTTGATGTTCTTTAGTTAATGGGTAACACTGGATCTGTGTAAAACAGAAATTTAGAATGTATTGCTACAATATTCTACACTTTCTACTATTTATATTATCATGCTATATCTTATTGAGCAGAAATTTTCAAGATGAAAGTGTGGAATAAAACAACTTACTTGAGGGTTTCTATATTCCTATTGATTATGAACCAAGTACATGTGTTTGATTTTTTTAAGCATTGTAGTTTGCATTTGTCTGGATATTAGATTT
Organism: Houttuynia cordata; assembly: GCA_039654745.1. Lineage (NCBI taxonomy): Eukaryota > Viridiplantae > Streptophyta > Magnoliopsida > Piperales > Saururaceae > Houttuynia > Houttuynia cordata. Next base: position 13,271,527 of record CM077507.1, on the reverse strand, counting down.
GCTTATTTTGCAATGTTTTATTTTGGTTTTATTGGTGCACTTAGGTTAATTATGTTAATAAATACATGTTTGTGGGTAGTATGGCTGCAAACCCTCACGAGACAACACTCGTCCTACTAGGGACACCTAGAGGTTTAACGGCTTGTTGCATACGCTCAATGTAATCGTGTTCCCTACGAAAATTCTTTCAGTTGATTGTTTGATTTTGTTTTGTTTTGTTTTGCTAAGGACTAGCAAAATGTAGGTTTGGGGGTGTGATCTATACATGAAATATACATTTTATTATCTCCTAAACTTATCATTATGCTAGCGTTTGATTAGAATTTCTACTACTTTAATATAGTTTTTGGTTTTTGTAGGAAACAAGAGTAATACATAGAAATGAGGTAAAAATAAACTTCAATGGTTAAATCATCATAACTTCATGTATAAATATCTGATTGGACTGATTCAACTTTATTTTAAAATTCAAGAAGCCAGCTTTCCAACGCCACCAACTATGTGTAATTTGGAGTTCGGAGCAAAACGTTATAGCCATTTGAAATTCATGAACAGTAACCATGATCGATCGGCCATTCAACGCGATCGATCGCATGAGCCGCAAAATAGTATTATTGAAGAAAATGATCGATCGGCATAAAAACGATCGATCGTATCTACTGGAATTTTTGATCCGTGCAAGACAGTAACTACGATCGATCAATATCATATTGCGTCGATCGGCATAACGATCGATTGGAAGAAAATAACGAAGGAATTACGATCGATCGTAGGCGAACGATCGGCAATACGGAGCGATCGATCGCCATGAGCGGTAAACCGAAATAAAGCCTATTTTGACTCGGATTTGGAAGGGGACTTTGTGGTTTCACTTCAAACATATAAATACGCCTTATAGGATAACATTTTGGTAAAACCCTTGGAGAATCTAGAGACCACCTTTGAGCTAAATTGGAGGCTCGAGCAAAGGAGAGAAGAAGATGAAGAACATGATGGTGATTTCTCTCCCAATGCGAGGCTAAACATTTTTCCAAGGCGTAGATGAAGCCCAATAATCTGGTTGTGTAGTTTCTTTTCTCTCATCTTATATTTTTACTCTAGTTGGTGTATGGATTTTATTGTATAATCACTGTTAATTCATTAAAGGTTTGTTCTTTGTACTCGAGAGAGACAAGAGTGAATTCTTGTAGGTGAATTCTACCAAAAATTTTTATCCTCGCGGAAACCCGACAAGCCATAGAGGGAATAAATTTATTACAGAGGATGATCTAGTATAGTTGATCATCTTACACATATTTTGTTGTGTGTTGTTTCCACAATCCACCAGATCAGTCCATTCAAAGCTTTGTGATTATCTCGATGACCTGTCAAAAGTATCAACTTACAATTGGCCTTTAGATGTTGAAAAAATGCTAGTTTCTAAAATATCACAATCATCCAAGGGTGTACAATGTAGATATGACGGAGATAGAGTAATGATGGGAATCTGGCAGGAGCAACTTATGTATTACAGGTAACGCATAAGCCTCCAAACATTTGTATAGCAACGCTATCGTGTGCTCGATTACACAATAGCGGTGCTATTGTTTGCTTGAATACACTATAGCGGTGCTATCGTGTGCTCAAATACACGATAGACAGCTACCGTGTATTTGAGCACATGATAGCACTGCTATCGTGTATTCGGTTACACGATTGCGGTACTTACTACGTTGTTGCCTAATGAATTTTATTTCATTACGTAGATATAGTTCTTCGAGCACACAATATCTCACTTCATAATGAGTCCCTATAGTCCGAGAGTTAAAAGGTGACCCAGATATGGGTGTCTTGTGGTAGAAGCAAAGAAGGGAATCAAAGTACACCATCGATTTCGACAATATTACGTCAACTTATTGGAAAGGTTGCATGTCGACAAAGAAGTTGTGGATGTCATCTCCCAATTTCTGAAGAGGCATACCTCATTGCGCATGGACATAAGATTCATAAGAAGGAATTGCGGCTCATGTCATATGACCTAGATTCGGCACCTAATCTTCCCATTTTGCCCTCCTCAACCTTAACCATAAACTAAACATTTTCTATTTTACCTAGTTTCAGGTTTTACACTTCAAAGAATCATATCTCCTTCATTTCTAGTTCGTTTTCGCCCATTTTTTCATTTTTCCTTATTTTTAGTGCTCTTTCTTATCGTTATGATATCGTTATCATGTTGAGATAATATCTGAAAATATATAGTAAAATCCAAAATAAATTAAATGTGGTGTCCCAACATAGTTAGACTATCATCATGGCAAGAAAAATGCAAAAAGAGTCAGTGAAAATTGATAAGAAATTAGATAGATATCAATCATTGAAGTATGTCCATAAAAATTGTTGTCATGTAATCGATTACATGGTATCGTTGCTCTCATGTAATTGTGTACACTATTATCGTGTAAGCGATTATGCGATAGCCACCTCTATTGTATAACCGATTACACGATAGTTGTAATCGATTACACGATAGGGGTGGCTATCGTGTAATCGGGGTGGCACCAATAAGGAAGAGGTGGAGATAGAGTTGGTCATTGACATTCAAAGGCTTCTGAGCCATCGGTGCATGTTCACTTGGAAATTCTGCTTTGTCTATGCCCTACTTGTCCACTAGCAACCTTACTATATTAGAAGACTCCCTCATTCTTTGAAGAACTTCAATTACAGGTCCTACCCTCTGGCCGTGCTCATCCATCATATCGAACTTTTCTAGGGCAACCTCAATTAGGGTAGTGATGCATTAAAGACTACCCTGTAAGGCGGTAGTTGGATGCTAGTCAAACTTCGGTATCCTCTTCCTCGGTGATGATGCATGCAGTATGAGGTTGATTTTGCCCTTCCCCGAAAAAACTAAGTAATACGGTAATCTGGGCTCATTTGGCAAGTAATATGGAAAAACCTCCCAACTAGCTTATGATAATGTTCTAGAAGGACTTGACACCTATTTGGATTTATATATGCCCTATGTCCCATCTAACATACGTTCTTTTATTTTTTTTTATGAACTATGTTCCATCTAACTGAACCAAGACCACAAGTTCTATTTCAATTAAAACGTAAGTCAAGGAAGAAATTTGCGGGTCCTACACATAGCACATTCTATCACAAATCATTCAAACACGGGCGTGAAGGCATCGGCTTCACATTGTGAATCACACATTTACTCACATGCAATACATGCAAAATTTCTCCTTAGCATCTTATCACGAGAAATATACCTAACACATGGAACTTAAGGAAGAAAATCTCATATGAATAATTCCAATAAAACGCTCCACCTACAAACCGTGCTACATTGATGTTGAATTGCCTACGGAAAATAGTCACGGGAGAGTGGAACCGTTCATCCGTGGGCCCATTTTTCTAAGTAACGGTGACGATCAATTTCAAGGAAAATGTGTACGCTTTCCCGTATGTCGCTGCCTGTACAATAAGCATTTTCCCACTAGATACAAGGCACGCCCATGAATGGTGGCGAGGTATTATATAAATGGAGGCATCGGCAGATCTCATTTCTCCAAAATATACTAGTGTTATATCCAATTTAGCTCCAAAAATGGAGGAATGTTATTCCTATCTCTCATGGCCTTCTCTTGCCTTTCTCTTTCTCCCCTTGCTGCTATTGATTGTCCAATTCACTCAGCTTAATGCAAAAAAAAGCTCAATTAAGCTTCCTCCAGGCCCCAGCCGGCTCTCCATCATAGGAGGCCTACTAAACAATGTTGGCAGCTTGCCCCACCGCTCGCTACACCAGCTATCCCAACAATTTGGTGATCTCATCTATTTTCGGCTCGGCCGTGTGTCGACGGTGGTCATCTCCTCTGCCGAGCTGGCCGAAAGAGTGTTGAGAACCCATGATCTAAATTTCTGTAGCAGGCCTCACAGAGTGGCCTTTGAGAAACTAGCCTATATTTCACTCGATGTGGCCTCTGCTCCTTATGGGCCCAGTTGGAGGCACATGCGAAAGGTTTGCACAGTAGAGCTCCTCACCAACAAAAGGGTGCAACTTTCTCGAGGTGTTCGAGAAGAAGAGGTTGCAAAAATGGTGAAGGAAATAGCTGATGCTTCTTCTGTTAATCATATGGGTAGTGTTGATCTTAGTGATATATTGATTGGTCTTAATCAAAATATAACTTGTAGAACTGTTCTTGGCAAAAGCTGGACTGGTTGGGACAGGCATGAACTTCTAGGACCTCTCGAGGAGGCACAGAACCTATTGGCATGTACTTTCATGGCTGATTACTTTCCATTGGCATCCTGGGTGGATGTGGTCAGAGGGTGGAAACAGAGGCTGGAGAAGTCTTTCCGCGGCCTGGATGATTATTATGAGAAGGTAATTGAAGAACATCTCCAACCTCAAAGAACAAACGATTCTGGGCAGGAAGATTTGGTGGATGTTCTGCTAAGTGTTCAATATGGTTATGGCCTCACAAGGGACCACATCAAGGCACTCATGACGGTAATTTTAGTTCAAAACTCTCCGCTACACATGTCAATTAAAGTAGTATTTGAAATGGCTAATACAAAATAATTGTATTAGTAATTTGTTTCCTAAGAAATTAAGCTATTGTGAAACAATAATTATATAAATGGTATCCAAGCTAAATTTGGGTTCAAATACCTTAAGGAGCATTTTTGCTTCTATTTATGTTCAGGGGCACATTTTGCGCAAGGTCTTGATTTATAATCCAAGTCCTCAAGGGAAGTAGAATTCCCGTCATTGTTCTTGGGCACAATAAAAGACCTCCATAGTTTAGGTGCTTCCCATGTGGGAAATGTTCAAATATAACTGTATTAATTTTCCACGGAAGGATGAGGAAATTGGAAACATAGAGATAGGACATATATTAGCATATTTTCATGGATTTATCATTTTAAAATTTGCCACACGGACATTAAATCACCTATCCCCTAGGGCACATACAAGGCGCACACATCATATGCTCCGGCTAAGTTAGGATATAACCCCATCCAGAAGGCCAATGGAGTCAAATGCCAAATTGCTAATTGCCACATCAATACCTTTCTGTAAACAATTTTATGAAAAAACATAGACTCTGAATTTTCCTTTTTCTTCCATGCTGCAGAACATTTTCATTGCAGGAGTAGATTCAAACACTGGTACGACTTTATGGGCTATGTGCGAGCTCTTGAGAAATAGACGAGAATTGAAGAGAGCAACAGAAGAAGTTAGACGAGTTGTGGGAAGCAAAGGGAACGTAGATGATACTGACCTTAAAGATCTTCCTTATTTGAAGGCAGTGGCAAAAGAGGCACTACGGTTGCACCCACCTGGTCCTCTACTTCTTCCACGTGAAACAATCCGAAAATGCACAATCGATGGATATGAAATCCCTCCCAAGACTCAAGTCTTAGTCAATGTGTTCTCTATTGGTCGAGATCCTAGGTACTGGAAAAATCCACTAGAATTCTTGCCAGAGAGATTCTTGGATGGCTCCATTGATTTTATGGGACAAAACTTTGAGTTTCTTCCTTTTGGTGCTGGTCGGAGAGGTTGTCCTGGCATCCAGTTGGGAATGGCGACTGTCGAGCTCATCCTTGCAAACTTGTTGTACTCTTTTGACTGGTATTTGCCTGTGGGAAAGAAGGAAGAGGATATCGACATGACCGAAGGGAATGGTATTAGTGTGCGCATTAAAAATCCACTCATTGTCGTCCCACAATTGGCTATTAATTAAGTATCATACGCGTGTTAGATTATTGTCGATTGGCATATGGATCTCTTGCATCTTTTGTGCAAAGAGTGGAGCTTTCATATACTTGCGACATATTACATACACTTCTACCAGCAAGACTTGTGGTCAGTTGTTTGGAACTCTCAAAGGTAACTGCATATGTACGTACACATGCATTGCTTGAAGGAAGCGCCTTGACAGCTCTAGTTATGGCATATCATCACCATCAATATCTCATCATCTTCCTCCGCCTTATCCCAGCTATCTGAGGTCAGCCGCATGGTTCCTATAGCGTATTCGACTCTATCGGAATGTATACAACATATCAAAATACGCATATTAAATAAATGGTGGAGTTATGTGGTGTAGCAACTATTTAAGTATTATGTGTCTTATGTGTATGTGCAAAGTTTGTGGTCAGTATTAAGGATTATATGTTTGGATTCTTGTTTGTTGTTTAGCTTGAGTTTCAATTTTCACAACTTTTTCATGTCCACTCTTAATTTATTCTCAGTTATTTTATTCATTTACAAATTGTAAATGTACATTATTTGACTTTGCATGAATATAAGGCTTAAAGCGAACCTATCTAGGCCCAACCTGATGATCAAACCAAACCCATCCCATTCCTGGACCTGAGTTTCCTTCCATACGTTAGACAAAAATGGGGAATACAGTTCTACATGATAGTGACTTCTCCTACTGTCCTACATGAACTGATTCGCACTAAAAAATCTGAAGAACTCCAATCATCAAAGAGGAGAAGAACAAAATAGGTGCAAAGGAATAAATAATTTATTATATTTTGTGCGTATTTGTTATACAATGCTTGTATAAACTCCTCTTAGGACAATGCTTCTTAAAAAAAAAACGGAGGCTTACAATGCCAAAGACAAAAGCGTAAGTTTATCATACAATTTTACTAATATGAAAAATAAGTGACCCTAATAATGATAAAGAACGTGTTGAAAACTTGTGCATGATGGAAGCCGTCAGATTGTGTGGGTCACATATGATTTGATGGATGCCACCCCTGCCCATGCTCTTGAACGTTGTGCTGATAATGCAATTGCTCATTAAGATCCCACTCTGCCTCACTCATTCCCCCCCACTTTGCCTCTTCCTCACGGAGAGAAATCATTGCAATCCACTCTCTTATGCTTTCACTTGATACAAAGAGGAATTTAAGTTTCATCTTAAACTGATAAGGTTTTTTTTTTGCTAATTAACCTGCTGATATGGTTATGTAACAGTCTTTTATGTATTCCATAATAGTCAATGACAATTTTAATTTCCAACTGCTTGGGTGCACTTTTCTTTTGGAAACAATTCTTTGGGTGCTCATCTGGGCTTCCTTATTTGGATGCTGTGGTAAAAGAGGCGCCAAGGTTACTCCCACCTCGCCTTTTGCTTCTTCCACACATACCAGTCCCGAAGTGCAGCGTATGAAATCCCTTCCAATACCCAATACTTGGTCAATGCGGTTTCTATAGATCGAGATTTTAGATGCTGGAAAGCCGCGGCAACAGTTCATACTTAAGAGATTCTTGGATGGCTCCATTGGCTTCATAGGAGAGAACTTCGAGTTTGTTCCATTGGGTGCTGGTCGGAGAAGTTGGCCTGGCATCCAATTGGCAATGGCGATTGTGGTGTTCACCCTTGCAAACCCGTTAGTTATTAGGCTGCCCTACCCCCTGTGGAGTGTGGAGTAGTAATATCATTACCCTTAGTAATGGACTAGGGACTTTTTGTTAGTAACTTATGACATTAAACAATTCCTTTGTCAATATGTTCTTGGACTAGCTATCAATTATCATAGAGAAGTAAAATTCATTTTCAGATTTCTATCCATTATAGAGGATCTCACGTGGGACAAATTTGTATTAACAAAAGATGATGTGTACTACACAATACTTATGGCACACACTCTCCCTGCCCATGACAAAGACGTTCAATTAAAATCCATGGATCTCTACTGGCCTCCCGTTTATTTGCCATGGGCAGGCCCAACGATCCCAAGAGAACTCTGCCCCCTTCATTTGGGAAACTGTTTTACTGACCGGCTTATGATAATTAGTGTCCATGACCAATATGGTAGATAAAGATCATAGTATGGTACGTAATCAAATGTCTAACATTGTACATAACTAAGTAGCATGGTTATGCTAAGACTCGCATTGATTTCATGGTCATTGATTCTGAATATTGTCTTCGCAGGCTAGATGCGAGATGTGTCCTTTGATCTATTAATTAATAGAGATATTGGAGATGTATATTGTCAACCATTGAAATGTAAGCTTAACCTAATTTGAAGTCTAAACAAAGAAATTCTTGTTGAACCAGGAAATAGATAGCTTGTCGTCGACGAATAACCAAATTGATACAATGGCAAGTCCATTAGGGCCTGGCAGCCTGTTTCTAGGCTATGTTAATTCTTCACAATAAATTTTGAGTTGTAAAAGAAGAAAAAGAAAAGAGCCCGGTAACTCAATAGATTTTGCACCTTATATAGAGACTGCTATCACGCGTTGTGAGGTTGATAGGGAAGGGGCAATCACCATCGACAAGTCTAGTTTGAAGAGCTACCATCCTGTAATAGTGACCACAAAGATTAGCTATCATCAATTAAGGTTTAGCATACTAGAAGAGCAGCTGCAAGATAAATAGGTTTCCCAAAAGCTCGAACTATTAGGAAACAAAAATCTTAATTTATTTTATATTCCAACACCATTCCTCATGTGTACGCATCTATGAAAAGCATGGAACATTTTCGGGGTACAAATGCCTCCATTGAAACTTGAAAACAGGACATTATGTAAGATAACCCAACTTGTTCACCACCTTGGATGTGGTGAAGTTGAACAGGGCGATGTAATATATGGTTACATACAAAATGAACATCTATGTCAATGTGCTTAGACCAACTATGCGCAACACGGATATTTGAAAGATAAATAGCACGAAAATTATCACAATGAAGAACAGGATTCCCAGAGAGTGAAATGACATTTACTTGAGAAGATAAGTGAGCCATAAAATCTTAGTAGTAGTGCAGGCAATAGTTATATATGAACTTTGCTTCAGTACTCAAGGGATTCACAGTGGTCGCTTCTTTGCTTCCCTAGCAATCAAGTACTCCCTCATGTCACTTTTAGTATATATAGTTTTTTTTCAAATACACTAAAAACTTATTTTATTTGAAAAAAATTGTATCTATTAAAAGTGAGCGGAGGGAGTATACCCGTTGCTTACTATGAAGCATGGACATGGCAAAATGGCAGTCGTGTCCGTATCCAATAAATATCTTATACGGATATGCTAGCGACACGGCTGCCTGCGTGTCCGTGCCGGTTTTCTTAAAAACAAAGGAGGATACATATGGACACAGTGGAACACGGGAATTAGGTAGTAGGTGTTACAAATTCTCTGTCTGCTTGGAAGGAAAAACAGGTACTTGAATGGATCGCCTGCATAAGTGTCAGTGCAATACCATGTGCCTAGACGTACGATGTTGTCCTGCTATGAGGCTTTCATCACCAGTAACTTGTCTTACAACATAAACATTGACTATTAGGGCCTCTTTGGCAGCCCTTTTTGAGACTGGATGAATCCAGCTTCTTCCCAAAATAATCTAGCTTCACTTCTTCCTATGATATTTGCTGTAATTTTTAAAAAAAGACAGGCCATTTATAAAAAAAAGGTTTCATGATTGAAACCGCATTTTTTTGTTATTGAATACCCCTGACTTTTTGGTTTACTTACAAACCCTATCATTGAACCCTAAATTCTTTCCTAAAATCCAATTCTTCCCAACCAAACACCTAAAAATAAACCTTAACTTCATTTGGGAAATCCAAATTTCCCACTCCTAAAAACTCTAACCAAACGGACCCTTAATGTCACTAGAAACTAAAACTGTGTTTTTTTTGCCATAATATAAGAGTCTTTAAAAAATATAAAAATTATGACTAACTAATTTTTGAATGGTAAATTTTTAATAATATTTTATAAATAATAATAAATATTTTTATTAGCCGTGTCGTACCCTACTTTTTAGAAAAATGGCATATCGCCATGTCCGTATTGCATCGTATCATGTCGCCGTTTTCGTATCCGTGCTTCTTAGGTTGCCTACTACCATAGACTCTTATGAGGCTTCATCAGGCAGACAGGAATGTTAGACACTCCAGGGGACTTTGCTATTAAAGTGATGAGAAATATATCCCTGGGTAGTGGGTACTGGTGCAAGGCTTTGCAAATGTTTGCCATTGAAGAGGACGATGGACCAGCTGAGGGGGCATATGTGGTCCTGACGACTGATTGGTTGCGTACCCTAGGTAAGGTGAAATAAGATTTTGATCATATACTCCCTCCATCCGGATTTATTATCACCATAAGTTTTTTTCAAAATGAAATAATTATGGTGCTAATAAATCTGGACGGAGAAACCCTCTTTCAGGCTTGATGGTGAGAGACGCCGCCCTACGGCATAACCACTATAGAAGCAAAATATAATTCCCAGCCTTGACAACAAGGTGAAGTGAAAACTATAGGGGAATGTTGTAGACTGGTCATATCATTTGCCTCCTCTTCCTTTGTTACTATTTTATCTTCCTAAACTATTAGAATTTGATTAATGCTTTGTCAATTAAGGGTAAGATTCTTTAGTATGATTTTTTTCCCGGTCTGAATTATTTTATTTTGAGAAGGCGTTGTGCATATTTAATGTACATTTCCATACTTTGTAGAAAAGAAAATTGGGAAGTTGATGTTTTTATGGATAATTAGAGAAGTTAATGTTATTTTCACAATTTAGCTCTCTCTCTCTCTCTCTCTCTCTCTCTCTATGCCTTTCTCTCGAAGTCCTTTCACTGAATAGCTCCATGTAAGGAAGAGCATTAATCAACTCTATACTGTATTGCATTTGCAGCACATATATACATATATTGACATTACTGTATATAATTTCCCAAAACATTTTAAATAAACTCGGCCAAGTCCAAAATTTGTTCCCATGTTGACAGGAGCCCTATGTTCTTAGATATCTAGATGCTCAAACATATATAAATACCTTTGCATTCGAGCACCATTTTTGTTTTAGTATATTTGTTCAGATTAAACCCTAAGCATGATCACACTCTTGTCCACACTAACATGGCATTGTCAACTACATCCAATAACAAAGATCACCGTACTGTAGTGCCAGTTTGCCACACTGTCACACGCGATAAGTGACACACCCCTCTATTTCCGTAGAACCTTGGATCATAGCGTGGTGTAGGCGTGACATGTGACCAAAGCAATAAAAATTGGGGTGGGTCTCTCTGTCCCATTGTCACGCCCATCAACTTGTTAATTAAGAAGAGTAGTCCACCCCACAAAGTAATATCCTTGTACTAGTCCAACATTTGTCTATTCTTAAAAACTAAGATTAAACTTCTATTTGATCTTTATCTCTTCATCATCATGATCATTACGGCTGATCACTAATAGTGGCTTCTATAATTAGCCATCTTCATCATTACAGTATCATGATTCTGGAATATTTTTCTCTCTTATCACTCAATTAGCATTTATATAAGAAACAGCACAAGCCAGTGTGTTCAGCTAAAGACACTTTGGGATCATGCATCTCACTCGAAGAAGAGTAGCACTTGGAGGCAGCTGGAGCGGTAGAAGAGAGTCCTCGTGGCCTCTTCTGAGAAGGCGCCGCGGCAGCCATGCCGGAGGAATAGTCCGACTAGGGAACGGAAGGAAGAGGATGTGGATCCTCGGAGTCTATCTGCGCCGGCGGTGCATCAGCTTGAGGTTGGCCATGATTCTGCTCCTCCGGAGGTTGAAGAAGGCCATCATAGAGATAGCTTCAAATGGACACTTGATAGGATCTTGTTACTTCTTGCCTTTGCCTTTCATTTACCCTCTTATATTTCCTTAAATTTGATTGTCTTTATTTCCTCTTTTTGTTAAGCATGGATTTCAATGATCATAGACAAGATGTTTATGAATTGAACAAAGTGTAAATAACTGAATCATCTGATAGCATCTCTATATTGAGTCCCTTCGCCCAACAAATTAGCGTCTTACAGAGTTTAGTTTTGCTTTGGTTCGTGATTTGAACAGTCCAATGTTTGCGGTTCTTATCTCATTTTTTTGTAACAATCTATATTTGGTAATTCTTTTTAGAGGCTAATCATCACATAATAATTTTCAATTTCCCAGAATCAGTTGATTCCTTCATGTCCGATGGTACTTGATAATTCACTTACAACAATTGGATTATCTATTTTCAAAAAACTAATAATTTTCGTTACTATTTTCGAATATCTCTCTTTTTTTTGGAGTAAAATTCATTGTTTGGAATTTGGATACTTGAATTTTCTGTTCTTAACCTTTTGTTTACCTGTTTACATGTTGTACCATGACAGAATGAGTTGGGACAAACAAATACTCCCTCCATCCGGAATTATTAATAGCATATATAAGGTTTTTCCAAATGAAGTAATGGTAATAATAATTCCGGACGGATCGAGGGAGTGGCACAATTAGAAAAACAGATGTCTCCTTGGATTTTTGGGTTGTGTGTGTGAGTTATCCACTAGCAAAAAAATGGAAAAGATTTGTAAAAAATTATATGGAGAATAATGTATCACCAAAGAAAAATATATGGAGAACAAACCCTGAGCATGTGAGCTTCATGTGCACAGCTCAGGCAACCTGATTTAGCCACACACCGCTCGATTTTAATCGAGGGGTTCCGAAGAGGTGTGCGCGACAAGTTGCACAATAATGTTTCTGAACTTTTTTTATGATCGAGGCCAGATATTCATGGCATAAACCAAAGAAAAATATGGCACCAAAACAGTCTCTCCTTTTTTAGGTAAATACCAAAATACACGGTGTCGACGCACGACATATTGTATCGTAGAACAGTCTGTGGGCTGTAGAGAGTTGGAGAATGAGAATCTTGTTGGGGGGGGCATTGGTCTTCTGGATACAAAGTTGGTCATTTTCAAAGAAACAAGAACAATGCGTGGCTGACAGATTTAAGATGGGCCATTGCAAAACCATGAGCACGAAAAATTAGTAGAAATCTACTGGAAGAACAACAGATGACACACACCTATGAATGGCTGGTGTGCTTCCCCGTCTCCCTGTCACTCCCCCGTCTCCGATTCTCCAGTCTATCCTCCTCCAGTCAATTACATGCCCAAACAAAATAAAATTAAAAATTACGTATAACAGAGGCCTACTAATCACACTAAAAACATACATGTGGTCTTGTACCAACAAAAAAAATCGGCTTTACTCATGAGCCTTTTTCAATGAGAAATTATTGAGTGAGCCAGATGGCATGCCCAGTGAATGAGAACACACCACGCAAGCTATTAGCCAATTCTAACGAGAAATTATTGGGTGCGGTTGGCTAATATCCTGCACACAATCTTTGCATAAAAGTGACATGGCCAAGACATTGTACTCACTACTTCCTCATTTCTAACAGCATGGGGAGATGTTTATGAAACTTCATGATATGTCATAGACATGCATGCCCCACTCAAATCCTAAGTGGGGGATTTTCATTGGTTGAGTGTGTGATCCACCCAGCACACTGAATTATTTCTCCCCTCCCACCCATTTAAGTCCGGGAACCTTTTTTTGACAAAAACCACCTTAGATAACACGGGTTTTTTTCATATATTTGATTGCACAGGTTATTGATTGTTGTTTGAGCAATTCGATTGGTCACCTACCCGATATTATTTCCTCATAGGTACATTTTGCTTGTTATCCTATTGAGGCACCAACTTGTGTGAAATCAGAAATGTGGTCCACGGGAAGGAATTTGCTTGTACCTAATCAGGCTTAAATCTTTTTTTTAATTATTTAGCTTTCTTACACTTTTTATATAGTTTTCTAATGCCTTAACAACTTCCAATCTTGGTGTGATGGCCACGACGATCAACGAATGTGTGGTATCAAATATCGGACACATATCGACCATCTAAAGATATAAAATATCGGGTGATATGGCGGAGATATTGTTTAAAACATAGTTTTCAAAACCGGACCGGACCGACCGGTACGACCGCGGAGAACCGGTTCAGTTAGGACGGTTCCTCCCAGTCAATTGAGCCGGCCGGTTTTCTTCCGAACCGACCAGTTGACCCATTATATTGCCGAACCAGTTTGGAATTTGATTGGGTCATGGTATTTTTTTTGGCGAAAAAAAATTGCCTACAGCAGGATTCGAAATGGGGACTTGTATACAAGTTACCGAAGTCATTAGACCCGTTCAACTGCCGAACCAGTCTAGAATCTGATTGGGTCATGGTATTTTTTTGAAATGGGGACTTATATACAAGTTACCCAAGTCATTAACCAACTGGGCTACACATATTTTGACATTAATAATGCATAAAATATATATTTATCATATATCTGTGTGGGCTTCACTCCTAAGATCAAATACAGGGTCAATCCGATTCGTCCCGCGGTTTGACCACGGTCCAACCTGACCGGCCATCAATCTGGGTCAATAACCGGTCCGGTTTTGAAAACCGGTCCAGTTTTGAAAACCTTGGTTTAAAACAATATCGGTAGCTTATAATTATATTATTAAATATTACTAATGTTTGGACTAAGATTGACTTTTTAAATGATTTTTTAACATATATATATATATATATATATATATATATATATATATATATATATATATATATATATCAATTATACTTTATGTATATATCTTTCTAACAAATATATTTTATATATATATATATATATCTTTCTTACAAGTTTCCAATATATTAGTTATTACTTGCCCATTATCTAGTTTTTATTTGGAAACACTGTACTAATTAATTTTCTATTTCATAATAATATGATTTTAATAATTAAGTGCATATATCAATTGATAAAATCTGGTTAATAGAGTAAGTATGTTGTGATGTTCACCAAATAATTTGTTTATTTCTGCTTTTCACATACGGAAGAAATAAAGGTAAGCCCATCAAGGCACACTCAAAGGTTTGCTCCTTGTCCCACATTATTTGTTTGTTTTAAAATAAAAATAAATTAATTTCATACTTTTTCTAATCTAGACAGCTAATGAGGTACTAGAGTAGCAAAAAACAAACAAAATAGAAGTATGTCAAGTTACATCATGTTCCCTTGTATCATATTTTTTATTGTTAAAGTATGTAAATAGTCAAAAGTTGAACATTAAAAAGGTAAATCGAGTGGTAGTATTACATTGAAAAGGTTTAAAAATGCAAATCATATTGGAATATTGGCGAAACACCCGATAAATTGCCATGTATCGACGATATAAGATCGCTCTCATATAAAGAGCATGAGGCCAATATTTTGAACCATTGGATTCCGATCTAATGGTGGATATCAAATCAGTAGGTGGGTGAATGGGAGTGGGTGAGTTCCATTGGATTCCCAACACTCTTCACCGTTTTTGTTCGTGGCACATAAGAAAGAATGTTATCATTCACTTGAATCAGTTGAAGATCCAACATTTGGATTTCAATAAGGAATATGAGAAGTGGGTATACAATGACATATTTGTAGAATGTGAAAATCAATAGGTGATGTTGAAAGAGAAGTATGACATTCCTAAAGATTGTTGGTTGGAAAGCATGTATGATGATCGTCACCATTGGATCCCAGTGTATCTTGAAGATTATTTTTTCACTAGGATGACTTCAAGTCAAAGAAGTGAAAGCATTAATTCTTTCTTTGATGGTTTTGTAAATGCACATACTCCTTTGAGTGTGTTTGTGAAACAATATGATAAAGCAGTTGTTTCACGACAAGCTAAAGAATCTGGCGCAAACCATAAAACACTTCATACAAAGGTAAATCTGATTATAGGCCACCCAATTAAAGAACATGCAAGATGATTGTACACAAGGACAATATTTAATATTTTTCAAGAACAATTTAAGGAAGGATTAACTTACATGGGCAACACAATTGGATCTGAAGGTGAAGTTGTCATATATAAGGTGAGAAAGCACGTAGAAGGTGGAGAAGGGCGGATTGTGAGATATCAAGATGGGTCTGACATAATGTCATCTTGTAGTTGTAAAACAATTTAAGTTGGAAGGCATTTTGTGCAGGCACATATTGTTGATTTTTTTCCAGAAATAATTGAAAGTGATCCCAGATAAGTACATATTGTCTCGTTGGACAATTGGTGCTAGATATACATCTTCTTCAAGCCTGTTCTACAAAAGTGACTCGACTATAAATGCATATACAGTTATCCCATATATGATATATTTGATTTGTAGTGCTTCATAAAAAGTTGCATATTTAGGATCAAAATCTCCAAAGCATTGGAATCATGCCACTGATATTCTTAAGAGACTAATTGATGAACTAGGAAACATGAGGTTGGTGTCCAACATCCAATTGGAAAATACACTTCCAAGTCAATATAAAGCAAGTGTCCAAGAAATACCTGAAATCACGATACGAGATCCACCTAAGTTAAGAACCAAGGGGCATCCAAAGAATAATGGTAGAGTAAAATCAGGGCTTGAAAATAATAAAAAAATTCTCCTCTAAGCCATGGAAAAGAAAGTATAGTATTTATCAATAGTTGGGTCATTATATGACTATTTGTCCAAATCAAAAGGTGTAACTTTTCACAAATTTGTTTATCTATTGATAATCTGATTTTTTTTAATCCTTTAATGGCTAATATACTTTCGAACTTGTAATGTAGGGAAATAGTTCTCAAGATGCTCAAGGAGAGGGATCCGAAGCACCTCAAGAAGAGACTGATCTAAGGGTCCAAATCTGGTCTGTTGCAGTGTTTTTAGGACTTCAGAGAGAGAATGAACCATGAAGCTTCGCTTTTTGCATTTCTTATAATGTGATATGTAACAAGTAAAATCTTGTTATTTGTAGTCAAATTGTTGAGTTCTTTTAATACTCATTTCCGTAAAACAGAGCTGCAATCTTGTGTACAATTTTATAGGCAGAGCTTATTTAATAGGAGTAATAATTAATTTCATCTCAAGGTAGGGGATGTCACTGCCAAGGAAGAGTTTTTTATCTTTCTGGGTGACATCCGCAGCGATTTTTGCCCCCTTACAAGAGCCATTGCTCATCAGGATTGACAATGCACGGGTTGCGCATGCGCATGTTCCGTGTGCGCCATCGATCCTAATGATCGATGACTCTTGTAAAGGGGAAAAATTTGCGGCATATTCCACCCAGATGGATAAAAAAACTCTTCCCACTGCCAATCCATTTCATAATTGTTTGCATCTATAATAAACTAATCTCAAGAGATCCTAATATTGAGATCTCTTGTCCAAGACAATTGGTTTCAGGAGTGACTGACTCACAAAGTCTCAGTTGCATTGATGGCCACTGCACACCACAACTTGACTAAATTCACCAGAACTCCACTCACAAAGTATCAGTGGCATTCAAGCTATGAAGTGTATGATTTTCCAAGTTCATATTCTAGCATTACGCATACCTGTGTGAGATAACTAAAATGTTATGACGAGATCCCATAGAAGGAGTAGACTAGAAGCATTTCCTAGATTTCGCCAGGCAAAAACTTTGGAGATAGAGTCATTTCATATTGTTCTTGTCCTTAAACATTACCGCTTACAACCTTTTGCTGACTTTCAATATTCAGATTCTAGTATTTTAGAGATCTCGATGAGACAACTAAAACATTATGCTAAGATCTCGCATAACAGAGGCATTTCCTGGCCTTGGTCAGGCAAAAACATTGGAGATAGAATTAGCTTCAAACTGTTCTTGTAGCTAAACATTACCACTTACAACCTTTCTCTCATGGAATTAAATAATTACAAAGTTAGACAAACTTGCTCTGTTAAGAAAATTAAAAGAGAGGATTTGGCACCTCAAGCCATACTTCTTCACCAGCTCCGCAATCCATTACATTTTAAGTCTCTAACAAACTTTATGTAGCTACATTGTAAAAAATGCTTGATTCCATCATTGGAAATATGAAGGTATCTATGAAGTCCAAGATCTTCAGGATGACAACAGATTTTGGCTGTAGATATTAAAATTCATTGGTAAGAAGTTTGCAGTATGCAACATACAAGTTCTTCAAGCTTGCGCATCCCTTTGCCAAGGTTGCAAGTCCATTATCCATAAGCTTTCTACAGTAAGAAACCAAGAGTAAAAGGATGTCACAAAATTATAAAATTATTCTACTCCCTCCCCACAAAAATATGTGCCCTCATTAGAAAACTTGGTTCATTTTAGTTTTCTAATGAGGACACATTTTATTGGATGGAGGGAGTATCTAAACACTAATTATTTAACATAACCATTACACAACTGATCTAGTTCATGTATTTTAAAGGGCAAAAATTATACACTGCCCTTACAAAAAATGATTAAGAACTTACTTCAATCAGTGATTTCCCTCTTCTCAGAGTCTCAACATAATGCTCCAACACAAGCATAGGAGGTGGAGCTAGCTCTTTACTCAAATCAATCTTCATACTGCATCCATCGTATGAACAAATAAGAAGTAGAACAAAACCTCTTCTTCAATTATTCGACAACAATTCAACATAAAACACCTCCGTCTGGAATTAGCAGCTACGTTTGATTTTTTATCTCATTTTGGCAAACCAAATGCATCAACTACTTCCGAACAGAGGGATTCTTGCTCAAAATACCACCTTTCGTTGAGAAGAGAGTTTGGAATTAAACATCAAGTAAAATAGAGAGATAAAGGAAAAGGAATTAGAGCTCACTTGTGAAGGACTCATCAACTATCAACATAAATCTTTCCTCCTACGGATGTCTACTGACCGCGGTAGACCACGAGCGCGAGGAGACTAGGAATGGTGGTGACGAGGCTGCAGGATGGTGGCTCAAACAACTTTATCATTGTGTTGTAGGCGTTGGTGGCAACGAAGCTGTTGGACGGCAACGGCAAAAAAGGGCGTCTCTTTAGGGCAGGAGAAGTCGTTTGGGGCGTGATTAAAAGCAAAACATCTACAGTGGATATGGAAAAAATATAAATGCTACAGTATAGCAAAACATCCACTGTGAATGCTATAGTGGATGTCCAAAATCCACTCTGGATATTTGCTTATAATCACGCCCCAAACGGCCGGAATGCAATTTTATAATCCGACGGTAGTTCCATAACTCACCCGCAGAAATGGGCCTGCGGGTACCCTGAGGAGTCAGGGTCCAATACGTTACCAGCAAAGGTCAAATTTGATTTCAATAATAAACTTTTCCGGCATGTGGCTCACAGTGCAGTTTATTTTTTGGCAACACTCAGATTCCAGTCGATCCTCAGCCAAGTCAAAGCCATCCAAATACCAGCTTTTCAAGCCTTTTTTCGTTGAAAAAGGAGACACCAGTTTTACAGGTTTCCTCTCTTTCCACTCCGAGCTCCGGCCACCGTCCATGGCATCTGTGAACAGCGTAGCCACTCAGAGGTTCCACAGATTCCTCGTCATCTCCAGCACCACCCGGGAGCCCAAGCTCCGGCTCGGCTTCCATGTCAAGCCTCGCCTCCGGCCACTGCTCCGGCCGGTCTCTGCCAGGCTCCAGACCGGCCCAAAGACTGGATTTTTAGGCGGGAAAACGGGAAAGAGGAGTAATTGGGGAGTTGGGTCTGTGGCAGACGAGCTGGACGTGATTCCGGTGCAGAGCAGCGACGCCACGGACCAGCAGGAGGGGGCGGTGGCGTGGAGCGAGAGGGAGACAGAGGAGGCCGGTGAGGCGAACCGGGTTGGGGGGTTTGTGAACGAGGGGACGCTGTCGTTTGATGGGGGTGTTGGTGGGGACTTTCAGGGCTTCTCTGCTTCTTCGTCGACGTCAATTATGGCGGAAGCGAGCGAGGAAGAGGGGAATGTGGATCAGCTGATCGATCGGGCGATTAACGCAAGCATCGTCCTTGCGGCGGGGAGCTTGGCTGTCACGAAGCTGCTCACAATTGATAGCGATTACTGGCATGTGAGTTATGGGATTTGGTAAATTATGATTTTCACTTTAATTTTGTTGAGAATTGAAATTTTTTGGAATTGTATTGAATCTGAGAGCTCATCTTAGTTTACTCACTTGTGTAGTTTCGTGTCCAAATTTTGGTTTGCATAAAGGATGTTTGTTCTGCAGTCTCTGACAAAATTCATCTAACAGTGTTTGTTTCATAGATTTTATAGACTATTTGGAGCAACCCAAGCTCAAATTAATATGCCATATAATTGAGCTGATGAATTTATGCTTGGTATATTAGAGACTGATTGCTGCAGATCACAATTGCTTTGGCTAGACATTACGATCTTCTCGCACATAAGACTCTTAACTATCATGCTTCTTGTGACCTAGAATTTGATATACAATATAAATCTGCTGTTGTTTGTTTGGATTCGAATGATATTTTTCCTATTATGTAACGTAGTTTACTTGGATTTTATTCAATTGAAGTTTTTCATTGGTTAAATTTCATATCTGTTTGTTCTGTTAAGGTTCACCCTTTTCTAACCCTTCTTTTTCCATGTGGATATCATTAGGGATGGACAATTTATGAAATACTAAGATATGCGCCTCAACATAATTGGTCTGCTTATGAGGAAGCTCTTAAGACAAACCCTGTTCTAGCCAAAATGATGATAAGTGGAATTGTCTATTCCCTAGGAGATTGGATTGCACAGGTGAAGTGCTTCTCTGATAATCTCTATGTTAGCTTTTTTAACTACTGTTTTATCATTATAATTATTTTCATCCTGCTGTATATTTTAGTGCTATGAAGGGAAGCCACTCTTCGACTTTGATCGTGCTCGAATGTTCAGATCTGGCCTTGTTGGATTTACCTTTCATGGGTCACTTTCACATTATTATTACCAGTTCTGTGAGGTAATCATATATGAAGATCCTAGTGGTAGTCTTTGCATCAAAACCATCTACAGTTTGTGGACTTTCAGCTTATTTTATTCCACGGAATTTTTATAATATCTTCTTTCCTTTTTTTCCAGGCTCTTTTTCCTTTCCATGAATGGTGGGTGGTTCCAGCCAAGGTTGTGTTCGACCAAACCGTATGGTCTGGAATTTGGAACAGTATCTACTATGTACTCTTGGGCTTCTTGCGTTTAGAATCACCAGTCAGCATTTATAATGAACTGATGGCAACATTTTTTCCGATGTTAACGGTAAGATGTGATTCTTTGTCTCCTTAATCCTAAAATGTTCTCTTTAGAGCTCGAGAGCTTCAAACATCAGCTAATTGATTCTTCCTAGAATACTTTCTAAAAGTCGTTCGTATATTTATGTAATAGCTTCCAAGGAGGGGGTGTCGTGTTGTCTTCGTCTCTCTTTAGTTCAACAGCATGGACTGCATACTTCTTCCTTTTGTTTTCCTTTTCCAGAATTGAGATGTTAAATATTAACTGGATGTATACTGTCTGCTCATCACTTGAGGGCAATTTGCAAGCCCAAATGAATTGAAAAATCATTTGCAAGATCTTGAGGTTGTATGATGCATCTTACATTGTTCTATGCTCACTGAAGATTTTTGAACTCAAAGCGTTGTTCTCTGTAAATTTCTGTTCTAATAAAAGAGAGAAATTGCTTATTGGTTTGCCCTCGTTTCTTTTTGCCATAGGCTGGGTGGAAGCTTTGGCCCTTTGCTCACCTCATCACTTATGGTGTTATACCAGTTGAACAAAGGCTTCTGTGGGTCGACTGTGTGGAGCTTGTCTGGGTTACAATACTATCAACGTGAGTTTATTAGATTTAATGCTCTTATGCCTCCAATCACTTTGGAATAATTTACTGCAAGAAAATAAAAAGTTTAACAGAAATGGATAACAATAAGTAGTGGAAAGGCTGCTACGTGATTGAGAAAATATTTCAAGAACTCATTTAGAACCCTCAGCAGATACATAGCCTTAGCCATGTGCCAGACTGTATTGCCCATCCCCTTGTTTGGTAGCATAACTTACTAAGACGACCTTTCCACACTAGTATTTCTGGAAGATGACATTTATAATAGAGTGTTGTGTGATGTCTGATCACAAATCAGGATAATAGTTTATACTTAGTGTCCGTTTCATCAATGACTCCTTTATACCTAATGTAAGTACCCCAATTTCAGTACATAAAGCGAAAAACTCATTGGATACAATTGCAAAACCATACAATCTACATCTAGTGACAAGAAGACCTCTTGCCGGTATATTAATAGTCAAGCTGAAAGAAATGTCATCCTAGTATTGGCCGAGATGTAATCATGTCCTTGCCGGCTCTCAGTTTGATTTTTATCGAATTTTTTGCCAATTTTGCCCGTCACAGTTTGGGGTATCAAGTTGGCCACATGCAATAATTATCTTCATCAACTTATCCCATTTATTATGAGTGCAGTGGGATAAATCCTGCTCTGCCATTTAGCTATGTAGTTGGAATTTTCATTTGCGACTTTTAGACACACAAATTCACATTGCAAAGTTATTCTATGTTGTGCATATTCTGACAGCTTTCAGAAACACCAAATTTTGATTAAGCATGCCTAACGTTGGTTTCTTCTGAGAAAGTAACTCATTCATGTATTTATTGGCGCTAGTTATTCAAACGAGAAATCAGAAGCGAGGAGCTTAGAAGACTCAGCAGAGGCTACTTCCCACTCATCATCGAATGGTCACAAGGTACAGAACTCAGACATAGCTTTCTTTTGTTGAGATTTCCACTCAACGAATAAGTACGTTAACACTTGCATTGATGGGCATGTAATTTTCAGAATCACTAGACATTGGTTATTGATGCACATACTTGGTGACTTCCTGTTCTTGTGAGAGATTGGAAAATCAGAGGGACCACAATAGCAGTGTAAACAGGAAATTGTGTAAAACTGCAGGGAACTGTATATAAATGGCTGCATTTTCGCACCTTGCAGTTTGCATATGTTAATTTTAGCATCTATGCTTAATTTGGTCCTTGTATTCATTATTGTATTAGCAAGAAACATTTTCATGTAGTATATGTTTACAGCAACATGTAATGTATAGCAATTCTTATAAGATCGGATCTGTACAGGGAAAACTACTACTGTGACTACTGGATAATACACCCGATTATACACCTTATCTTCTGGAAGGACTTCTTAAGAACTGAAGAAATGTTTATTTGCATAGCAAAATGCTTATCATATCATGAAAAAGTACTTGACAAATATCCATCTTGGCATAGCATAAAGAGCAGGTGGTGATGATGGCTGATGGTAGAGTGGGGAAACATGAGGGGGAGGGATTTGGGGTTCTTAATACCATGCATATTGATATACAATTTCCTTTCCTAATTGAGAGAAATTCAACATTCACGACGGTCTTTAATTTCTCTTTTCCAATTTAAGTTGTGGAGGAAACGAGAACCCTAGCCGCCCCCGCCACCTCCCACCTCCGGTGTGCCTCCTTGTCTCTGGCCAGATCTGCTCGCCTCCCACTTCCGCCTCCGCCTCTCCTCCCATCTCCGCCTTTTGATCTGCTTGCCCTCCTTCCTGGCCCTCCTCGTCTCCGGCCAGATCTGTTTGCGCCCTTGCCATCAACATCGTCTCCGGCCGCGAGTGCCTCTCACATCGTCTACGGGTGAGGATGTTTGCGCAGACCCTCCTTGCAAAACTGAGGAGTTGGATGCATAAATTAACAATAGAGATGTAACTTGAATGAGCCAATCGAGGAGACTAGGGCACAAGGGTAACTTGGGTACCCTCCAGCCAGTCCATCGGGAGCTCCTCCCTGGCCGGTTTCCGGCTGGATTTGTGGGATGTCTCCATCATGTCTCAACCTTCACGCCCACCCACTTGGAGTTCTCTCTTTGCCCAAAACTCAATCCGTGATGATCTTACCTTATCGGATTTTCCTGATGTGCTTAACAATGACTTTGTGTTAATAACCGATGACTTTGTAGAAGAAGAGGGTGATTGATTGAAGTTCACCTTTGTGAGATATCTTTTGGGGATGAAATCATTTTATAATGACATCAAGGCTGCAGTATTAATGATGTGGAAGAAAAATGTTGCCTTTGCCATATTTTCTTTGCATGATGGTTTTTTTTTCTTTTTAAGTTTGCTAATGAAGATGACTATATAGTGGTGTTTGGTTCACTTCGGTCCATTGTCGGACACCCTCTCATTCTTAAAAAATGATCTACTGATATGTGCTCCGTCTGAGAGATGCTCACTTCTATCCCGATATGGATTCAACTCTTAGGAATGCCTATTTAGTTTTGGAACAAAAAATTCCTTGCTAAAGCAGTCAGTACAATTGGGAAACGTCTCTATACGTATCAACCCACTTTTGATAAGAAGAGGGTTGCTTACCCTCTTATTTGTGTTGAAGTCAATGGTGATAGCAAATTCTAAGACATTGTCTCAGTTGAGAGAATTGATGGCTCCACTTTTTCTCAAGTTCATTATGATTAGAAGACAAAAATATGTAATAAGTGTAAATGCTTTGATCATAGTGAAAGTTTGGTGTACTGCACAACAAGTATAGATGACTATAGATAATAAGTTTGATCCAAATCGTACCCCTGCTGGCCCCAATCTCCTTCTAGGTCAAATCCTACACAGTCCCATGCCTCCCCTCAGGTGAGCCATCAAGAGAGAAGTCCTTTTGATGATTCAAATTTTGTTAGCCCTATTCCATTAACGAATAGGCTTCTACTGATCGTGTGGTTGAGCAGAGCTATGATCAGCATCATGTCTCCCAGTCTGTTGAGCATAGTGATATGTTTAAGGAAATGCCTGTTGCTGGAAGAGTAGGACCAAGAAGATCAAACCGTATAGTTTCTCGTTCTAACAATTATAACTTAATTGTAGATCAGTAAATCTCGTATGAATTCCATATTTTATGATAAATTGTTTGATGATTCTTATGTGAAAGCAAACATTGATGTTGAAGAAGATGATTTCAATGTTACATTGAATATATTGACCAATCAGTTACTAAAAAAATTGGATTTTGATTTATCTATCAAAAAAAAAGTTGAGGAAATTGATGAAGTAAGCCATTAGATATTGATCTAACAATATACGTGAATCCGGGATCTGATAAAATTGAACAATTAATGTGACTACGTTATGAACTAAAACAAAAAAGTGACCATGAAGAAATGTGACTAATGTGAATTAGTCTCATGGGAAGCGTTGATATCCTCCATTAACAAGAGCCGACGATCATCAGAATCGATGGCGCATGTTTTTGTTGGAGCGCACAGACATGCTTGTACGCCACTGATCATCATCATCAGGATCATCAGCCCCGTGATCCTGTGGCGGATGGTTTCCATGTGACGAAGGAAAAAGTTTATATGAGACCCCGCTAGCCCCAATCCGAGATCTGAACCCTGACCATGTTTCAGACATTGATGGAAACGAGAACCAAGAATGACCATGGCTCCACTACCTTCTTCGTCCTCGTCGACTACCTCATCTTCCTCTCTTTCATCATCTCCAAATTTATTGGCTTTTGATCCTACTTCTTTGTATGATTTTAGCGACTAGGTAAAGCAATCTACATTGATTTTATGGTTTGGCGATTCTGAAGCACTCTGAGACCGAAATCTTAAGGCAATATGTATTATGTCTCCAATTGTAGCAATGCATGTGGATTGGATTCAACCCTATATCTGGATCTGCCCTCTTATAATGTTTAATGGGTATTTACGACGTGCGAATTCTGTGTTTGGGGGTTTTTTGTAATGGCTTCAAAGTTACGTCAGGATCTTGTTTGATGAAATGTCAAGTTGAATTTCTTCCTATGATAAACTCTTGAATTTAATGCAATTTTAGTTTTTTTTCCTTTTTCTTGATCTATCTGAACTCAAGTGATTAAGGCATAAGATAGGGTTATCGGTGAATGACGTATGTAAACTGGTTTGGAAAGGAGAGGAAGATCAAGAGGCGAAGCGGTCACGGAAGGGAGGCGGCGGTGTCGCTCTTGGGTGTGGATTTGGGCGATAAGGTTGAGGAGAGTGGATTGAAACTTAGTTCTTGATAAACCTAAGCTGATCTTGAAGTTAGGCATTGCACAATCATGATAAAAAAAATAGTGTATTATGCTTTTATACCTTATACTGTGGACTTATAGTTGAGGATGCTTGAGCATTACTTCTATCATGATACTTCAAGACAAAGATATAGAATTATTTTTTGTTATTGAGTTCGACTGTAACTTGACTAATGGGTTACATTAGAATGTGTGGATGACAGAAATTTAGATTGTATGTTTATTTGCTCTGCACCTTTGCTTTTCGAAAAGTAACTATATATCTATATTGAACAAATATTTTCAAGATTAAGGTGTGGAACATAACCACTAATTTAAGCGTCTCTGTGCTTCAATTGTTTATTTATTTAAGTATTAGTGGTTAGTATCTTTAAATGTTGTTGTGTGTATAATAAGAAGGGGATATATATGATTTTATTATTTTATGTTACATGTTTGTGGGTAGCATTGTTGTAAACCCTCACGAGACAAAAATCGTCATACTAGGGATACCTAGAGGTTAAACAGCTTGTTGCATATGCTCAATACAATCATGTTCCTAGGAAAGTGACATTTATTTTTCTAGTAGTTTATTTCTTAAATATTTTGCTTTATTTGATTTTAATATTGCTCAGGGTCTAGCAAAATATAAGTATACGGGGTATTTAATAAACAAATAATTTATATATATTATATACCCTAATACATTAGTTGTAACACCCGAAAAATTGGTACGTTAACTAAAGGATTCTGTTTTAGGAAACTGTTCTAAAATAGGAAAGTTCGTTGCCTGATTTGATTTCTGGTTGTGCGATGTGCTTTGATGTGTTATTTGATGTTTATGATGTGGTATGATTTGTTAATCGCATGACTATTAGTAGTAGAAAACCAGGACACGAGGGTTGGTCCTGGCGCTAGGCACAACCTGGCGCTGAGGCCAGCCTGGCGCCAGGGTCTGAGAACACCTGACGGCAGGAGTGGGGCCAGGCGCTAGGGCATGTGTTCAAGTGGATGAGACCCATTTGAATTTCATAATTAATCAGTTAATTTTGGTTTTTTACGTGGTCCGTGGTCTACACGAGATAGTGTAACGAGTAGTACAACCGCGGGACACCAGAGTCATGTGTGCGCAGGACCTAGCTTTAGACGCACAGACCTGGGCACAGGGCCATGTGGCACAGGCCCAGGGAGTCATGTGAACGTGGGTAACTAACCACAAGGAGATCTTTAGAGGATTGGAGTGAATCTTGGAGCAAAATCTATGATTTGACCTAATAGCGGTAAATATGGTAAGTATCGCGGAGGATCGGGAAGTATCAGTTCGGTTGAGATAATTAGGGAAGATAAATCTTAATTAAAAAGAGATAAATATTTTACTTTTTAATCAACCAATAGGAAGGGGACGTCTCGTTGGTTGGCTTCTTTATTCTATTATGTCCTAATTTAATAGTCCAATATGGTTAAGGGATGTATTAATAATATTAAAAGCTTAATTAGATCAAGGTTGATGCCTTGAATCTAGTTTAAGGTATTATCATCAATTAGAATCATTATAATCATTAAGTTCCAGAACATACCAGAGTCTAGAATTACTCTAGGAGGGGAGTAATTAAGGGTATTAATGTTATATTATCATGGTTAATGGGTATTAGTATGTGATTACCTAGTATAAGTAAGTAATGTGTTCTCGGCCAAAACTATTTCTGCACCAACAGTGCTCAGTATAAAAATCATAATTAAATGTATAAAAATTATAAAACTATGCCGTCAGTGGGGTTATAAACTAGACTCATAAGGCTATCTTCTGTTAAAATTTCAGAGTCATAGTCCTTCTGTGTTGACAGTGGGGTTAGTCGTAAGTGGGCTGTACAGTATAAGATTGTTTATGTTTAACTACGTTTTCCTTTCATCAAAAACAAAACAAAACCAAAGTTTTCCCTGTTATCACTTCCATCACAACATGTTTCATGTTCTATTACTTAATGCCTTATGTCTATTCCACGATCTATGCAGTGTGGTTTATGCGCTGATGATGTGATTTGACATAACACGAGTGTCTTTATATCTATTTAAGCTTTGCATCTGGTTCACAGAGATCCCTCATGCTGGTGCTAAAGACTCTTTATGTAACTACTGGAGTAGAGCCACCAGCCTCCCCAAATGTTCATGCGAATATAGTTGAGGCTTGTCATAAATCAGACATCTTAAACCTGCATTAATATTTTGAAATGAGGTCATTATCATGCTGAGCATCCTGTCGAGACTTACAGTCCCTCTAAATGACATGTTAAAGAGTTCTTTACTCAATGATTTTTGCAAAGAAATGATTTGGATGAGACTGGCACACACGAAGCAGAGCAATAGCGATCTACAAAAATCATCGCTAAGTGACCTTTTATGACATCGCAAAAAAAAGGATGAGATTGGCTAATTATTACTGATGGGTTTGGTTGATTTGGATTGCTGATTACCATAGATATTTTCAATTGATTGCATCAGCAAATTGCTAGTGGCACTTACTAGTACTCTTTAACATTGCATTGACAAATATATCGGTAAGTTTATGATTCCTAATAGCTTAAGCTGCTAGAAAAGTCTCATTGACACCTAAATGGCTGTCCAGGTCCTCCAGGCTATGTGGGGAAGGCACAGATAGACCTATACATTGGCCCTGCGAGCATGTTAAGGGCTTCGCAGTCGGCAAAGGGTTATAGCATTTACAATTCATATGATCAGAATTAAGATAATCTTACATCCCCATTTATTCCTAATAGCTTAAGCTGCTAGGAAAGTCTCGTTGACACCTAAATTGCTGTCCAGGGCCTCCAGGCTATGTGGGGAAGGCATAGATAGACCTACACATTGGCCCTGCGAGCATGTTACGAGCTTCGCGGTCGGCAAAGGGTTATAGCATTTACACAATTCATATGATCAGAACTAAGATAATCTCACATCCCCATTTTATTTGAAAAAAATAAATCAATCTGCTTATCAAGGTCTTTGATGACGGGTTCCTAGTTAGGGGCCAATGTGGATGGCAAGAGGACTCTTCGGAATAAGGCCAGGGGCCAAAAAAAATTTCATCTCACTTGGATGTGCGAGTGGACAACAATGGGTACTCATGATGTATTTATTATTGATTAGTAAGTTTTCAATAGATTATTATCAGCTCTATGATTTCGCTTGTCGACCATTATAAACAGGTGGAAATTAATATTGTATTGGGCCGTTCATGTATTCCGTCATCATTCAGATTAATGTGTTTAATGCTTAATTCATGTTGCTTGATAAACAATACTCCCTCTGTCCAGTGAAGCCTGTTTGTATTTGAAAAAATACGGTGCATCATTGCATGGCTGACTTTGCTCCTCTGTGACCAAAAAACAAGAAAGGAGGGGGGATTCTGTTTTTTTTTTCTTTTTTTTTCTGTACGATCCTCATAGCCCAGTAAATTTGACTGATTTTCAAATGTAGACACTAGACAGGCTTCGTTTTAATGGTGGGCGTTGAAATTTTATGATTTCAAAGAAAGAAACACACGCAGGAGATCGATCGGGCTCAAGGGTGATCAATCGCCTTGCGCCTAGTGAGGCGGTTTGAATGGTCAGAAGGACTGTTTGATCCAAATCTCATGTTGGAGTTTTTCTGCTACAGTATCCAATCGATCGGGCTGTCAATCAATAATCGTTCAAGGAGTCCTTTGTATCACCTTGGATCGTGTCTTGTTCGGGTGTTCTATTTCAGATTAGGACATTACAAAAAAGGATCTTTATTATTGCAAAGGATGGTTCTAGTCGATTGATAATCTTCGCCAATTGTTTCGGTGACCTCTACACGTTATACCTATGAGTAGGTGGCTAATTAGATATATCCCTACAGAGGATATATCCCAAGCATAAAATTTTGGCTTGGTTTTAAGAAATAATGGATTGTCATTTTATAGGAACCGATATACCAAACGTTGTGAACACTCAAAGCAATCTCGGATTCTACCTTCAAGTGTTCCATGTAGGCCACACTCTTTGATCAGCCAGATATAAATGTAGGACAGTGCTATAGTGCCTTAATCAATACAAATACTCTGTGGCCTGTGGGTCATAATACAAGATGTCTCTACGGTCATCTACTTATAATTTGGTCCGTTCACTGCTTGTTCAATTATTAGGTAACTCAACCAACCAACTGACATTGTGATTAGACTAATGAATATAAACAAAATAGTTGGTCTAAACAAATGGTTTTGTACAGAGGATCCTGCTTGGGAAGCTTCTTAGCCATTTCCCATACTATTATTCCACCACCTTTTTTTTGTGTCAAGTCAAAAATCCACACGACAATTTGATATTTTTCCTTCAAGATGAAGACTCTGGGCAAATCCCCTATATCAGAGGAGCAAAGCTAAAAACCACATCAGGTTGGTCCATGGCTGAGGCCGGACAATGCTTGAATTGATTCAAACCAACCCGTGTCATAATAGTGAATAGTCATTTCCATCCCCTCCAATGATCGATTTGTGACACACAGAAGCCACTTTTTAAGAACCCAAAAAACGAGAAAAAGCTGCTCCGCATTGGTGTAAAATCTACCTCCCAAATGGGGTTTCGCGCTACAACGACTGTAAATCGGCTTTTATAGCCCAAAAGGGGCCTCCAAAGATGCCCTGAATGATTTTTTTGTGAACCTATTGTGACTCAATAAGCGGGAGACTTCAAAACTTCCCGTCCCTGATATATGGCAACGGGTTCAGATCCTCAGTGAGGACCTCACAGCCAGGGGCGGGCCTACGTGTAATGGATGGGGTCAGAGGTTTCATCCATTTCACTAAAATTATATATACATTTCATTCATTTTCTTATAAATTGGCTTAATTCCTACATCCGCCACTGCTCATAGCTACGAGTAGTGCTATTCCTCCCGCTTTTTTACCACGGCCAACCACATCGGCTAGTGTGGTGAAAGGAAATGCAATGTGAGGCCCACAGCATTTCCATGATTGGACCGTGAGGTTGGCCGTGGTAAAAAAGTGAGCGATGAGGTACCAATAATTCAGAGACACATTGGAAAAATAATGTGCCCAGTAAAACCCAGAATTTAAATGCACGGGCAGGTATAGTAGGTATCTCTGAGTTAGGGGTCATTTGGAGTGTGATTAAAAGCAAAACATCAACGGTGGATGTTTAGCTATACTGTAGCATCCATGTTTTTTTCCTATCCAGATGAAACACGAGGGGTCGTGTTTCTGGATAGGAAAAAAACATGGATGCTACAGTGAAAAATCCACTGTAGATATCTGCTTTTAATCACGCCCCAAACGGCCCCTTATAGGCACCTCACACCTTAGTGGCTGTGAGCCTGTGAGGATCTGTGGCAACTTTCTCCGGCAAGTGGGCATCCTAAAGCCTCTTTTTTTACACTTTTACCTCATTTGAGTTGATAGTATTTGCCGTACTTTTGTTTGGAAAATAGTAGTTAAAATAAACGATTATAGTGTCGTTTAGCAATGTGAAGAGAGTCAAGGGGAAAGTAGAAACAAAGCGAGATGTGATGTTATGTTCTTAATCAAAACACTTAAAGCAGAGACTTCCCTGTGAAGTGGTTGAATTGAAACCAAACTGTTTTTTTCTTACAAAATTAAAACCAAACTTTTTCTAGTTAAAAAGCGACAACAAAACTTTAATTGTGAGAAAGTACAATGTGTTCATATGAAAAGAACGGCGGAAAAAATATGTTTGTCCATTTAGATTGAATCAGGCAAATTTTTGCTAAACTATTATAACATGGGGATTTAAAAATCTCCCTTATCGCCTAAATTTTTGTGGGAACTGCACTAAACATATAACTATTGCCTTGTGCATTTCTGCCATCTGTTACTCCCTCCGGTCACTTTTAATAGATATAATTTTTTTAAATGAACTAATTTTTTTGTGTATTTGAAAAAAAAGCTGTATCTATTAAAAGTGACAGGAGGGAGTATAAAACATCACAAGGGCTCCCGCACCTCTGTCAATCCTCCCGCCATTAGACAAAGATTTCTCCCGCCAGCTAGATGCTAAAAGAGAAGCAAGTTTGACCAACTTGACTTCAAATTTGTGGTTGCTTTCATGCTCAAATCAAATAGTCAAAATTGCCTCTTATGCTGGATACAGATTAATGGGTGCTAGCTGATCATGATTAACCTTAATTGGATTAGTCAAATTCATTGATTAAGCAATCTTCTTTTTTTTTTTAAAAAAAAAGCAATCTAAGTGTGGCAATGCATATTTTGTGAATCCTATTAATGAGAAATTATCACCAAACAAATCAGATAGTCAAACTTGCCTCTGACGCTGGATACAAATTAATGGGTGAGCTAATCATGATTAATTGTAATCTAATTAGTTAAATTAATTGATTAAGCCATCTTTTTTTTATTTTAACACTTCTTCCCCTATGTTTTTTCCCTAAAATCTGGCTTTCCCACTCTATAAAGCTATACTAAATATACAATTTATATATATCCTATTAATGAGAAATTATCGCCACATATAAGCGCGTACTTGTCCATTTTTTGTGAAAGATTATTACCATCCCTTGGGAGGTTTTCTACCAAATAACATACTGAGAAGATTACAGGAAAATTGAATATCATAATCACTTAATATTCATCTGTCTGACCACCTGCGACCATGAGGATGCTGGCGACTGCCAGTGACTATCGACAACCTCCAGCGACTATCGACCTCCGCTGAAGGCACAGACGACCGACGGAGACCACCCACGGCCGCCGATTAGGGGTGGGAAAATCCTACCCGACCCTATTACCCGACCCGACCCGACCCTAAAATTACCCGACCCGACCCGACCCTATTGCAAAATAGGGTCGGGTGCGGGTTTGAAAATTTTACCCTATTTAAAATAGGGTCGGGTAGGGTAATTACCCGTATTACCCGCACAACCCTATTTTACCCGATGTACATATTATAAAATATTATAATATATATTTAATATTGAATAATCTAATTTTTAAATATAATTTTAGTTTTAAATCACCAAAAACTTTATATTAACCATATTTATATTAAAATTTAGTCAAATAAAGGTCAATTTTGACTTTTTAAATACTAGATTAGCAAATAAAATTACTTATTTTTATTTTATTTTTTAAAAGTAGGGTCGGGTCATTACCCGACCCGACCCGATCAAAGTAGGGTTAGGGTCGGCCATTCTCGACCCTACTCATGAATAGGGTCGGGTAATTACCCGACCCTATTTAGGTAGGGTAAAGGGCGACCCGACCCTATTTTACCCGACCCGACCCGATTCCCAGCCCTACCGCCGATGACTACAAATTCTCATTAATGTTCATAGAAACTAGAAAGAAATTACCATTCACCAACAAAATTACCTAATTAGCCTTTTGACCCAGGTTTTTTTTGGGTTTTAGGGGTATTACTTTTTTATCCAAATGTAGTGAGCCGGACCAAAACCCGGTCCGGCAGATCACCCCTTGGCAATGAAAAATTCTTCTTCTCCCGCTTTATTTTCACGGCCAACTCACGTGGAAATGCTCTAGGCCCATATTTCATTTCCTTTCACAACACAACACGTGACGTGAGGTTAGCCGTGATAAAAAAGGGGGAGGAATAGCACTGCTCCTCTGAAATTAACAGCAGCGAGTGAATTTGGTAATGTAAAACCTGGAGATACAGCACAATCATCATCAAATCCCTCTAAACCCTAAAGCCTTAAATACCCCTTCCCCGCTTCTCTCTCCGTCTGCCTCTCTCTGTCCGATTCCCTCCGGGAGCGAGATTCCTCCGGATTCCGACGCCGCCGACTCGATCGCGCCGGAGATGGATCTCCCCAGCCTTGCCGTGATTCTCCAGGCGGCGCTCAGCCCTCACCCGGAGGAGCGGAAGGCCGCCGAAGAGAGCCTCAATCAGGTTCACTTTCTCTTTGATCATGTTGCAGTGTTTCGCATTTCTCAGGTTGATTTCTGCGATATTTTATTCGTTTGCGTGTTTTTGAGGATTGCTGTTGCGTCGAAATCGGAAATTTCTGTGGAATTTGATGGGAATTGCGATGTTTGGAAGTTGTGTGCTTGACTTTTTGCGTGTTTCTGTGCTTTGTTGTTACTTTAAGTGGCTATGTTTGAGCTTGTTGTTACTGTTATAGAGGGAGGACTTTCTTTGGAAAATTTCAGTGTAATTTACTATGGATTCCAGCATTTGGAAGTTATGTGCATAAGCTTTTGTGTGTTGGATCAAATGGCTATGTTTTGATTTTGTTGTTATATGGTTACTTGGTTACTGTTTTGGGGGGAGGTGGTCCCTTAGTAAATTTCAGTGTAATTGATATGAATCATGGTGTTTAGAATTTAAGTATGTTAATAATAAATGTTGACATTTAGTTTGATTGCTACAAATAATTGTAGACGACAGCTCGGATATGTCTATTCGATGAGTTGCCAGTATTCATTTCAAGATAATTATTTTTTTCATAAAAATGACTTCTTGTTGTTACATGGTTTTTTGGTTACTATAGAGGGTGGAGTTTCCTTAGCAGATTTCATTGTAATCTGATATGAAATCATAATATTTGGAAGTTATGTTTATGACTTTTTGCTTCTATGGGCAGTTTCAATTTGCTCCACAACATTTAGTGAGGAGTTTCCTTAGCAATTTTCATTGTAATCTGATATGAAGTCATAGTATTTGGAAGTTTTGTTTATGACTTTTTGCTTCTATGAGCAGTTTCAATTTGCTCCACAACATTTAGTGAGGTTGTTGCAAATAATTGTGGACGAGAGCTGCGATATGTCTGTTCGACAAGTTACAAGTATTCATTTCAAGAACTTTGTGGGGAAGAATTGGGGGCCTCTTGAACCTGGTTTGTCTTTTTATTATTAGTTATAGGTTTCATCCAAATTTAATTGATGGAACTGTAACCACTTCATCTTTTTTTTTTATTTGCAGATGAGCAGTCTAAGATATCTGCTGCTGATAAGGATGTGGTCAGGGAGAATATTCTTCGATTTATTGATCAAATTCCACCGTTGTTGAGGTACATGTGCCTCAATGCTTGACTTTGGTTGCTGCTTCTACCTTTTAACTTAGTCGGCTGTTTAGGCAAACCATAAGAGACGTTGAGCCAATTACCTATTCCCATTTACTAGTTAATAATGTCTAACTTACGTGCATTTCACTGATACAATTTTGTCTGCTGGTCTATTGGTAACTGTCGAATTAGTGGATTATTTGTATAAGGGGTTAAAGGTTTTTAGACATTAGGGTCGTGTGATTAACTAATCATTTTTTGTGGCATTCATTCTTTTTGCATATAAGATGATCGTGACTAAAACTTGGCAAATACTGGGGAAGACTTTGTTTTTTAAGGAACTTGGTCGGAGCTCATATTATGGTTAGGGATATTTCCGATATTTCCTATATCAGTGATATATTTGTGTTGCCACCCTCGCCATCGCATTAGAAGATCAACACGAAGATTGTTAAGTTAATGGATTTATTTATTGCAAAATGTTAGGTAGACCTAATATGATTTACCTAAAAATCTGTAAGAAAGATTCAATTTAATGAAATACTAGTTCAAGGAATTTTTGAAGCTGTTGCACAAGCAAAAAGACACTCCAGAAAGCTGGATGGGTTCTTCATGTACTGAAACTAATGGTAAAAGAAAGAACAGATTAATACTATTATCCAGATTACGAACATAAAAAAAACCTTGGTGCCTGTTAGCCCCTTCAGTAATTTTTTGATGCCTGAAGAAAGCTCTTAAAAAAACAACAACAAATTGTCATCATGTATAATGCAAGCACAACTCTACCTGACATTTGTACTTGGTACTGCTCAAAATGGCCAAATTATAGGTACTTTGGATATTATCATTCCCAGACCTTCCAATTTGAAAAAGTTGCATCTAGATGTTAGCAAAGACTTAGATTGTCAAGTTGCTTGTGGAAAATCTGTTTTTCGGCTCATCATATCATTTTCTACTGTATTTCCAGTGTATCGTATTTATTACATCACTGATATCTCCTTTATCAGAAATTGCAAACCATGGTTTATATGGGTTTTCATTGGCTGTTATATCGATCTGCATGTGGCACAAGCCTGGCACTTTCTCTCTTACAGAGGTAATGAGAGGTGCAGCGAGATCAAATTCAAATTGGAAATATCTTCGTATAATGTTATGTGATGCAGCCTAATTAGTAGATTGGATCAGGGGTGACACCTCTTTATCAGGTCACACATCTTATAGGTAGGTGATGCATAAGCTGTGGTTCCAAGCTTTACTGGAATAGTTTGAGTTTCCTTATTAGGGTGTATGGAGAAATAGTGCTGGTTTGTTGGATGTCAGAATTCTTCTTGCAGCTGTTAAATTCCTGGAAATGAAGTATGAGGCTGAAGTCTTAAAAGCTTAAAGCTAGTGTTGGACATCAAGAGGGTTTTATTGGAACAGAAGAGAATAATTTATACATTTAGAGTGGTTTTGAATTTAAATTCCCTGATTAAATACTGTTAGTTTATTACAAATTTTGGTCTGTGCTAATTGTAAGCATTGTCTTCAGAGGATGCCAAACTACTTTTCTTCAGATAAAGCAAAGAGTTTAGCTCAATTTTGGCTCTATAATTGTTTGGTTGATAACTGGTACAATTTAGTTTAAAAATGTTGGAAAAGGTTTTATGTAAGGGTAGTCGATACATCTCTTCTTTTGGAAGCAATGTGAGCGGCAATTATTATTAATTTGGCATTTAGATTATTAGCTCGTGTTGCTTAGGATTAAGTCGTAATCAATTACTTTATGTTATTTTGCTTGCATAAACTTTTTTATATGTAGATACTTATTTCTTTCTGGATGTTAAATAATACTCCCCTCTGTCCTAAAATAACTGACACATCCTAAAAAAGCCACTTTTTAGGGTGTCAGTTATTTTAGGATGGAGGGAGTATGAATTTTAGTTGAAACATTGTGTTTTTTGTCATTTGTTACTGACGTTTTCTTGCTTCTAAGCATAATGTTTTAGCTTCTTGTGTCATTGATGGTTTGTCGGACAGGGTACAGCTGGGTGAGTGCTTGAAAACCATAGTACATGCTGACTATCCTGAGCAGTGGCCTGGTCTTCTTCAATGGATAAAGCATAGCTTACAAGGTCAACAAGTACATGGTGCTCTATATGTATTGAGAATTCTTGCCAGGAAATATGAGTATGTAACTGCAACCGGTCATCTGTATTAGATGTTCTTTTGCATCCTTATATCCAGCATTAATAGGTATCCTTTGTTTCTTGCTTGCACCATTACCTTAATCATTTAAAATGGGGTACATCTACTTAACATTGTAGTTATGTTGGATGAGTAATTTAGTAATAAAAATGCACATGTTTTTCTATTGTTCTGTGTTGTGTTGCTGTAAGGATGTGATTAATAAGTAAAAAATGCACACATGTTTTTATTGTGGTATGTTGGATTGCTGGATAGATACTATAAGATTCGAATTCTAATATTTTGTGAATTTTTTGAAGGTTCAAGTCTGATGAAGAGCGGATACCTGTTTATCTCATTGTTGATGAGACATTTCCTCATTTATTAAATATATTCAACAACCTTGTGCAAATTGTAAACCCTCCTCTGGCAGTAGCAGAGCTAATTAAACTCGTCTGCAAAATATTTTGGTCCTCAATATATGTATGTATTTTTCATAATTGTTTTAAGTCGTTCGTTCAAATATCTTTCATCACGCTTTGGCTTATCTTCGTTTTATCCTTTTCGTTTCAGTTAGAGATTCCAAAGCAGTTGTTTGATCCAAATGCGTTCAATGCTTGGATGACTTTGTTCTTGAACATACTGGAAAGGCCTGTGCCCATGGAGGGTCAGCCACTTGATCCAGAGTCAAGGAAGTCTTGGGGATGGTGGAAAGTCAAGAAATGGACAGTGCACATATTGAATCGCTTGTACACCCGGTAATTTCTCAAATGATATACTGCTTTTGTCTTTGTTTTTTGAAACCTCATAGTTTATAACATGTGAAATTTCTCTGGGCAGATTTGGAGATTTGAAACTCCAAAAACCAGAGAAGAAAGCCTTTGCACAGATGTTCTTGAAAGAGTATGCTGGGAAAATATTGGAGTGCCACTTGAACTTGCTAAATGTAATCCGTTTGGGTGGATATCTACCTGACAGAGTTACCAACCTCGTACTTCAATATATAAGCAGCAGGTTGGTGCAACCTTCATTAGTACGGTTTAGGATTTTGTATTTTGATTTTTTTTCTTCTGCACAGCTTTTTATGTAGGGTAATTAGATGTTAATATTTGTTTCTTGTTTGGCTTTTACTTTCTATGGATATAATGCTTGATTCTTTAGAAATTTCCCGCCCCCATAATGTTCCTTTAAGAGAGTAAGATAGAACCAAAATTCTGAAGGATAAAATCCCAGTAATTTGCATTTAATCATGTGTAGTCATGAGGATAGGCATAATCTTTGTCCTTCCCTTGCTGAAAACATTATGATTATAGAAGATGGGGCGAATCCATATGCAATTGTTGCTAAACCTGAAGATTGTACGGTTGATTGGCCTTTATGGTTTTTTTTCCTTTGTAAAGAAAGAGATGTCATCAGATAGGTCAATGTTATGTTGTGGCTAAGTTTATCTCCTCTTTTATTTGTATCTTTACTTGAAACAACTATATAACTTGATGTACTACAAATGAACTATTATTCCTTTTCCTTTCTAATAATTATTTTGCCATGTACATATATGATGTTTTTGTGCAAGACTAATTGATTTTGATGAGCGTCTTTGTATCTCATTACTGTGATGAAGGTTAATCTTTTTGTTTTCCCCTTTTTTGACTTGCAGTATCTCAAGGAGTGGCATGTATCAGTTGTTGCTACCCCATCTTGATGTGCTTTTGTTTGAAATTATTTTTCCTCTAATGTGCTTTAATGACAACGACCAAAGGCTTTGGAACGAAGATCCACATGAATATGTGAGGAAAGGATATGGTGAGTCGATAGGAACTGGATATATGTTCTAATTGATTGTTTGACTACTAATAAAAGTGCCAGTGCGGAACATAGTATCTTATTATGATACCAATTGAAAACTAGCAACAACTATATTATGCATAACATATTAGCTTATCTTTTTGCAAACTTTTTACATGCAACTGTAACATATGTGGGGTTGTTTTATGAGATTAGGTAAGAGTTTGTTTTATAAGATGTAGATCAAAACGATTGTATAATTGTAAATTTGATCACATACCTTTAGTCGAAATTATTCCTCTTGTGTCTGCCGTACTAATCACAAGCCATGGTATTATAGTGCAAAAAACTTACAACCATGTTCATAGGCTTGGGTGTGCGTGCATTCTCATCAAAATGTTTCTTGCACTTCTGTTGTACAAACTATGTTATAAACTCAAGCTTGTTTTTAAGTTGTGGGAGGGTATAAACTTGGTTCAATAATGGGAAACTTAAACTAATATGGAGATTGTCTAATCACTCTTGTTGAATTAACTCCAAATAAAAGAAAGGTCATATGTATTATTCCAAGTTGGAGTAATCAGTCATGAACGATAGAGTTGCGTCAATTAACTTTGGAATTACATGATTAATCATTCTTCACAACAAGCATTGGCTGGTGTTATCTGGCCAACCAGAGCTTTTTTTATAGCAGGTCAATCATAAAAAAGTGATAATAAACATAAACCTACTGTTAAGTGTAAAGTTATACATGTGAGTATCAGATTTTTGTTGAAGTGCTTACCTTAAGTCATAAAAAAAATCCTTCCCTTTCTAAATTTGTGTTGTATACATGGGTACAAGATTTTGCTTGTTTAGGAAATTTCAAATTTGTTAGGCGTGAAAGGTGAAGTAGTAGTGTAAATAACAGGAATTTAGGAGTATGTATTATCTCCATATTTTCCATTTGGATATAGTGAAATTCATCAGCCTTCCCTATTCATTGGCAGATTTATGCAATCAAATCTTCCGCATATGGTTAGCCAAAACAATCTTATGCATATTGACTTAGTGAATCATGCAATCATACATGGAAACTTTTATGCATTTGGCACTTCAAAGCATAGTATAGTCAGTCAATACGAAACTAATTGAGCATGGTCATTATAGGCAATCAATGTGATTATATTATACGTGAAATTTATGAATCTGCCTCTTAACGGAATTTAATTATGGTAATTAAGCTATTAATAAATGGGGGAAGCATAGTATATGAAGGTAGATGCGAAATTTCTTTCCAATTAAAATCGTGCCAAAGAATGGGACCTATTTTCTAGGAACAGGATTGAAATGAGACCTATGTTCTACGAACGGGATTGATAAAATAACTGCAATTCTGTTTAGAATCCTACCAAATAATGATATCTAGTTTCTAAGAACGTGATTGACACAATACATTCTGCGAATAAAAATCTACTGAGGGGCAATTTAGATAATTGCCCTCTGAATTATGAGGGTATTTTCATAAATACACTCTTAATTTTCCGTTCCACCTTATTTGCTTTTTAATAGTAGAATATAGATATACATATACATATTTGATAGGGCTAATAGTCTTTTTTTGTTTGTTCAGATATAATTGAAGACTTGTATAGTCCTCGTACGGCTTCTATGGATTTTGTGAGTGAATTGGTCAGGAAACGTGGAAAAGGAAATCTTCAGAAGTTTATTCTATTTATTGTTGAGATATTCAAGAGGTATTCTATTCTATTTAAACAATACTTTGTCCAAAACCTCAGTTCTTTTAGATTAATGTAATGTGTATATCCCTTTCATGTAGGTATGATGATGCTCCAGTGGAGTATAAACCATATCGACAAAAGGACGGTGCTCTTCTTGCTATCGGAGCATTGTGTGATAAGTTAAAACAGACTGAGCCATATAAGTCTGAGCTAGAGAAAATGCTGGTGCAACATGTTTTTCCCGAGTTCAGGAGTCCAGTTGGTCATTTAAGAGCAAAGGTTGGTCATTTTTCTTCTTTAATATAAACGGTTGAGTATTATTCCATCTTAGTTTTTGTTGATCACTTTGTATTTGATTGTTAGCTGTAAGGGTTACAGATTTAGCTTATGAAACTTGTTCATTATTGGTATTTTCTGGGCCAAGTTCTTACCTTCATGATATTTACCTCATATACTTTGACATAAAGTACCAGTAAATTTTCTCTCTTTATATACATAAACAATAGTAACTGCTGGTTTTGCTGTCATATTTGTCTCTTTGTCCACATCTTTCTTTGGTCATCTATATTACCTCATTATATTCTAAAATGATTTGTACCAATAGTATGGCTTCTTTGACTGCACTCCTCGGGATTGTATTTGTTGTTTGTAAGTTTCACCTTTTTTCTTAGTTGCTGGGT
This sequence comes from Houttuynia cordata, assembly GCA_039654745.1. Classification (NCBI taxonomy): domain Eukaryota; kingdom Viridiplantae; phylum Streptophyta; class Magnoliopsida; order Piperales; family Saururaceae; genus Houttuynia; species Houttuynia cordata. Next base: position 13,230,389 of record CM077507.1, on the reverse strand, counting down.
ATGGAAATCTGTGTGCTATCCTTGTGGTTTTGCCATTAAGTGTTTTCCCAAGCTATCACCTAATTCCCTGGAATTTTTGGAAAACCTGTGTTAATGGCTTGTTGTTGTTCTATCATATAGACTTGGCATTTGTTGATTATGACTGAGTGGGTTAATTTCCAGTGGCTAATATCGATCAATTTACTTCTCCTTTTGTTATAACACGGACTGCTTCCTCAAGTTATTACTTAATTGATAGGCTATCTCAGAAAATCTGCTTTAATGACTCATTTATGTATTTGGCTCTTGGAAATTGTTATAGTATGTGGGTTGCTCAGAAGTATGCTTATAACACCCTATGTGCTCTCATGTTATAATGTTGACTCTTTTCTTTTAAAAATTAATTAATATAGAATATATTGGAGAAACTGCTTTAATATTCAGGCGTCGTTTAATCATATGTTTGTCTCATGTAAATTATTAGGCTGCATGGGTTGCTGGACAGTATGCTCATATCAACTTTGCAGACCAGAATAATTTTCGTCAAGCTTTCCATAGTGTTGTTTCTGGGTTACGTGACCCAGAACTCCCAGTACGCGTTGATTCAGTCTTTGCACTGCGCTCTTTTATTGAAGCCTGTAAAGGTATAAATGCACATGTTGATATTTTTTTTGGTCTGATGGACATCTCTACCAGAGATTTGATGTCCTTTCTGTTGGCAGATCTGAACGAAATCCGTCCAATTCTTCCTCAGTTACTTGATGGTATGCAATGGGATCCTTTAAATCTGAGCTTTTAGCCGTATATTTTACCTTTAAATTTATTTGTTAATATTGCTTACTTTGTAGAGTTCTTTAAATTGATGAATGAGGTGGAGAATGAGGACCTTGTTTTTACGCTTGAGACCATAGTGGATAAGTTTGGGGAAGAGATGGCACCCTATGCTCTTGGTTTATGTCAAAATTTGGTAATTTTTTAGTGCACGTTTTCCATACCGGCATCTATATTTGTCCTGTTAGATAATTTCTTTTTAATTTATTATTTATTTTTCAGGCTGCTGCATTTTGGAAATGCTTGGAGTCTTCAGAAGCCGATGAGGATGCTGATGATCCAGGTGCTTTAGCTGCAGTTGGCTGTTTGCGAGCCATCAGTACGATTCTTGAATCTGTTAGCAGACTTCCTCATCTTTTCACCCAAATTGAACCTACCTTGATGCCGATTATGCGAAGGATGTTAACTACGGATGGACAAGGTATTTCCACTACACATTGTAGGTTCAATCATTTTTTCCCTCTTTTTTGGCAATATAATTAAGCTTTCGAAATGGATCAGTCTACTGTTACACTTTAATCATGTATAAGAAAGTGGAATCAGACCGACAATCTGTTTGTACCGATTCGGTTAAATTTGAAATTAAGGGTATAGTCGATTAGACCATATAGCTGCTTAGATCTTGCTGAGGCGTTTCAACCTCACAGACAGTATAATTACGGAAAATTGAGTGACACAAAATATGCAATGAATGCTTCCGAAAGTGGACTGGCATCCTAAGAACCGTCCCAACTACTCACTCAGAAATGTGATCTCTCTGGTTTTGATCCTGGCCAACGCTCTGGATTGGACAGGCATTTGTATTCAATGAATGCACTTAGAGTCATTGAGAGAGATTATTGGGATCCTCCGTTTGAATTCCCTAGCGCATTTCCACTTTGGTTCTTATATCCATATAGCACTTATGGTGGTTTCCTACGGCCTCTTCAGTTTCCGGACTCATGGCTTAGTTGGGTTCTGGATTTCCTTTTAGTGGCGATGGGTTTGATTTTTATGAAAATCACGATGCCATGGCTAGACAACCTTTAAAAAATAAATCCCTTACAGAGTGGGATTCTCTTCTTTCCTTTATCTTCCCATTTCAGCTGCAAGAATCCCTTCACCCACTTCCTATTAGTGATAGAAAAGGTAAACAGTCCGTAGCTTCTACAGCCAATCAGGAAGGAAAGAATCCTATAAGTTCCCTTCTTCTGAAGATGAAATCCCTGAACTAGTACGAGGAAGGAAACTAAGAGCCAAATACATAAATGAGTTCATTATTAAGAGTAATCAATGGTTAAATGGTAAAACTTCTCTGTTTGTGTGTTATTAGGGTAAAGCTTGTGTTAAGGGTAATTATTGGAATTAATGTTGAAAAACATGAATTAAGTGGTCCAAATTGTAAAGTTGTATAGTGACCCTTTTCCTTCTAAAAAAAAATTATTAACTAGTAAGTGTGGGATTCAAAATGCACATGCAACATAGCTTGACTTTTCACATTGATATGTTATTTTGAAATGAATTGATATTTTTAGTGGACTCCCTCAAGTCGTGTCTCCTCTCATCTCTTCCAGCCGGACTCTGTATCAGGCCACTAATATCTTTAAACTTGTGTTGATTTCAGCTTGAACCTATCTCTTGTTAGCCAAATATCATTAGCTATCAAAATATTTTATCCAAGTATTATCGGAAGTCATCAAGGGCGGAGCTCATACATTATGTGGAGGGGTTGACTCAGAGGAATTAACAATTTGGCTGTAGTTCATATGATAGTTCCCATATTGACTCCATTCATGGCATCCCCTTCAAATCAGCGTAATACCTCACGACCAACCAAGTTCACTTTTCTCCCATAACTCTCCTACAAATGAGTCTACGTCTAAAATCTTTTACACCCAATTCTCGATTAGTCTTAACGGATTGGGCAGTGTGACCCACTTTCATAACAACTTCACCTTATTTTTTGTTGCCATATTTTTCATTATTTTTCGTTGGCTTACGTAAGGCTAATACAGGAATAAAAATTTAATGTCTAGATTTGGCATGACTTATAGATATTATGGGTAATGTGGTTCGAAAGTCGAAATTCAATCCTATGCCTTCCCCTTTATAATATAAAAACGAAAATATAGAATAGTATATAGATATGATTATGAGGAAAGTTGAAAAAATTTAACAGTTTTCTTTTTAAAATAAGTGTGATATGGGGAATTGGCCTTTTTTTTACTATGTTTCCCATGTTTGACCTCTTGATCATTTGTAGATGACCCAGTCAGTTACCAACTTAAATAGGAATATTCTAAGCCTATATATATGGGGTTACGTGACAGGAACTTTTTGGTCATTGAGAGGGACAATATTAGTGATAAAAAAACACTCTGGCAGCCAATAAATAAAAAACTGTTGCTAACCTCGGCCCTTTTTTGGAGTCTGCATCACCCTGCTTTTAGCAATTCGCTATGTATGGCTGAATCAATTTAAAAGCACCATTTTGGTTTGAACTTTCCAACTATTTTTTGCTTGATTATCTGCAGAATAAAATATATGAAATAACTTGAATAGTAGTGTCGAAAGTTTTTTCATTGATTATTACTGTGTTTTCAATTGTCTGACTTGATTGATCAGAGGTTTAGTATTTAGCATTATTTATAACATGTTTTTATATTATGCAGAAGTTTTTGAAGAAGTTCTGGAGATTGTCTCTTATATGACGTTTTTTTCTCCTACAATATCCATGGAAATGTGGGGTTTATGGCCGTTGATGATGGAAGCATTAGGAGAATGGGCTATAGATTTTTTCGAAAGTAAGTATCTGACTCCAATTATATGCTGTGTTGTGTTTTTTATGTACCTTAGTCCACTAGACAGGCATATGCAGTTGCACACTCTTCTGGTGAGCTTCATGGTAAATAAGTAGTGCATGAAGCAAAAATGTTCCTTCTTCTGTCAGTGTGGTGATTCCACGAAGATTGAATGGGACAACTGAAAATAATGGCCTCAAATTACATTTGAAATCGTGATCTCTTCAATCCGATCATGATAATCTTTTGCTTATAAATGAGATAGAATACTTGTTGCAAGGTTTGTAAAGGGAGGGTGATGGGGTTTGGAGATTTGATAAGAAAAAGACATCTGTATGCAGGGCAATTACATTTGTGCCTACTGCAAGGTGTTGAAACACTGAACCATCCGAGCTTGTAATGTTTTGGCTGTTATAATATCTTAAAATTTACCTGTTGGAAGTTCAACTTGCATGGTTGGCTCCTGCATTTGATGGGCTTTTGAACGTCAAAAACCATGGCCTTATGATTTAGCGTCAATAAAATTTATTCGTTTCATATATATATATATATATAAAGTTTACTGGTCTTACCATATCTATGTAAATCTTTTTTCATTATCTTGTAGATAGTTTTTTTGTTTTCACCACTCTGGATTTGTTAGGTCTCTTCTAGTAAGTCACAAACAACACCGTGGTGTTAATTCCGATATAAAAGTATTCATTGGGCTCATTAATGTGTACTTAAAAGGTTCACTAGTTAATGTTACATGGAAATAATCCTGGTGCACTTTGGTGTTACTGGAGTGGTTTCCATTATTAACAGATAAATGGAAAGTCTGTGTTGAAATATTTAATATGTTTTGTTGTAATATGTAATATGGTATCAACTAAAAAATGTTTAATTCTTAAATGCCTACTAAATACTTCAAATATTTTTTTTGTAAAAAAGGTACATAAAATTTACAGACTCTATTAGTTCTTTGTTCTATGTATAGGGAGGTGCTTGTTTGATTTTAATTTCAGTCGATTAACTGAAATCACTTTGTGTAACACAAGGGTTATCAATTATGTTCTCTTCTGCTCTTTTAATTCATGAATCTTGTATGTATTTTCCATGTTTATACTTTTGTGCTCTTGGGTCTTATGGAGGTATCTTTCTGCAGATATTTTGGTTCCATTGGATAATTACATTTCTAGAGGCACTGCGCATTTTCTCACTTGCAAGAATCCAGATTACCAGCAAAGTCTTTGGAACATGCTGTCCTCCGTAAGTGACTAGTTTCTAACTTGTTTATGTTCTTTTATCGACAAGCGACAGTTGGTTGTCAAGAGCTTTTTCACTTCCCATGAAAGAAAGTGCTTCTTCACTTACTGCTATTTTAATCTGTTTATGTTGCATCTTATTTGAGCTAAACGGAAAAGGAATTGTTTCTGTTCCCTCTTGTTTTTTCTAGAATTTGTCCCTTAGGTATATGGCTAATTGAAACTTCTCTGTTTGTTATGCAGGTAATGGCAGATAAAAATATGGAAGACCATGATATTGAGCCTGCACCCAAGCTTATTGAAGTAGTGTTTCAAAACTGCAGAGGTGAGGTAGATCAGTGGGTTGAGCCCTATCTCAGAATCACAATAGATCGATTGCGCCGAGCAGAGAAACCATATTTGAAATGTCTTCTGATACAAGTGGTAAGGGTTTTTCTGGTGTACAGAGACTATCGCATGCATAATAGTTGCTGCTGCTTTCGGTAACAACTTTGGGGGTTCCTTTGCTTTTTCAGAAATATGAATGTAATTAATATTGTTAAATTGAGTAAAAATAATATAAACATCTAAAACACATTTGGACTATTTACCTCCCGATTAATTTGCAACTTGAGGTGTACATGCACGTATTTGCATAAAAAGGAGATCTGAACCTTTTTTTCTTCTGCAGATTTCTAATGCCATTTACTACAATGCATCTCTGACACTGAATGTGCTTCAAAAGCTTGGAGTTGCGACAGAGGTTTTTAGCCTCTGGTTTCAGATGCTGGAACAAGTAAAAAGGAGTGGTGTTCGTGCAAATTTTAAGAGGTCAGGAGTGCATATACGGGTGGAATTTTTTTCTTGTCAATCTTTTTTAAAATTCAGTTATCACCTCCTATGAATATTGGCCTTATTATAGGGAGCATGATAAGAAAGTGTGTTGCTTGGGATTAGCTTCCCTTCTTACACTTCCCGCTGATCAGCTGCAAGGGGATGCGCTACTTCGTGTATTTAAGGCAACACTTGATCTCCTCATTGCCTACAAGGAGCAAGTTGCTGGTACTGGACCCAGTTGCCATTTTTTTTCAAGTCTCTCTGTGTCATTGCTATTAGTAAAATCACGCTTCTGTGATACTTAGTTTGAATATTTTGATGAGTCAGAAGCTGCTAAAGAGTGTGATGACGATGACATGGATGGTTTCCAAAGTGATGAGGACGAAGAAAAGGATGAGTCGGATAAGGAAATGGGTGAGGAAGGCGACGAGGCTGAGAGCCTTAAGCTTCAGAAATTAGCAGCACAGGTGTGGTATTGCTCATTTATACTTGCTCTCTCGTGCACATGTTTTCTTATAGGATTTTAAAAAAATGTGATAAAATTATATCGCGTACAAATACAAATCTTGGTACACGTTTACTTGAGCAGAAACAGTCATTTGCAGTTCTTTGTTACCGTACTGATAGATTTTGTGTTGAGAGTTCTGGAATTATCTTGGTTTGCCTTGCCAGTGGATAGTTGTATTCATGAATTAGATTTTTTAAATATATGAGCATTGTGTTGTTGGCTTGACCCTAGTGTTTTTCCTTTGAGAGTTTGTATGTATAGGTTTTTTTGGTATAAAAACTGTATTGATGGTTTTCATAATTGATACTTTCTGTGTCCCATATTAATCTTGTATGTGTCTGATGTAGATTTGCATGCAAAAATCGCAGACTTCCTCTATGAAATTCTCTGTGAATAGGAGTTCTAACTATGGCTTATGTAATTAATTTCTGTTGCCCAAAAATATTATGATAACTCGATTTGAAATTAGATGTTCTGTTCTAAGGATTCTCTCCCTTGCTTCTGACTGTTAATGAGCAACTTTGCTTTGGAATCAGGCAAAGGCCTTTCAGTCAAATGATGACGACGATGACTCAGATGATGATTACAGTGATGATGAGGATTTCCAATCACCAATTGATGATGTTGACCCCTTCATTTTCTTCGTGGATTCAGTCAAAGGTTAGGGCCATGGTTTTATTTCAGACGATTTTTTTTCACTCTTCCAGTGATTATCAATTAACCCTTGGAGATATACATTGGTTATTTTTCAGTGCTGCAAGCAGCTGATCCTGCTCGTGTTCAGGGGTTGATGCAATCCCTGGACTTCCACCACCAGGCGCTTGCTAATGCAGTGGCTTCACATGCTGAAGTGAGAAGAGTCGAAATCGAGAAAGAGAAGCAGGAACAAGCAACAGCAGCAGCGTCATGATCGCATTGAGTGTGGCAATCATGGGTGAAGTTTTGGTTCAGTAATTCTTTCAGTCCATTTTGAGTTAATGGGTCTTGTACTAGCTCGTGGGGTTTTTGGAGAGCTCCATTAAATCTGATTAGTGTGGCTGCATAGTTCCATTGCCATCACAACACAAGTTCTTCATATGCTCGAAGATCTTGATCAATCACATTCCACAAATTTGGGGTTTATGTGAGCTGCCCCAAAATGCCATTGGAAATTCTATTATGGTGTGGGAGTTCTGCTCTGAAAGGTCAGAGTCTCATTTTTGTTAAGTTGTACGAGTTCTTTTATTGCTTTGAAAGAAATTTTTTCAGGTTCCCATTTTGGTGAGGTGGGCCTTGCCTGGACGGAAATTGTAGCTTGTCTGTAGGAACCCTTATACAGGTTTTTTATTCTGGTAAGAAGGGAAGGGGTTTAGATATAGAGTAAATGCAATCATTGTTTTACCGGAGGGAAAAAAAAATCATGCAATAGTGGAAGGATGGTATTTTTTTCCTTTTCATTGTATTCATTATTGTTGTTATTACTGTAATTTGGTATTGTCATCATTAAATTGTATAGCAATGCTTTCAGAATCAGTGCTTCTATTTATGATCTATGTAAAGTTGGTATAACTTTCTTGTTGATGACTAAATAATTTTGGGGAAGTTTGTGTTCGGTAACTTTCTCAAAGGCATATGCACTACTTGCCGAAAATAGGCCTTATGTAAATGTTTGAGCAGATCGCTTCCAATGTTTAACCAGGTTATATCAGCTGTGTTGATGACCGGTCATCCCTTCCTTTTTCCCTATCATGCTTCATGGAACGAGATGCCACTGTCAATCGACACTGGCTTCCCATTGCCTACGAGGACACAGCCTGCCTTGGCACCTCCTTTGGGACCTATTGCTACTGCCTCCAGCGTGCCTCATTGTCTCCTCTCTTGGTATCTCTCTCTGGCGCAGACCCACTGTGCTCCTCCCTTGGCATCTTCTCAGGCGGTGTGGAACAGTAAAAAAGCTACCCAGCTCGAGCATTTCCTATTTGTATCCACGGGTTCAATCTTTTTCTGGCCAGGTATATTCGTCATTTGTGGTGTTCGTGAAATTGCTATCACAAACATCTAGTTGAAGGTGGAAGGTAGGAAAATACATAACGAAACTGTAAAGTAAATGCAGATAAAAAGCAATGGCGAAAATGGTGATGATTTTTTTCTTCTTTTTGTTGACATTAAACGAACTACCAATAATTAGGCAGCTGAACTAACAGGGTGTAGGTGTGATGGTCAGGGCACACTTTTTAAAGAACTCTTCAGAACAAACTCTCTCTCCGTTGGCCACCCAGATGGGATTATATTCTGATTTACCCAGTGTGTATCATAGGTGGGCCTTATATTACATGAGGGGATTAACAGTGGGATATAGTGCCCTGGCCTTCTAGTCAAGTCCTAAGGACTCGGAATTAGGACTTGGAAACCCCTCGTTGTAAAAAAAATAGGCAGCTGACTCATTTTGTTCTTTGTAAATACCATAATGCATCATTTAATATCCTACTTTAGCATCCCAAATATGCAGGCAGAATTTACCATCAACACAAGGGAATTTTCCATTGAATCTACAAGGAGAGGAAAACGATTTCATGAGTAGTGAGTTTCCAAACCATCTTACCTTTCTCATCTTTTAACAGTAAGAGTAGATGAAATACAATCTAAGTTCCATGTATTGGTCGACCGAGAAATCAAGATGTCAAGAGTAGCATTTCAATAGAAATGAGTTTGATATGGTAGCGGTTGATCAAAGGCTATCCATTAATCTTTTAAAAAATCCAAATATACTTGCCAATGAGAGATATGCCACGCAAATGCATATTGTTAATTGATATACACTTGAAATATACATTTTATTATCTCATAAGCTTATATTTATATTAGTATTTTGATTAGATTTGGTGATACTTTAATGTAATTTTTTGTTTTTGTGGGAAAATAAGCGTAAGATGCAGAAATGTAGTGAAAGATAACTCTAATATTTGAATATTCATAACTTCTTGTGTATGTCTCTGATTGACTGATTCAAGTTTCATATTAAAATTCAAGAAGTCAGCTTTCCAACGCCACCGACCCACACAATTCGGAGTTTGGAGCGAAAAATTATGACTATTGGAAAATTATGCTGCAGAGTGAACCGAGAAACCGATCGATCGACGCCGAGCCCTATTTTGACTTGGAATTGGAAGGGCTTATGCGTATTTTCTCTCCAACCTTATAAATAGGCTTTAAATATAACGTGTTGAGCATTAGAGAATAAAGTTTTGAGTTCATTTAGAGACCTTGTAGGCTAGAGCAAAGGAGAAAAGAAGAAGAAGATAATGAAGAACATGATGATGATTTCTCTGCCAATGCAAGACTAAACTCCTCTATAAGGTATAGATGAAGCCCAATAGGCTGGTTGTATAGTTTCTTTTCTCTCATCTTATTTTTTTTCTAGTTGGTGTATGAACCTTTGTTATGCAATTAAAGTTAATTCATTGAAGTTTGTTCTTTGTATTCGAGAGAGACAAAAGTGAATTAATTGGATTTCAATATGAAAGAGAGGAACGTGGGTAATCTGAATTGTCATATATTAATAAAGATTAATTAGTTTATATTTGAGAGAGATAGATCACAGTTCCATGTGCTTAATTGATTTATGTGTTACGTTAGAAAGGAGAGCACTATAATTTGAATTGACAAGTGTATGTCTGAGAGGAATATACTAGCTAATTAGAAATCTTTATTCAAAAGAGAGAGAGAGAGAGACGATACACTAGTTTATTGTGGTGGATTCGAAGCCTTGGTTTTTCTCATATATTGATTAATCTCAGCTAGTTTAGTTAAAGTTTATTTCTTTCTTAGATTAAATTAAAAATTACACTTTTTTCTTAAAATTGATAAATTATTTAATCGTCCCTGAGGTTCGACAACCTTTAATTACTCATTGTAGTACACAATTGCCTTGTGCATTTGCAATGATTTAATTTTAAACAATCATTAATTCATTTTTATCAACTATAAGAGCGTAAAACTTTGTAAAAATATAAAATTGTCTTTCAAGAGATGAAAACATTTGACATCAACTTAATACATTGAACCTAGAGTGAGATTAATATTCCCTCCTTCTCAAATCAGTCCATTTTGGAAACCTAAATGAGGCTATCAATTTGGGATGTAGGTAGTATTCAACTATAACTTTATTCCAAGTTGTATACTGAAGACAAAAAACTTTTGTTAATTGAAGATTTTCTTTTTAAGACAATAATTTTGATAGTTGGACAAGTTTTGCATTGTTATAATTATTAAACATTATTTTAATATTCATAATTATTTTCACTAAGCTTTTTTGCATAAATTAAATATTTATACTTGATATTTACATTGTTATACACAACTTTGACTCCGTAAAGTTTCTTAGTTGACTCTAATCAAATAAGTTCGGAGCCAATTCTTAGATTTTGAGTTTTCGAACATTGTTTTTAGTTAATTTTCAACACTTCAATTTAACATCTAATATAAGATGGAAGGAGCATAACTTAACTACAAAATTTACATCAAGTTGGGACGATATGGCCATCTATATTTTCGACCCAACTTTGAAAATTCATATACATTTAGTTTTACACCACCACGCCGAGTCCTAATGCCATTGTAGGATTTATCGTTTTCTGAATCACCATTTGGTCGGCCTAGATGAATGAGTAAAAGGAGCACTTGTTAATGCATACCCACTCGCCCTTACGGTGTTGGCTTCGCATTGGACATTTAAGTTTGATGGTGCTTTTGATGGGGTTTTTTTTTATCTTTTTAAACATTAATTTCGTTTGTTGTAAAATTTTTACATTGTTATACTTAATAAATATCGTTTAAATATTAACATTTTAAGATATGTTATACTTTACTTAATATTTACATTGTTATACACCTAGGAGGCATGGATATGAATACGGCGATACGATACGACATGGGGACACAACATTTTCTCAAAAATTAGGATACAATACTGTCTAATAAAAAATTATTTGTATAAATTTTAAATATATTTTTGGTATTGTAGCATCACATTTTTTCCTTTAAACCTTGTAAAAATTACAACTACAAACTTGTGATTGAAAAATTATATATCACTATAATAAAAATATCCTTTAACGACGGCATAAACCGTCGCTAAAAGTGCCCAACAGTTTTACCGACGGATTTATTTCTGTTGTAAGTGTATTTTAGCGACGGTTTTCTGCCGCTATAAAATGTTTAGCGACGATTTTAAAGACGGCCTAGACTCCGTTAAATACCTATTGCGACGGTTTTAGGTCATTTGTGATAAATTTTTTCTGTCGCTACAGATTTCGAAAAAATAAAAAATTACAGCAGCTTAATGCTGCTACTTTGCTAAATATGTATAACAAGCATTATTCACAAGTGATAAATGTTAACAACTTTACAAATACATTTGTAGAACTAAAACAATGAAGTTCTCTCCCAAAGAATACAAAAGTGCTCTTAGCTAAAGTTACCCCTAACTAATTTCCATGTTGTGATGAGCCTTTAAGAGCAACCGAAGCTATCCCCTGCAATATTACAAAGAAATGACATAAAAAATTATAATAGATTATGTGGAGTGGAAGTGCAAGCAACTCAAAATTGCTACGGTATGTAATATCCGAAAATTTTCAAGGCAAGGTGAAAACAACTTCTGACATTTAATTATCACTATATCAGCTACAAATCTCAACACTATATACCAACCTGTATAAGAATTTTCTTTTCATATTACTATTTAAGAGCGGACATCAAGTCATGGAGAAGCTTGAATAATCTTGCAAAAGCAAATTAACACTTGTAAATATGGGAAACATGTAATTATTGAAACCAATAAATAAAGGGATTAGACATGGTCGACTCCCCCGCCACTAATCTCCTTGGGGCTGTAAGGCACATCCAGCATACGCACCAAGTAAAATGAGATATAAATGGGGGGTGAATCGAAAATAAAGCATTGGACTATATTATCACGTATTTCAAGCAAACATTGATAAAAATTGCTCAATGAAGCATTGGACTCGGTAAAGCATTGGACTCTGTGAAGCAACCTACTTAGAGAGAAATGAGTGATCAGGAGCTCACAAGTTATAAAGCTGGAATTCGGTATGACAATGGGCCACTGCTTAACTTGGAATCTGTATAACACTAACCAAAATTTAATTGAGTCCATGGCATCGTGAAAATCTAAACAAACAAAAAACAAAACTATATTTGGCATGATAACTACTGGCAAGAGGGTGGTGCATGTCCTACAAGTCTCATATTTTGTGTATGCAGTTATTCAGCCACTACATGACAATGTAAATGAATGACATAATAAAAAAAGAGATCATAGAAATGAAGTCGAAACTAATGAATATTCAGGCCAAAGGAAATTTTCAAAGGTAGTATTATACCCTGCAGTGATGATCAAAGCTGTCAATACATTTGTCACAAACCCTGCAGTGTTTACTGTACTTGTAGACCTGTAGTATCACAAAATCTTTATTAATTTATTAGTTAAGAAAAGAAGATAAGCAACAAATATTTTTTATCCACTCTTATGAAAGTAGTTTTCTGAAATCAAGGTAACCCTCTATGTGTATCATGACAATTATCATGTGCTTTTATTTTGGGCAAATAATAATGTGTTTTACCTTTTTGTGAGTTCAACCTAAATTAAAAAAGAAAAAGGTAAGAAAACCAACATATACCCACCATTCAATTTACGGCCTAACTGACAACCATGCCCTTCTGCCATAATAAGTCTTCCAATGACGTTGGACCATATATTACGAACTTAGACAAAGAGTCCCTTGTTTTCCCCAACTAAAAAAAATTGTTTAGACGACTACCTCCATCTTACTAATGCTAATACCATTGCTCCCAAATAGGTTCTCTTTACTTGTACAAAATGAATCTGTCACCATCTCACCAATATGATGAACATGTACAATCAAATTCATGTATAAAAGTCCAGAGCAAACTGAAACATCACTGGGGACAATAACAGCTAGAAGAAGATAATATTTGAAGTGGCTGGTGGGCTAACTTATGCATCTTGCATATGCCAACATTTTTGTCCTTGTCACTGACTTGTTTGTATCTCAAGGGGAATGATGCCCATGGGTGACTAAGCTTCCACAAAAGTTAACTAGCCAAAATGAAAAAGAAAAGGACTTCCACATAAATTATCGACATATTTGCTTACCAGCTACAACCACATGACTCACAGATGTACAAGATCCATCTATTGACTATTGGTTGTTGAACTGAACCGTTTCACATGAAGATTGTTCCCATTCAATTTACCTGTCCTCTAGTGTTATAGTATATGCATTTTGAAAATGAAGTTGTTCACGTCTTTTATTATGTATAGATGTATAGATTAGATGTATCTTGTATTGTATTCTATTTAACCACTACACATAAAATGATCATTTTTTCGTAAGCGATGATAAGGAAATGCAGCGTTGTGCATGATGGCTAGTGCTATCTTGCATAAGACGAACTATTAAAAAAGATATATATGATGCATGAGCCATGTAACGTGACCAATGTATGCCATTGCTACATGCTCGTAGTCCTGTCTACTTGTTGGCACGCTCGTCAGATGGCCACATAGAACCCTAGATGTATGCAGGGGTCTGCATGTGAGATCCGCACCCAACGGCGAGCATAAGATGAGCAAACTTAAAAGGTGTGTTCATGAGTCATAATGGTCTCTTGGGATTTTTCTTTTTTGTGCTTCCTGAAAATGTGAGCCCAAAGCTAACCATTGGTAACGAATCATGCTACCTTGACGTTAAATACCATTCGGGAAGATGCTATGGACTGTTTGAATTTGAGTGAGAGCTCGTAGGCATTCCCGTATGCAATTTCCATAAAAGTATCATTTTTCCCTTGCTGCATGCCCCATTGCAACAGGGAGTTGACATTGAGAAATTATTGGGGTGTCCGTGGCACATTACGCTAGGGCTCCACGGAGCTGTCAATCTCCAAGATCATGCACACGCTTTACGCTGAGCTCAACTGTTTGGCACCAAACTGGAGTGCACACATAAAGTTTGTGCATTGTTGATCCTCAAGATCGACAGCTCCCTGGCGCCTGGCATAAGAGTAATGTGGTCAGGCCGTTGCATCCGGCCAATAATTTCTTGTTAATTTTGGACTCTCATTTTCAGGGAGCAACAAAAAATCTTCCAGATTTCTTGACAATTTGCTTAGATTTATAAGATAACACAAAGTCATAATCCTGCTAACGATCCTTCCAATGCCAATAGGGACCAAAGAAGACTGCAATGGGGCACCCGTTGGTTGAAAGAGAAATCTTGGGCTATATAGGTCTATGAAATGAAATCTTCTATGTAGGTACCACGAGAGCCACTAAAACTAAAAGCATCGTTAGAATGATGTCAAAGAAAGCTAGGAAATTTTCATAAGGTATATGCATTAAGTAAAAAATCCCGTTTTATAGGAGCCAAGGCTCACACACAGCCAATACGAACTGGGCCATCGTATTTTGATCCAACAGCGAGCATTAATACGTCCATTCTCAATTTGATGGTTCGGATCGTCCCAGTTCACGCAGACGCATCTGAGCTCTGGCTCATATGAACTTTTTTCTACATTCAATTCGAGGATACATCGATCTCTGGTGGTGGTATTAGAAATGTGGGTTTCACACGAATGGGCCAGTTGCATTAGAAATGTGGAACCCTTTAATCTGAGCATGTGATACATCATTAGATTATCGGCATGGTTAGAAGCAAACCACTAGAATTTTACATGTTCAATTGGAGGAGGCTCACATGGCTCAAGTTTGAATGAGACAACATTCTTTGAGCCCCTTCTTCGAGTCCTTCTTTCAATCATCCTCGCCAGAGCTTTTTCCATATTACTTGGCACCACTCTTACTTTTTCCATGTTACTTGGTTTTTCCAGTGAAACCCCATATAGACTGGAATTGATACTTAGAGTACCGAAAATGTCTTCTTTTAGGTGGCTCGTACCTTTGGTATCCAAAGGGTCGTGTTGAAGACGACATGATCACCTAGGCTCGGTTTTAGGAAGCAAAGGCAGCGATTTGGAGTGGTGATTTCGAGCGGCTCCATAAAATTGGCGGAGTGACCAATTCCAAGCGATTATACGCATTTGGAGCATTTTTCGGCTAGGGTTTCTGGCGGGCTAGTTTTGAGGCGGCGAGAAACAATGGGAAAGACATAGGGTTTCGGCTGGCGCAAATCATCCTTGTGTCGCCGGCGAGCAAAGGCGAAAATCATCGTGAAGATTTTCCCGGGCAACGACGCCTCATCGTTAATGAAATACACCCGAAGAATAGCATAAAATTACCGGTAAGGTACAATCCATACTGATTTTTCTTTGAGAAGCACAAACTTTTCAATTTGTTAATTTGAATTAAGTCATGTATGTGAAATCACGACTTTAATGTCTTCGTGTTTTTGTGTGCATGATATGATATTAAGTCGTGTGTGCGCAGACACTACTTTCCTATTTTCGTGTCTTTCTGACACGCTTTTTCATTTTTTTTTGTACCTATCTCCTTGCAAATGGATACAGAAAGAGATGATTCAATGGAGCAAATACTAAGGGAAGAGGAGGATCATGAATTTCTTTTTTCACAACAATAGCAAAAACAGAGGGGCAGGAAGAGGAAGGCTCCTATAGAGACACCTATAAATAGAACTTACAAAGCGTGACCAATTATCTAGATGTTTTGTCAACCTGGAGTGCTGAAAAAGTGTGCGGCTCTCCTACAACGTCATGAAAGGTGCGCTGAACTGATTAAAGAAGCGGGTTTTGCCGTGATTTTCCAAGCTCATGAGGTCATAGTTTCTAGGAACCTCCTTGACCATTTGGTGAGGTATTGGGATAAATCGGCCAAGGACTTCGACATAAAGGGAGGTCGCTAAATTTCACAAAGCAAGAAGTTGCTCTTATCACTGGATTGCCAGCAAAGGGCGAAAAAGTTGAGATCGCTCCCGCTAAGGGCAACCGACCCAAGGGGAATTCTTCAAGAAGTACTTCTCCGTGAGAAAATCGGATATTTCTTACATAGAGGAAATGTTTGAGAAGCTTAACGTTGGAGCAATGAAGATGGCAGAGGATGACATGGCGAAAATGATCATCTGCCTCTTCTTCTGCTCGATTATGTTTCCACACAGCACTAGAGCGCTGCTACCATATTTTTTCCAATACATAGAAGACCTCTCAAGATTGAGCTCGTACAATTGGCATCAAGAAATCCATAAGATGCTGGTTTCTGGTATAACCCACACTAGTAGACAAGTAGGGGCAAGATGTGAAGGAGAGTCAGGGCGGTGGTTACCTAAATGGCGCCGCATATATCACTGATCAGGTAAGCCATTCTTAGAGCTTTTTAGTGGTGTATGTATGACACGACTCTCAGCTGGTAGTAGTGCCTTCGTATACATGAGTTGCATGTATTGTGTTATGTTGTTATACATGCCTTTTACAAATGTTTTGGTCTACCCACTATGCAGATTTGGTTTTTTTAGCACACCACAATCTTCCACACTGTCATGAGCCCTGCCAGTATGAGGGTTAGAAGGTGGTCAGGATCAGGCTCCCTAATTACGGAGGTGAAGCAGAGCACACATAAGAAGCATCATATGACAGATTACTAGAAGAGGGTGTTTGATCATCTCGACTTATGGGCAGAAGTTGTCGACATCATTAGCCCACTACCAGAAGAGGGAGTCCTTATTTCGTCTCCCACTGTGGCCTTTCCTTCGCGACGACAAAAGACAAAGAGGCAGGAAATGAAGAGGACCCCTATTCACGGCTCCCCCTCTTCCTTGAGGACACCCGCTCAGTCAAATGCAATGGGGTGATTGGAGGGTTCGCTTCAGGGCATGATGTTATTAATTGAGATTGCTCTGTCTTCGTATGACAAGATGGGAATCAGTGTGGGACCTCTGCAATAGGTTCTTCACTCTATGAAGGCATCAGCTGTCACAGCGTCACTGCTATTGAAGGGCATGAAGAAGGAGGAGGAGAAGATTGAGGAGCTGAAAAAAGAGGAGAAGAAAGAAGGAGAAGATG
Organism: Houttuynia cordata; assembly: GCA_039654745.1. Classification (NCBI taxonomy): domain Eukaryota; kingdom Viridiplantae; phylum Streptophyta; class Magnoliopsida; order Piperales; family Saururaceae; genus Houttuynia; species Houttuynia cordata. The sequence continues at coordinate 13,213,179 of CM077507.1, read as the reverse complement.
AAGAAGTCATCAGTGCAACAGAAGGAGGAGCCTAAGAAGAAAAATGTTATGAACCCCGGGCCCATGATTTCAGCACGCACACGTCACATGAATGGGCATCACACTGAATAATTGCTAGGCTTATTTGATTAGGATTAGATTTGCTTTGAGTAATAATTAGTGGAATAATGGATGTAATTCAGGCCCGTTAGTGGCCCAATTAGTGTCATGCCTCCCTAGGGAACCGCGCCATCTTCTTTCTTTATAAGGAGGTTGTCCTCCTCATTCTAGGTTATGCAATAAGAATCAATCTATTTTCCTTTGATTTGTCTCTGTCTTCTTCCTCTTCTCCGGCCATGAGCCCTGTTTGTGTCCCACACTGGGACACAACATTGGTATCAAAGCAGTTGCGATCAGACGCCATCGTTTTGTCCTATTCCCAACCACCACCACCGGCTTACAAAATCCCTTATGGTTAGTTTTCCACTCCGACGGCCGCAATTCAGTCTTCTTCCCCGTGCTGGACCACACCATCTTCAAACCATGGTTACTCGATCACACGGGGGACTAGACCATTCACGGATTCGGATGGCCCTGCATCTGGCCATTGGGAGACGTCACAGGGAGCGCAGAGGTCAGCAAAGTCTACCGCAATTGGTTCTCCTGCCATGTCACAATCCCCTAACGGCTGACCCTCACTCTCTGCATCTAGTTTTTTTGCTCCGTCGGCCAAGCCCCCCTCGGGTTAGACCACAACTGGGAACCATTCCTCACCATGGCCTAGTGCCTCGACCGCGGTGGCCACAACTGGGTTCTCGGTGTTGGCGACCTCCGCTGGAGCGACCAACCTCGCCGGTGAGACGGAAGGAGCTCACTCCGACCATTCATAGGACCCGACTCTGTTCCCCGAGACTGGATTGGGAATCGGTAGAGAGAACGACGATGCTACAACCCACTGCATCCGTGACCCTAATGGTCGACTCTCCGGCGAGGAGGGCCAGTCTCTTCTGGCCGGTGTCGATACCTTCATCTTCAGATGGCCGCCCCTCATTCAATGAAATGCCTAAGTGGCAAACGACACCTTCCTCTTCAGTTGGCCGCCGACTGTTTGATGAAATGCCTGAGTGGCAAACAGATGGTTTTTCTCCGGCTCCTTCGACTATAGTCTCCGTTTATACTCAAGAGGTTTGCAAAATCTTTATTGATCAGTATTATTACATTCTTTACACCAATCTGGAGGAAGTTTTTAGGTTTTACCATGATTCAAGCAGGCTCAGCCGACTTGAGCCCAATGGTGCTATGAGTTCCGTCACGACTTTGTAAGGGATATCTGAGAAAATTTGGTATTTCCACCATGAAAGCATGAGCACAGATATAGAGATTGCAGATGTTTAGGAGTTACGTGAGGATGGAATATGTATTCATGTGACGGGATGTCTCACTCGCTACTGTTGTTGTTTTAATTAGTCTCCTAATTTTACTCGCAAGTGTACGAATCGGATTTGCAGTATAATCGCACAATTTTACGAGGTCGAACCCACAGGGACTTGTGTAGCGGAAATCTAATCGAACCCTAACTAAACCCTTGACTAAACTATGAAACTTGTAGAAATTGATTAACTAACTAACGACTAACAAAAATCAATTAACGGAATAAAAATCTGAACTTTATCAACTTAATAAAATCCTAACTAACAAAAATCAATTAACGGAATAAAAATCTGAACTTTATCAACTTAATAAAATACTAAGGCTTCGGAATCGGCATGCAGTAAATTGTAGAGAACCCTACACTTTTAGTCACCCAAAAACTCGTAACAATCTAGAATTCTATTCACGTTGTTACGGAAGATTTTACTTTAATGCACAAATACTCATACAAAAATCACGTCCTTCATGCTATTTAAATTAACAGCTCAAATCACTAGATGTATCCACTTACGAGTAAATCACAACTAGTATCCGATTTGTTTTTTAACCAATTAAAATAAGCATGCATTGACAATAGTAATTCCAAATCATAGCAAAAACATGATTAATGCTATATCCGGAATTAACTACGCAATTAACACAGGAACGCATAATCAATTAACGCACAATTCTACAATAAAAATATCAACTTTCATGAAAACGGGAATCCCTACAATTACTACAGCCTCATCCTAGCCCTAGCAACTAATTTAGCCGCACATATTAACTATAACACATGCAAAATTCATAATTAAACTCATTGGAATAAAAGAAAATAAAATTGAACTTACAGGAATTTTGAGATTAAAGAAAATTGCAAAATACGATTCCTCTTCTCTTGGCCGACTGTTCAATGCAACCGGTACAACTCCAACGTAGCAACAACAGAATAGTAGATGAAGACCAAAATTGAAAAGAGAACTGGAATTAAAATTTAGAACTGTAAAAATTCAAAACAACTCTTCTCAGTCATCTGTTTCGAGTAATATCAATCAAATTGATACAATCTTCAATTTAATACAGCAGATAAGATGAAAATGAAGGAAAAGAGACAGAATTAAAATGAAGATTGAAACTGTAAATTCAAATCGCAAGCTACTGTCCGGTCGTCTTCTCCAGCCGCTCGGACTGCTCTCTCGCTCTGGTCTCGAACTGCCGGCGCCCCTCTTCCTCTGCTATTGCTCTAGTTATATAGAGCCCTCAAAAAAAAATCCCAACTTTCCAAATCGAGGACTCTTTTCAAATCCGGAATAAAAAATCCCAACTTTCCTAATCGAGCACTCTTTCTGTTGCTGCTCTGATCGCGCTGCCTCGCGGTCGCCGGAAACCTCGCCGTCATCAGCCTTGCCGCCGTGAATCGCCTCTGCCGTCGTGAATCTGCTTCTTCTTTTTCCGCTTGTCGAGACCCGCCGCCGTGATGCTGTCGTCCAGTCCTTGCTCCAGACTCGCCGTCGTGAGCCGCTCAGCCACCTCAGGCCGCTGTCATCACTTCATCACCGCCGTCGACCGCACTGGTTGCCGCTGTCTTCCGCTCGAACAGAACAGAGGCTCGAGCGCTCTGTCCCGACTGAACAGAACACCCGAGCCTCGCTCGGGTTCTGTTTTTATTATTATTATTATTTTTTTTTTCAATGAACCGGACCATTGAACCGGTCCGGATTTCTTTCTTTTCTTTTTTTTTTCTTTTCTTCCAATTAAACCCGTCGAAGCAATCTCGTCCGCTGGATAGAATCTGAATGACTCTTTATTTCATTATGCGCCCGTCTTCTTCATCAGTGAACATCAACGGATCAGATCTTTTCTGCGCGTGATCTCAGATCTTGGGTCGCTTTGGCATTTCAAAACCCGTCTAACGGCTTCACTTTTGGCTATTCAACAGTACGAGCATGCGAACCTATACAAAATAAAACATGTCCCAAATTAGACGCACCAAATATTTATAAAATTACGGAACAATGTTAAATTGAGCAATTTCGAGAGCCTTATTTAATTAATTCCTAATTACTTAGAAAATTACCAAAATTCACTTTATTCCTCGTTTTAATTGGAAAACATAACTAACAAATAGGTAAAAAGGCATATAAAAATATGTATTTTTCATGCTTAACAGCTACGACTATTCGACGAGGAACTTTGCTCAATCCTTCTTGCTCGCCACACAAGTGGGTGTCTACTTTGTTTTCCGCGATGTGTTTCGATATGTGGATGAGCATGATCCAGGGGAAACAACATTAGTGCCGGCCAATGCATCCATGGCAGATGACCTGGAAAATAAGGATGATGAGAAAGAATTTCATATGGATGGTGAAGAGGAAGTTCGGATCGAAAATTTTTCTATAGACATATCTGAGATGGTCGTGACAGAGCCCATACCTTTATCATGTGATGCTAATCAAGGGCAAGTTGCTTCATCTGGTCTATGTGCATAGCTGAATGATCTGATTAAAGCAAGTGGGTTGACCTTGAATGATGAGGTTGGTGATTTGGCTAATCCTATTCATGCTGACCAAGTTCCAAAAGAAAGCCTTCAGGTGCACGGTTCTCCGAAGGCTTTGGGTCAAAAGGTTGATTCTGATGTGAAATGGGGAGTTATTGATCTGGTTACAAAGGCTTCTCCAAACTTTGATACTGTTAAGTCTGTGGACAACAAGGGAGTGGAAGCATCTCCTTCACTTAGCCAAGTGCCTATTTTTGAGTTTCTAGAAAATGAGACTTTGGATACAATTGTACGATGAAAGCTGTGGTATGGACATTGCAGTCATTTATCCTTGTGCTATTATTGATTCTACTCAATTTCAGGAAACAACTCGACAAATGGACTCTCACTCAGCAATGTCAGTTGTTGAGTGCTTTTCTGAAAGGGAACTCGAAGTTATTGCAGGTACACAACTTGTTAGAGCAACACCTTATGAGGTTGACTATGGGATTGGAGAAGTTGTGAAGTGGGAATTTGAAGTACTTGCATCAACTTTGCAAGTGGCAAATAATGTTGGAAAGGTAAATATGATGACTTACGAAAATGTGAAGTTTGTTCCAGTGCAAGATCATTACACTAGAGACGAGAACAAGAAAAGAAATGCATTTCTTGGATTTGAAAATACACATACTTTCCTCCTGTTGCTGAAATAAACATTCGTCCAATTAGAGCCTTTTTCCAGTTTGGTGATCCTCTCTACTCCATACAGACTATGCATTTTAAGATGGGTTATTCAAACGTACATGTTCCTGCTATGTGCAATTCCATGGTTGTGACAAGTGGGGAATTTGAAGAGGACTTTGTGTGGACGCATGTGTCTCCAGAATTTCCTAGGGTACAGGAGAATCGCTTGCAGTCGTTTAAACTACCACAACCTGCTCTCTGCATTTGTGGAATTTTGCAAAATGAGCTGCTGGGCAAAGTCCAGAAACAAGGCGTGGATGGACTATATTATATATGTGTCTGCGATGATCAAGTTGTTGGAAGACCGCTCTCACTTGCAATTGGTATGGATATCCAAACTGGTGGAATCTATACACTGAGGCATTTGCTAGACATCAGGGAAGAGCATGGTTGTCCTCAGGATGTTTCCAGTGATAAAGCATCTGTCAGGCCGCGTGTTGGTTTGCATTAGCATCTAGAATCTGGGAGTCAGGGGAACAGACAACAGCTGCTCTAGGTGGTACTTTTTTGAGTGCGTTGCTTGGTAATGTACGACTAGGTAACCATTCGGTTGATTTTGGCAGCCTGAGTGGTAGTGTTGAAGACTGTTGGGGTTCTGTTTCTGATGGTGCACACCAGAACCTTCTAAGTACTACTGCTAAAACAACCAATGAAGATCCACTATTTGCAAACAAGACATCTAATATGACACCTGTGGCAAACACTAATTTTAATGATGCTCCTCCAAGTATGGCACTGGATGAACCCGTTCAATCAGAAAATAGAAAGCTACCACTACTGTCTGCTAAGAACCAATATAGTCCGAAGACTCAGGAGCCAACATCCATTTCTACACGTGATGGGCAGTTTCCCTCAGTCAACCCTCTCGCAAGTGACTTAGTAGGTAGAAATGGAGAGATTGTTGATACGATTGTGAATTGGAGTTCGGCAACACATCTTGCTACCTTGTCTCAGCCACCTGACACAGTTCATGGGCCCTTCGTGTAACAATGCAGGGTGAAGTTATTGTGCAATCTTTTGGGGAGGAACATTTGTGTTGTAGGGCACTCCAGCTATTTACAACCGCTACTCTAGAGCATGGGATGCATCCTCCAGTCTCACCAAAGCCAGAATGGAGGGCCCTATTGGATGAGATGGCAGTTGTAGCTACAGAGGAGCTACGACGACATGTATGTTTATCGAGGAGTACTAGCAGCACCGCGCTACCAGAATCCAATACTAGCAATACCCAGATTTTGGCCCTTCCAACACCAGTTCACCTACGGCGAACAGGGTACCGAGGCCAACAAAATGACACAACATCACCATGGCGTTATTATATTGCCTTCAACACCATAGCTTCATGGATTATGATGGTAGGAGCCCATATTTTTTGTTTTGCTGAGTCTATTGCGAAGACTTCTGCTGCCCTTAAGGTGTATGGTGAGCTCAAGGACTGCGATGCCATGTGTGATAAGGTGTTTATTGTCTTGTCATGCTGGTACTTGTGTATGGGCAGGATCGGCCTCTCGAGGATGCCACGTGGAGGACGAGTTTTTGGAAAACTTTCGTGATGGGTCGCCTTGAGGACAAGGCGAAAGTGGAGCATGGTGGATTATTGTGAAAGCCAAGCCCATGATATCAGCACGCACACGTCACGTGAATGGGCATCACGCTGAATAATTGCTAGGCTTATTTGATTAGGATTAGATTTGCTTTGAGTAACAATTAGTGGAATAATGGATATAATTCAGGCCTGTCAGTGGCCCAATTAGTGGCGTGCCTCCCTAGGGAACCACGCCATCTTCTTTCTTTATAAGGAGGTTGTCCTCCTCATTCTAGGTTATGCAATAAGAATCAATCTATTTTCCTTTACTTTCTCTCTGTCTTCTTCCTCTTCTCCGGCCATGATGCCCGGCCCTATTCGTGTCCCATGCTGGGACACAATAGAAAACTGATGGCAAGGAGGAGGAGAGAACACACATTCAGAGAAAGGAGCTGGTGCACAAGACAATCGATGACTCCTGGGGTAAGGGTAAGGACCCGTTTGGTTAGCACTTTTAGGAGTAGGAAATCGAAATTCTTTAGATGAATCTAGGTTTAATAAATAAGGTGTTTGGTTGGCCAAAATCAACTTCATTTGATGAATTTAGGTCATGGTGGTAGAAACTGTAATTTTTAAAAGAAGACAAAGGCATTTGATAACAAAAAACCTCATCATTATGGGAAATCACAATTTCTTAACAATTACCCCTGTCTTTTTTTGGCATTTACACCAAATGCCATCAGCAGAAGTTGTGAGGTATTCTTTTGGGGAGGAGATTTCCCTAGAATCCAGCTTCTTTTAAGCCCACCAAACAGGCCCTAAGTAAGACACATCAACACAAATTTTTTTCTTTTTTTGGACGTGCTTCTCCAAACACGCCTTCCTGAGTAGTCATGTGCGGAGAAGCACGACTTGTTAATTATCGTGTCATGTTATACACGACTGTTTCATTTCGTGCTTCTACTGACATGACTGTTTAATATTTCAATGTAGCTCCAAGGAAGCGCTCGCATGATGAAGAGAAGGTAGAACAAGCCACAAAGAGAGCCTCGGCGAAGATGTTCATAAAGAAGCTGCAACCACACTTCAACGAAGATATGGAGTGTGCAGAAGTGGAAAAACGTCAGAAGTACAGTCGGGATCTATCCCCCCCCAGGTTCTGTGGTAAGGAGGAGGAGGACTGTCCCGAAGAAGGAATTGCAGAAGCTACGGGAAGATGAGCATATAAGAAGAATGGCATTGGAGCAGGCGCGGAGGAATTTGGCAGCAAATAAGAACCAAGGAGACCGTCTCCAATCGTCAAACAACCGATATCATTAATGATGTGATATCTTCGTTGAAGGAGGCGGATATCGGGGCGAACAAGGTGTAGCGACCGTAAATTTTTATATTAATAAAGTGGAATTTTATTGCTCAAAGGGAGTAATTTTGAGTTCTAGAAAACTCATTAAAAATTGAATTTATAAGTTTTTCCCTTAGACGGATTGATCGCTTTCGTATGGCATCGATCGGGAGACGATCGATCGCTTTTGTATGGCATCGATCGCAGGACAATCGATCGCGTATATGGACCGATCGATTGCCATTAATTTCACATTTTTCGAGGCAAATCCGTTGGAGAACCTCTTGGGCTAATTTTGGGGGATCTTTGGAGGACGTATCCTACCTAATTAGCCCTAATCAAGGATCTAAAACTTGAAGATTGATTGGGTTTCCAAAACCCTAAATTGTATAAGATTATTTTATCTTATAACTAGATATTTAATTAGCAAAATTGGGACAATCTTTGGGAGACAATTTGGGACGCCCTAGGAAAGGTTGACTTGGCCTTCCATGTTTGTGGATGGCGCCAAGTTGGTGTTGGAATCAATCTTTTTGAATTGGGAAGTTAAGGAAGGGATTTGTTAAATAAGTAGTTTGAGATAAATCCCTACCTTAATGGAAGCAACTGAATTTTCTGTTTGAGGGGATCTCGACTAGGCTGAGTTAGATGGGCTGGAGTAATTCATGGCCCTTGGATGAGGAGAAGATGGACGGTGGGGATCACAAGGCATGGCCTATTTAAACCATACAAGAGAGGATCGACCACCCTTTTTGGAACCGGTTGTTTTCTTCCCATTTGGTGATTCCCTTCTCCACTATCACGTCCTTCCCCTCCTCTTCCAACCAGCAGTGAGCCTCTCTTCGTTGTGCATGCAAGGGTGGTGTTTTGGTTCGTGTGGAGTTCGCGAAGCAACAAGATTTAGTGCAAACAGGGTGACGTACAACTAGCATTGGTTTGACAAAGTAAAATACTCTTTTTCTCACACATGTGTATATTAAAAATTCATGAATTTTCCTGATGATTCGAGTTATGATGAATATGCGACATTGCTGATCTCTGGTATTTTGGATTAATCATCTTGTTGTTTATGGTTGACATGATGAATTGAATAACCCGATTCTAGTATATTGTATCCATCTCCATGCATAACCCAATCGAGACATCCCTCTTGTATGTTACTCTTTTGCTACCCTCTTACCATGCGTTTGCTGTCCATTAATGCATGTCGTTCTCTGTTTCAAGTGGCTTAAGGGCCTGTCTTCATAAAGTTGTCCAGTTTCATATTGTTATCAACGGGTTTGGTGTTATACTATGCCATGACATAAAACAATCGTAGAGAGACACCTTAATTCAATGTTTACCCTAAAAAGCAGCCAGCTTTATGAGTTAGGCATGCTGGTTTTGTACGTTCCAGTAGGTCAAATTAGAGTTTGAGTTGGTCTGGTTTTGTGTCCTGTAAAAGCTGTTCACTTTAAGCATGACACACCTAAATTGATTGAGTATATCAAATCGGCCCTTTTAAAGGAGATAATTAAGAAGATTTATAACCTGAATGTATAAGCCCTTATGGGTCAGGACTTATGGAACTTGAAGACCCCAATTACTAAGTCTGACCAGAAGCCGAAGTGTCCTAGAAAAGCTGTCCAGTTTGGGGATTAATGGCCTAATAAGGCTAAATTATAAAAACAGTTTTAATAAGGATCTGATATGCAATTTAATGCCTAATTAAGAAAGTGATCAGAATTTAGTAAATGCCTAAGATGATAGTGTATTAAGTCTAGACTACCCTGATTAGGGTTAGAACAAGTAATAACTGATGGAAATGGGGTTAATTCAAGGTATAGTACTCTCGGCTAGGAATAATCCTGCGCCGAACAATTGTGTTAGAAAATTTATAACTAAATACACAAAATTCAGAAAATTATGCCGTAAATTGGGTAATAATCTACAGACATCCCTATGTCTGTAATAAAAATTTCAGGGACATAAAAATTGTGTATAGACGGTGATAAATCCGGAAATGGGGCTGTTGTGTACATAACAGTGTCCATTCCCATAGCATAAGTTATACGCTATATGAAACCGTATAATATATGTAACACATGGAGGGTATTACTAATTAAAAACCCATAGTTATATGGTGTTAGTGTTATGTATTGGTAATTCAAATTTTATTACGAACGTCATGGTCACGGAGTCTTCCCGTACGGTTCCTATCACCATACATCTCTTTTCCCTTTAAGCCTTAGTCTAAGGTTAGGGTTTATCCTCTTAAACCCTACCATTAAGTTATATGAGATACGTCATTGTCAGAGTCTTGAAAACCAGGGATGGTCTTGATTGGAATAGTGCAAGGTGAAGGTATTGGACGCGTCTCTACTGAAGAGCTACGATTTCAAGTCAACCCGTGCTTAGGCACAAATTAATTTCTTTGATTTAACTCTTGTGAGTCAATCCTTCTGAATGTTGAGAATTTCAGTGTACTCCTTTAAGAGTCTGATCTCTGAAATTGATTTTATGAGTCTCTTCATGAGAACACCCTTATTAGGGTTAGATTGATCCCATTCTACATAATTTGTTTCTCCATTAAGAGTTTTGTTAAACACTCTTAGATTGGATCATAGTATGCTCACGAGCCATAGCTAGACCCGTGGTGGTCTCAGATATTTATGAACCTCTGTAGTTCAGCAGATGACGGCAATCGCGTGCGCTTTAGATTGTACGGCATTATGGAAGGTCTGCAATCTCCGCCCATTGTGCCCGTAAGCACCGATGGGGCCAGCATCCCTAGAAGCATGGCCGGGTTCCTCTGAAGAACCTCTAGGATGTTCTGGTATTGATGTCCATAGGGGAAGTGGACAGAGCTGAGAGCAGAAATTGATTTCTCCGACATTTTGGTTGTTCGGAGCAGATATTTTGATTATCTCCTTACTCTTTGGAAGTTTGGAGTCGTATTGATATTTTGATTTTGTTCACCTTCGATCAATGAGAGTTTCGAGTGATGAGTCGGCTTCAGGTAAGTGAATCCTGTTTGTATTAGTCCGGAGTTGTTGGACCCCTTATTATCGAGTCATTTTAATTCCATTTCCGTTGTGAGTTTTTCTAGTATCCTACTGAGTATTTCCTTTGGAATACTCACGCATCTTCTGATGCAGGGATTAAGACGGAAGAGAAGTGATCAGTGTTTATCGGCGTGGAGGTTGGTGATCTTAAAGATGCGAAGAGTAGTTGGCGGTTATTTTGTTTTCAGTTATTTTGGATGTTGGTTTATTTTGTGGCCTGTGTGCCATTAATTTATTTACTTTTGTGTGAACCTTTACATTATTGTAATAAGACAATTGTCATTTTACTTAGTTATTTTATATCTCATGTACGTGAATATTTGTTTAAGTCATGTCGACCCTGCGAAACCCATGTATGTAAATGGGCATGTGATTATTCGAGTATTCGGTCTGTCCCAGATTTCTACCCTATAACCTTTATTGGCTTATCGTTTCCGCGTACTTCGGGGTTGGAAATTTGGGGCATGACATAAGGAGGAGGAGGAGGAGGGGGACAGAAGGAGGAAGAGGAAGAGGAGGAGAAGGAGAGGGAGCAGGAGGAGAAGAAGGAATCGGACTTCAAGGAGGCTACAGGCTCAACCTCATCCCAGCCTCTTGACGTTGATCGCCTCCAAACGCCATGGCTAGCTCCAATGGAACTCCCAGAACACTGCTAATTTGGAGTTGTGCTTCGAGATGGGAGTGTTGGTAGAACATGATAGAGTGACAATCGATTGGTGGATCGCCAATCTGAGAAAGCCTTATCCAATCCCCACCTTATGCGATGAAGACTACATATCCCTCATGCAAACTACAAAAGTAAACAAAAATGTAAGTATACATGAGCTATTTTGTTTTTTCCTATTTCACAGAAAAAAGTCAAGTCGTGTATGGAAAGACAAACCTTAACGCATAGTCGTGTATTCGAAGACACGACTACTCCTTAATTCGTGTGTTTCCATACACGACCTTACTATTTTCATTTTTCCTACTTGAAAGAGTCTATTTGCTCTTGTTTCCATTTTCAAATGCAATAGAAGAATTTCTTATTCTGTTGTTTCCATTTTCAAATTAAAGACAAAATCAGGAAGTCACCGTTGCGGGTTCTCTGAGGGAATCAGATGACGACTAGTACACATTTTTTTGCATTTCTAATCTTTTTTTTTGTACATAGATTTCATGTACTCATTCTTCTCGTACATAGATTTTTGTACAAAAATTATTTGTTGTACAAACATTTCTGTCAAAGGCAAATTCAAATTCTTCAATTAAAATTCCATACGATCTACGTGAAGAATGGTGGAGACGTATCTGCAATGTCTTGTTTGTAGTAAGTTTACCTTATTACGGGAGTCTTTGATTCCTGCGCTTCCTTTGTTCTTTCGCAACTGTTGGATTAGTGCACATTTTCCGTTTGTGACCAATTTGCTGACAATTGCCACATTTCCTCCTCGATGTTTCTTGTGGCTCAAGCTATAATTCAATTCTCTTTCTCCTTCTCTTTCCCTTCTTTGGAACTTCAAGCAAAGGCGGTTCGCATTTAAATAAAACCCCGTAATCCCCCCATTGATTTTTTGGGTTAGTGCACATTTTCCGTTTGTGACCAATTTGCTGACAATTGCCACATTTCCTCCTCGATGTTTCTTGTGGCTCAAGCTGTAATTCAATTCTCTTTCTCCTTCTCTTTCCCTTCTTTGGAGCTTCAAGCAAAGGCGGTTCGCATTTAAATAAAACCCCGTAATCCCCCATTGACTTTTGTCTAAAGTTGATAAGACTACTTCTTCGTACGTTGTGCGGTACTTACTTGAGTAGTACCACTTCTCACAATATTCTACCGGATCCAAACTCCTCTCATCAATACATGCTATGGCGTGCTTGCACGGAAGTCCCATGCTCTGGAAGAAGCCACATGTGCAGGTTATCTTCGTAAGGTCAACAACATCGTAAGAAAAAAATATAATGATTGACTGTTATAATGTTGTGTATTTGATGAATAGTCGTGTTTACGAATACACGCTTTGATGAGTAGTCGTGTCTTCAAAGACATGACTATTCCGAAAGGAAGGCTTCTGTTTCTATACACTACGTTTATAGTCGTGTTAACAAGGACACAAATTGATGAGTAGTCACTATTTTGGAATGAAGGCTTTTGTTTCTATACACTACCGTTATAGTCTTGTTTACGAAGACACGAATACTCATCAAGTCGTATATTCGTAAACACGACTATTCATCCTTAAAATGACATTTCAAAACGACTTAACACATGGTATAAAGATGTCACTTCAAACTGTCGTAATGATAGCGGTTGCACTCTAATTGTTCCAACACTCTTATTTCTCATTTCAATGATATGATTTTGTGCATACTTTGTTAACGGAGTTGTTAGCCATTCTGCTTCCACTCGGCATCTCTAAAAATGGGACGTTGTCGTCGCACGCGTTTGCTCGATCAACCGAGTTATTGGCCAAAACCTAGCCTTCAGAAGTATATTATTTATACTTTCTGACCTGCTTGATTGAGAGTGCCATATCTTTTAACGGGATATTCCATCCTGAAGCATGCAGTAGCTCGGAATAGCAGCTCCTTCAGGTACTTGTCATTCCACTGACTAAGCATATTAGCTGCCATATGCCTAAGGTAAAACCCATGGTGGGCCTCGGGAAAGACATCAACAACCACTCTCAGAAGTCCCTTCTATCTATCAAAAACAATTGTGTCCAAAGTGGTCGGGGGGGGGGGGGGTCCATAAAGAGAAAAGATTTTAGTAAGCCGAGGAACCATGTCCGACAAGTCACAACTGAGAATCAAAGCATATTACACAAAGAAGGCGTCAATTTGTATAATGGATTTCTCTGTTTTATTTTTTACCAAAGTAGAAGGTCGTGTATACAAAAACACGACTTCATGAGTAGTCGTGTTCTTGAAAACACGACTACTCATGAATTTGTGTGCTCGAACACACGACTACTCATAAAGTCGTGTGTTTCCATACACGACCATGTTTGTATACTTACCATGTTTGTATGGTCTCTTTCTCGACAACTGCATATGCAACACACATTAATTGTTGATTCCCGTCAACAGCTGTAGCAACCAATAAAACGACAGTGAGCAGCAGACTCAGTGATCTTCGGAATGTTCTTGAAAACACACGTCTAAAGTCGTATCGTCCTACCTCAATTTCAGGTATATCACAAGATCTTTCTATCGCCATATATGTACCTGGATTAGACCGCTCTAATTCCCTCCCGTAATGTGGCAAAATGCGATATGCGTCTTCAGGGTTGCCATTGATCAATCAGATCAATTCCTCTTTCACTCTCTATGCCCTTTTATAGTTGACTTTGATGCCCCGAAGTTTCTCAATGTACTATTGGATATTTTCCATTTTGATGGAATTTAAATCCTTATGGAGGCCATGACACTTCCTTGCAATCCACATGTGTGAAGCCAAATGATGATCTTTCAAACTTATCTTTGTGTCACATGTATACATTCCTTCACTCCTTGTCATGCTTACTCTGTCAAGTCTGTTCGAAGCCTGTATGTACCACTTACACCCTGTAACCTTACACGTTGCAGCAAATATGTCCTTGTTCTCATCCACCACTTTGAACATGAACTTCCTCTTGATTGCCAAATCAGTAAGAACCATCCTGAACTGCTTGATGCTTTCGAATCTAGCCCCTAAGGCAACTTGTGCCTCGTAGTCGTCTGGTTGCAAACTGTCGCTCAACAGCATCTCTTCCTCATAAGATTTTGAAGGACCCGCCAAAGCAGAATAGGTGCCCCAATTCCAGCCACCATCACTTTCAATATGAAGGAATTCATCGTCGTCTATTTCTTGCTTATCGGGCACGACAGACTTCCCTTCACATGTGTCTCCTTCTGTGGGAACTCTAGAAGTTGATGTTTTCACTGCATCTTGGAGTTCTGTATCATGTCTTCCCATGGGATCTGGTTGGTAAAAATCTGGTAGTGTAAGAGGCTCATCCCACTCATCTTCATACCACGGTAATTCCTCATCGAAGAATTCTTCTTGATCTGCATCTTCATCCTCTTCCCCATTCAATCCATTGATTGGAAATTGGTCATCGTCTTCAGTAGGAAATGCATCCTTCATAATTTCATTACCTTCTCCCAATCTGCGAGAACAAATTGTATGAATGGACTGGATAATATCACAACTCGTGTACACAACTGGAAGTCAAATCGTGTCTTTGAGAACACGACTTGTACAATTAGCGTGTGCGAATTTCAAATCTTACCTCACAGCTTCAAGTGAATAATCTTCATCTCTTCCTCTTTCAACTACTGATGTAGGTGTCTTATTGTCCGGGTTGGAAGACTGGTCGGCCTCACTTCTGCCTCTGGTATCCTCTCCTCCTCCTTATTTGCAATGGAATTCATTTCCTTATTACCAGTGGAAGTCTCCATGTTATTGCCTGTAGAAGTCTACTCTACATACAGGTCAAGTAGTCCATTTGTGCCTTGCTTGTTCTTGAGAAAGAGAAATATTGACTCCAGGTCTTTATCGTCTTTAAGGACGTATCAGGATCCAGAATCAACAAGACATGGCAAAGATAATGTACCAGATGCAGACTTTAGCGGTAATCTTTCTTCCACTTGCTGCAACAGTTAGAGGTATTTTACTTATGTATATACAAGCATGAGCTTCCGTTTCCCACCCACGTACACATCAAAATTTTTAACACTCCATCGTAGTGCAAGCACACAGGTATCTTCTCCATAACTACCTTATAGTACGACACTGAAATAATTAAAAAATCGTAAAGTTTTCAACCGTATATGAGTGAAAATCATCGTCTATGAGTCGTGTCTCCAGGCACACGACTTTCATTACAGTCGTGTGCACGCATACACGCTATTTTACAAAGTTCAAAACTTCTCAAGTTTTCAACTTTCTTCTTTAGAACTAATTTTCATTGTCAAAATCGTTGGATTTAAACTTGATGTACCTTTTTTATTGTACGATGCCTCTGTTGCAGTTGTTTTTGTGTACAGACCTCTTTCCTGGTCTTTTTCGTTGATTTTACTGCTTTTCGGTGTGAAGATGCATTTTTTCGGGTTGGATGGCGCCGGCGTTGATATGAGCGGCGATGCTGGACAGAGCTTCGCCGGAATGCCTTCTTCTCCGACTGAAGACCTCTTTCCCATTGGCTTTGCTACTTTTCGGCACGAAGATGCACTTTTCTGGGTTGGACGATGCCAGCGTTGATATGGGCGGTAATGCTGGATGGAGCTTAGCCAGAATGCCTTCTTCTCCGACTGAATGCTCCTGTAAATCCCTAAAATGCAGAGTTAGGTGGTGCAACCATGCTTATACATGCTCCAGTTAGGGGTATTTTTGGTAGTTTTTAGGTCATATGGAAGAAATAAAGCGATTCTAGGTAATATGAGAAAATGGAGAGTGGCGTCAGGTAATATGGAAAAAAACTCTCCTCCCCACAAAACAATAGGTCTTACCCATAAGCTGCTTGCAGGGTCACAGACAAAGACAGTATGCTCTTCATATAAATACATAATGGCATATATGTTGGATGTGGCGTATATGCACCCGAGGGGATTGGCAGTGAGACTATGAGTCTAGTACACCCCTTGTTAGAAGCTGGTTGCCCCGCCCCTTCTAGTCTGGTCATGAGGACTAGGAGTCTAGGACACCCCTTGTTATTAAAAAAAAATGTCCATGACTCACATTAACTGAGAGTCCGTTTGAGACATAAGAAATCATTTGTTTAACCGTCGAGCAAAATTTCCTTCGTGATGGTATAATGCAACTATATGCAAGTGAATCGCTTCAGACCATCTCAAATGGTCGGATTGAGTTTGCAAAAGCCTTTTGAAGCGGCCTTTCAGCTATGGGGTAATATTCTGCCAATCAAGCAAGTCCTTATGCAACATCGAATGACATTAGGCATCGCGCAAAGGGGCAAAATTTCTATATTTTCTGTATTTTAAATTTTCATAATCTAAAACAATCTATCATCAAACTGCAAAATAGGTAATACTGAGTAAAAAGATTAATACTCCCTTTGTCCTCAATTAATAGCTATATTTTAAAAAAATGTCTTATAATTGCTACATTTGGTCTAAGTGGCCGTGTATTTAAAAACATCTCACAAGCTTCTTACAGCACAAATACATAAGAAAATATAAAATCAGAATCACATTAGTGGTAGGAAGCTTGTAAGATGTTTTCTTAATCACTCAACCAAGCTTTTACCACACTCTTAGCTATGGGTCCCACCATTTAATAAAAATAATAATTTCTCAAACTTAGCTATTAATATAGGACAGAGGGGGTGGCAAAAATGTATCTAAGGGTAATTTCATCTTGTTTTTCATCAACTTTAGGGCATTCGAAGATCTTTTTTTACTTTTTTGTTAAAGGAACATTCCAAGAACTTGTGAGGCATGAAAAACCTAGATGAACAGTGCCCATAAATAGAACTTCCTAGGAATAATAAAAGGTGAACAGAGAAAGCGGCGAAAGAGTAGATCCCAAAGAAAAAAAAGCTGGTACCTACTCATTTTTGGCCTTCGTTTGGCCTCAGACAAAATGCAATTTGCAAAGCATGAGATTGGATTGGGATTTATCTTTAAACCTTGTTTGTCTGTTTCTTAATCAAGATCTTTTGTGCTCATCCCCTCTATTGGCTTTGGATCCCTCTAAATTATTACTTCTCATTTCAAAAATATCTGTCTGCATTAGAAAATTAAAATAAATTAATTTTTTATTTATAATAAGAGGTATCTAAGTCCTCATGACTCTCCTAGAAGGGGCATGGCAACCACTATTAGAGCACCGAATCCTACCGCCAATCCCTTCGGGTGCAGAAAGCCGGAAACAGTCCACACCACATAATGAACATATTTTAGTTCATTTTGGTTTTGTAATGCAGACATGTACGGTTGGACGGAGGAAGTAGACAAGTATAGATAGGAAGGAAAGGGGTGGGACCCACGCCAACTGGCTTTTGCCCTTCATTATGTTGACCAAATGGACCAGGAGATAGAGATGGGAGTGCTCTATCATGGGACCCATTTTGGGCACAATCTCATCCGTTGATCTCTCTGCTTGTATAAAATATACGAAAAATTCACGGCCGTCCGATCTGACTAATTAGGAGTCCTGAGCCAGTCTGTTATTGGCTGCCAATGCCAGAAGATGATTGGATGCTGGCAAGACGCCGAGAAATTGGCGATAAATTGTGGTAGGCTGGTGGGCCCTGCTCATGGGCCGGAACCACCATTATTATGAATTGTGAATTATTTTGCCTGGCGTTCAACTTGAGAGTTGCGATTGTGAGGCCCGGCCCACTGAGCCCACTAGTTAGGTCATCTGCGAGCGGTGGGGCCACACATGAGGCCATGCACAATGGCTCATGTTCGGAGATCGCGTGCATTGTCAAAATAAGATGCATCATGAGTCTTAAACATGGAGGTTAAAAGTCATTAAAGCCCTCCTAATGTTTGTGCACGATGATGAACACAATTATTATGGAAAAAGTTTATAAGAGATACAGCTCACATGCTTCTGCGTGAGCCCTCTGATCGTCAGCCGTCGGATTTTTTATCCGTCGGCCCTTATTTGATCCAAATTCAATTTGAGGTGCTTCAGCTCACGTATATGCGCATGAACTAATGTCATATAAACGAGACTCGATTATTATTCAAGCACACATTCGCACCCAAAATTATTTGGGAAAAGTTTAAATGAGATCGCTCTCATATAGCTTATATGAGGCCACTTTAAATTGTAGCCATTGGATCTTAATCTAATGGCTACAAATAACCATAATGATCTCACCCATTCCTTGATGTGACACACTCACCTACCCATTGATTTAATATCCATCATCCGATCGAAATCCAACGACTATAAAGATTGACCTCATACTCCTTGTATGAGAAGATCTCATGTAAACCCTTCTCAAATTATTTCGGAGTGCAATCACAAGAAGAATACAAGTTCATTAGACTTTGTGGCCCCCACTCCCAATCTCCCCCACAAGCAAAACAACCCAATCACCAGAATTCCCAACGAAATTACCCATCCATTTCATCGGAGCCGTCCATTCCATCGAGGGCTCACACTCCCCGCATTTCACGCGGATGACCCCGTGGGCCCCACCCCAATCACGCGCTCCCGGACAAAAACTAGACAAACTAATCCGGCCCCCCTTCTCCGGTTCCCCCAATTTATCGCCCCGAGAAACCCGCCCGATTTCTCGCTACGAGAAATATGCACACCAAAATATCGCGCGGAGAGAATCCCGCGACAAATCACCGCGCCTCCAATTATTATTTCCCATAATGCCACTCCGCTTCTCCCCCTTCCACTCCCACAGTCCCAATCTCTACCCTCCAATCATCACATCCACGGTCTACATTGTATTGTACTGGAGAACAGATAAGTATATTGTGGAAAATAGCAGCCCATCAGCTTCATAATCTCTCTTCCAGCGCCACCCTCTCCTCCTCCTCCGCCACCGCCACCGCCACCGCCTCCTCCGCCTCCCGCCGACAACCATGCTACTGGTTCTGGTCCTCGTCCAGCTTCTGAGGTTGGCATTCTCGTCGTCGCCGGCGGGGTCGTCGGCGTCGATATACGAGGTGCTCCGGACGCACGGGCTGCCGATGGGGCTGCTGCCGAAGGGGGTGAGGGAGTTCAGAATGGACGACACAGGGCAGTTCGAGGTGCACCTGGAGCACTCGTGCAATGCCCGGTTCGAGAACGAGGTGCACTACGACCGGAACGTGAGCGGGGTGATCAGCTACGGCCAGATCGGGGCCATGTCCGGCGTCTCCGCGCAGGACTTGTTCCTTTGGTTCCCGGTCAAAGGAATCCGGGTCGATATCCCCAGCTCCGGCATCATCTACTTCGACGTCGGCGTCGTCCGCAAGCAGTTCTCGCTCTCCCTCTTCGAGACCCCGCCCGACTGCCTCTCCGTCGAGCCCCCGGTACATTTCCACTCCAGAATTTAGGTTCTTGATTTTGCTGAAAAAGAGAGCGATTCTTGGACAGTATTGAATTTTAAGTAGACTTCTTACTGTGCTTAATTTGAACATTGTTGATTTTGCTGAAAGAAAGAGTAATTCTTGTATTGCCAATCTTCTTGAGTTTACTAGACTTACTGTACTTATGTGAAATTGTTGTAGAGATGAGAATGATGATCCATTTGTTGGAGTTTTACTTGTTTTTTAGTTCATTTGTGGATGGAAAGTGTTTTGCTTTTTACGGGAACACGTCTATTAACTTTAGGGATTCATTTGTCTATTGAGTCGATTATAGTTGTGATTCTCGTGACTTGGATGGTAGAGAACTTATTGGTCCCTACTCTGTAGTGTGTTTTTACTTGTTCTTGAGTTGATTTGTGATTTTACTTGTCTATGGAGTCGATTGTAGTGATAATCATGGCTACTTGGATGGGGGAGAACTTATTGGCTGCTACATGATAGTGTGATTTTACTTGTTTTTGAGTTGATTTGTGGATGGTGTCGGTTTTTTTATGCAAACATGTCTATTGAGTCCATTATAGTGATAATTCTCGTTACTTGGGTGGGGGAGAACTTATTGGCAGCTAGACTATAGTGTGGTTTCACTTGTGACTCAGTTGATTTGTGGATGAAGGGGTCGGTTTTTGATGCGTACATATCTAGGGAGTTGATTATAGTGATATTTTCTTTGCTTGGGTGGGAGAAGACTTATCAGCACCTAAAGGATAGTAATTTATTCTTTTTCTGTGTGGAGTGAATCGGTGTTTTCTGAAACAAATAAGAAGTATAATTTTGTAGATTTAATTAATTGTTCCTGCTTTTCCTGTCTGAAAGGAGTAATTTTTTTTAGACTGGATCTGTAGTTATTGATTTGATGCATAATATAAGAATATTGTTGTTGCTCTTTTTTTATTGTATTAGTCTATTTTTTTTTGTTAATTTGGGGACATATGTATTGTTGTGTGAATGACTCAATTATATTGAAAATATTTATCAATTGGATGGGAGAAAAAATTAGGGTAAATTGCACTTAGCCCCTATGAAACATAGCGAAAATGCACATAGCCCTATCGTATGCCCTTATGAAGGCAGGTAGCCGTTGGCTCTGGTATTTCTGCTTTGGATCTTAATTTGAATGCCGTGTAGAAATTGAAAACCATTCCTTTCCTTCCAACCACCACAAAAACTCTCCAGCGAATCAAACCGAACAACACAGGCTCTCATACGAAGCCAGTCCTTTCTAGAAATTCAATTACAAATTTCCCAATGACAGAAATTAGAAAGGCCTCAGTTGACTTCATTATTCCTTCCTTCACATGGAAGCAACACGACTACCGCCCTTTTTTGGGTGCAAACATCTGATAATTGAAGATGTTTTTGAGGACTACAGGAGAACTATTGATAATTGAAGATGACAGAAGTAGAAACAAAAGGGTAATAAGGAATTTTAAAAAAAGTTGTTAACCACGTTAGTTTTCATCGTTAGGGCATAGGGGCCTTGTGGATAATTTCATAATACATATGTGTTATGTGCAATTTCATAAGAATTCATATGGGTTAAGTGCAATTTACCGAAAAAATTATTAGTGCCTGATTGGATGTATCGACTCCTTCTTTAACATATCCATATGATTATGATAATGAGAAAAAGAAGGAATTATTAGACACTTTTTCTAAGTGAAATAAAGTAGTGTCGTGGAAGTAAATATAGTTATGTATGTTCAGCTAATAAGTTCTGGTCTTGTTAAGTGTGGGCGAGAGTTACTACTAGTCAAAATGTTAGGAATGTTTCTTTGGCTGAATCCCCTATCTTGAAATTGTGATGGACTCTTAACACTTTTTTAAGTAAGGAAAATCTTATTTCTCAATTCGGTTTTTAATGGAGAATTATAAAAAAATTGAATGTCATTGTTCATTTTGAAATCATGTTTGGACAATCTTCTGCTCGTTAGTACGTAACTTGTTAGTTAGTAGTAGTTTGTATGGTAAAGACTATAGATGTTGATCCTATTATAGCTATATTTCCATCGGAGCATTTGATAGAAATTTTTTTACTTTTTTATTTGGAGTAAGTTATTAATGCTGTCCATTTCAAATTATTTAGTATTATTCTTACGTATCCATATTCACTGAGCTAGAGAGAATTGAAGGACACATTGTTTTGACCTTATTTGTAAGTATTTTTCTTCTTGTCAGTTGGAAATAATTTGAATAGTGTGAATTGCAGAATCAATTTTTGGGCCTCCAACATGAGCACCAAGATGAAGATCGCTTGAGAGATGAGGTTTAGGCTTACAAGGACAGCATTGTTTCAATATTGAGGTGTGCTTCAAGTAGAGTGCAGACTAGTTCATAGGGCCCATGCCATCTCACCTTGGAGAATTTTGACGGAGGTATTGGGAACCACGGAATCAGCGCAAAAAGGGAGGAAGAGCTGAGACAGATGGAGGCGGTGTCTTGAATTGGTGTTTATTTGGGATTGTATGTCACCTAAAGCGAAGTTGTTTGCTATGGTTTTATTTTCTACATTTACACACATATGGTGCTCTATTTAAGGGAGTTCATATCTTTTCTCCACTTGGTAAAAGGTGGGGTTGTTGATTGCTGGATCAAGTCTCTTTGTAATTTTCAGAAATTTTGTCTGTTTTCTTCTGTATGATTGTTGGTTCTTGTCTTGTATTCAGGTAAGACGTACAGAACATAATATATATATATATATATGAAAGTCAAAATCAAGTTTCTTTCATTCATTTGATGATCCTGTATCCTAATAGTTTAATTTATCCGTGTTTTGTTCTTGATTTAAGTTTGAACTGCTTGTTCATTTGTGTTAGCCTTTTCATATCCCTTCTTCTTTCAATTAATTTTACATCTGATGAAGCCTTTGAATTGAGGATGAGCTGCAAGGTTACAAGTTGGCCTCTGTATGATAAATGAAGGCAACTGCTCCCTCAGATGTTCAAATTGATCGTTCCTGCCTCCCTGTCCATGTGGGCTAGAAGCACTTTTAGCACATAAGTTCTGTACATCTGTCTCATACTCATGTTCAGTTAGTCGGCTTTAACAGTTCTCATATTTCCTATTTCTGGATCCTACTCTGTTGAGCCTGGTTAAGATCTTTTTAATTTGGGTGAATTTGCAAGTGCTAGTGATTTTCTACGATCCAAGTGCAAGTTTTTCTGAATGATCAGACATATAGGTGATAACTGATAAGTGACAAGATTCTATGCAGTGGTTCAGTTGAACCTTTTTGTGGGGATGGAACACGTTTCACTGAATAACTTGCCTGAACTCAGGTGATATCATGGGCTATATATCTTTGAGTGAGTAAATTGGACAAAAGCTGTCCAGTTAAATATGAAGTTTTCGAGAAGCTACCTTACTGGTTGAAGCTGCAGAAAACAGGAGATGATTGTCATTTAGGACAGAAATTGCATGGTGGAGCGAATATGACTAAATTGGAGTGGTCTTGTTAGAAGGCGAAAACAGATGGATTTCAGGCATGGGATATTTGAACATGTTCAATTTAGATGATAACTTTACATTGTATCCTGGTTGGGCAGTTTACAAGAGTGCAGATGACATGCTTGTCGAGCAGAACTGCTATATGCTTTTCTAACAGATTTACTTATGTTAGAATTTTGCAAGCTAAGGTGCATAATAGTGCAGGTTGTGGCCCTTTTTTTTTGCTAGAAAGCTTGCTGGCACTAAATGCTTGTTTTGGTGGTATTGTTTTTAACTCACATGGATTTGTCAAGCCCCTCTTGCTCTTGCTTCCCATTCTTTGCCCCTCTTCTGGTATTTGCCAAGCTAAGGATGCTGTTTTCAGCTAATATATTCAAAGTTTCTACTTTTACTGTTACCTAGTATTTCATTGAAATCTCAGGTGTCATATGCATCCTGAAATGGCAACCGATACTTGGAGAAAGATCATTTTCCAGGATTACTTGTGTGCAAGTGTAGATAGCATTATTTGGTTCCCTAATACTATCACCAGTTAAATCTTCTCCTTGAGCCATTATCATGCCAAATTCCTTAGAAGGTAAGTCATCTAATCATGTTACTTTCGCTGTTGTTTTATTGGCTGCAATAACTGTTACAAAATATTTTGCGTTTTACTCTCTAATTAGGTTTGGAGGTAATGAGTTTGGTCTCGGTGGAAGCAGTAGCAGGGTGTATTATGATGGCCAGTGTGGTTGATTATTGATCTTGTCAAGGTTTCAAATATAGTCTTTTGATTTTTCTTTTGATGAAAAAGGTCTTTTTCTTTCAGGTACAACAAACTGTCACTTTTATGTACCATTTGGTTATACAAATTTCCAAGTTGTATATCGTTTGGTTATACAAATAGTCACTTTCCAAAGTTTGGCAATGGCTTTCCGCTAAATCCAGGGGATTTCCATGAGAATTTTCCATATGATTTGGCCAATGAACTTGGAATGCAATAATACCTAGTTTTTTCGGGCTCATGCCATATAACCTGATTTTGGGACTTGGTCTTCCTATTTTGCCCTTCCGCTCAATACTTTATATTTTACCTGCCTTAAGCCCCACCCTATTTCACACAAGCTTCCTTCGTAGTGATCATATAGCAAGGAAGTTCCCTATCTTATGCAGAGACCCAGTGGAGAGACGACAAGCATAAATATTTTCAGCCGCTTTCTCGGGTCAGACGATCTCTTCTACCCGTGAGCAAGCAAAAGAAACTGGACGACACGGCCTAAAAAAATACTTTCACAACCTCCTCATTTTATTGTAAAAGTGGTTCGACAACTCAAAATCATTGTTTTTTTATTCACATGTTCTCAGAACAAAGAAAGTTGAAATTTTGCGCATGAGAATTATTTGTGATTGAGTGACGAACTACTTATTTGTAAATTCGTCATCCCCACAAGAAAGTATCTCAAGGAATTTGAGACATCCTCACAGGGAAAAAGAAGAGAAAAAATATAAAAAAATACAAAAAGAACAGGGAAAAATGGATAAGAAATGAAGGAGATATGACGAAATTGAATGTTGCCTAAAATCGTGTATTTAAATGCATGATAGCATTGCTATATACCACTGCTACGTGTAATAACAGGTCAATATTCAACAAGTCATATTTCACTTATTTCTTATATATTTTCACATATTTTTTTTTACGTTCTTTATTTTTTTTCTCCTCTTTGTCTCATAAAGATATCCCCAAAAAAGTTTTTTATGACTCCAATGTCAATGAATTAAGCATGTGGTAAACACAATTTCATGAGGGCAAAATGGGTAAATTAGGTGTCAAAACCGAGTTATATGAGATGAGCCCAAAAAAACCAGTTAATATGGCAATCCGGGCTTATTGGCCGGGTAATATAGAAAAACCTCACACCAGAGGAGTAGTATTTTTTATCTTATTATTAGGAGAAAATTAATATACACCGTAGTGTATATTTCAAATATGTATCGTGCATA
The DNA here is from genome assembly GCA_039654745.1 of Houttuynia cordata. Classification (NCBI taxonomy): domain Eukaryota; kingdom Viridiplantae; phylum Streptophyta; class Magnoliopsida; order Piperales; family Saururaceae; genus Houttuynia; species Houttuynia cordata. The sequence goes on along the minus strand of CM077507.1, from coordinate 13,188,208 downwards.
TAAATTTATTATTATTGGCAAAAATTATTACTATCATTGTTGTTGTTGTTGATGTTATTATTATTATTATTTTAAGAAAGTATTATCAATATAATTATTATTAATATTATTGAAGCGTGAACTAATGTCTAGCAAATAAAAATGCGATCATAATAGAAATTTGATTTTATACTCCCTCCGTCCTGTTTTAATAGTTTCATAAAAAAAATTGATTTATATTTGATGGTGGAAACCCCACCTAATAGGGGGAAGAAGAAATCCACTTAAATCGACCATTTGGAGCATCTAAAACGGGACTTTCCTGTTTTCCAGATGGATCATCTAAAACAGGACGACGGAGGGAGTATAAAAATCTAAATACGGCAAAATTTCTAGGCTCCCACATTTGAAGAGCTGAGCTGGTTCGAGCTGGGCCAAGCTCAAGGCTGAGTCATCGAGCCCAAGTTGAAGCTTCAGGTTGAGCCATCATAGAACCACCAGTGGAGTTGAACTGGCTGGGTGCACATTGCACCCTTATCCTAAAGCCTTCAGTTAGTCGCCTAGTGATGGTAATTTCCATAGTAGCAAGTTCTCTCCTGGATTGCCTTATCAAAAAAAAAATCTCATTGATTCCAAATATAAGCGTCATGCATGAGCCTGTTCGTTGGCTTAGATAATTAGCATATCTATGTCAGAAAAGGAGTCTCAGGAACATGCTGATTGAGAATTAGCAATGGCAATGCAAGAACTGTCCATATATAGGATTTGATAACAATAGTTTGCAATATGAGCCCCCATGAGCTAAGACAAACTATGGATTGGTTTTCTTCACAATTAGGCAGTGTACCTCGATGACCATTACAATCCTTATCAAGCTGACGCCAAGAAATGGATTATATACATGTCTCAACTTAATAATGACTATGATGAGTGTGCAAAGCTTATTGCCTGAAGTAGACTACACAGAATCAGCTGGTTTTTGCCGTCTCAATTGCCAGAACCAGGTCATCAAGTTTGGCACCAGTTACTTCTTTCACAACCTTGCCGTCCTTGACAATCTTGAATGTGGGTACCACTTTTATCCCCAACTCTTTTGCCAATGGCTGCAAAAGAAGATCAAAGCATTACACAAGAGAGTTGAGGAGTTTTCCCACTTTGAATGTTAAGCAAGAGAGGCACAAACCTTGTTTTCCTGGTTGCAATCAAGTTTAAGGAATACAACGTCAAGGTACTTTTCGGACAACTGCTTATATTTAGGAGCGATCACCTTGCAAGGACCACACCTTCATAACCATATTGAGAGATGCCCAACGATCAAATTAGTCAATTAGCCTTATGTAAATGAGCAGCTTGATTGATGGCAGAACAGTGGTAAATGACTAAAACATATAAGTGAGATGATTTCAGAAGAATTCCAAGGGAAACAGATAAGTGATATATGATTTCCGAAGAATTTCAAGGGACACTGTACATGAAGAACAGTCAAGAAGTGAAAGAATGAGATACAGAGAAACAATCAACAATTGAGCATATTGCGAGATGCAAACAATCAAAGTTATAGCCATTAGATAAGAAAGCACAATTGATGCTAAAACACTGGTAAATCACTAAGAAAACAAAAAAAGAGGAATGGTTTCCAAAGCATTTCAAGGATTAGAGATAATTAATATTAAAATGCAATAAAGAAGTGAAAGAATGAGATACAAAGAAACAACAAAAAATTGCAGCCACAGCCATGAATAAGCATCTTTCAGAAGAATAAACTAGGCGGGTATACTGAAGATCTGACAGAAAAATCTAATTTAGCAAACGAATTATAAACCTTTTGAACTTGATAATACGCTGAATGTATTAAGGATGCTATGCGTACAAATCATTTCCATGTAGTGTTCCCTGAATGAACAAAACATCAGATGGACATGAATTCTTTGTCGACCTTGAGAAAAGACATTGTGTGGAAATAATCCAAATTATGCATCATTAATTCATCATTATCATCTTTTGGAATATGTTTGTATAACATTCTAATTTGACTTAACCTTGATAATAATACTATGAACATGTCACTTTAGTTGTGGACAGATGTGTGCATCTTCACCTGATAATAACTACTATATAGACGATATAAACTGCATCTTCTTTGATTATAGACACTACTTCCCTCACTCTGTCCTTCTTGTTCCCCTCTCATCCACTCCACCAAAATCCACCAAAGAAAGAAATTCTATTAGCATACTGAAGTAATGAACTGCGACCGAGATGCTTGGGGACTAGTTTCCTGCTATTCATCTGGTGAGTGAGATCACTCACAAAGTTAGTATCTCTATTCTCTAATGCTTTTAAGGTAAGTTCAATTGCAAAGATAACTTCAAATTAACATCTTCCACTTCAATAAAGACATTCGTGTTGCACATATTCTACCAACCAAAAACCAAAATGCACAAATATGAAACATGAGCCAAATACAATGTTAATCTGTTTCCTAACAGCTCGAGCTTTTGGGATGGTGACAGAGCCCAAGTTGTGGATTCCAGTCCCACTGCACGGGTGTGCAGCCCCTATGTGTGTTCACATGCAAAGCTTGATGGATTCTTACACAAGCGGGAACGTGTTAGAATATGAAGCAAATATATTTACAATTGGTTTCCTAACAGCTCGAACTTTTGGGGACCACGGTTATCTAACAATTCGTACTAAATCAACTCTGATTGGCATTTATCTATTACAAGTAGATTTCCTGTATAATATAGCCAGTCTCACTAAATTCAATTACACATTCAACTTCAAATGAACATCTTCGACTTCAATAAAGATACTGTCCAAATTGTATCTCATTAGCTCATGAACTCCAAGTCAGAAACACTCAAACGAAGAAGTGCAAGAATTTGTAAAAAAAGATTGCACAAATAGATGACTCTCAAATGTTTTCAATATTCCTGCACTAATAAATCTATCAACAAAAAATGAACCAAATCTACCAAAAGGACAGTGAGAAACAGGGGAGGTCGGTTGGCTACCTACCACTGGGTGTACATGTCAAGAACAACAACCTTCTCCCCAGCAGCTTCAACAATAGGCCAGAAGGTGTCCTTGTTCACCTCCGTCACCTGCCCCACCACCGCAGTAGCTGCTACCTCCAAGCTCGCCCGGACCATCACTCCTGATCTCCTCCTCGTAGTCATCGAAACTTTCTGGGTCCCCAGCTTCCTGTGACACTGCTGCTCCTGCAGTGGCAGCATGGCCTGCTTGAGAGAAGCAGGAGAAGTTGGCATGCGGAGAGATGGCGCTGAGATGGAGATCTGAAGCGCCATTGCTAGCTGGAGAAGGCAGTGGCGATGCGAGAGGTGGAAGCGAGTGGAGAGACAGGGGAGGGACTGGGTGGCTGATAGAGATTAGAGAGTGACAATTGAGTGAGCGACTGGTGGCCACAAAAATGCATGGGATCTTTTGAATGCATGTTTGTATGATGACAAATTTCCATATTAGCCGGTAGAAAAGAAGAATATTCTACTTATATTATTGGAAAAAAGTTTAAATGAGATACGGCTCATGTATACAATTTGCATGAGCCGATTCACCAAGAGTCGTTAGATTTTGATCTGAAGGTGTAAAGGGTAGATGGGTGATTTGATGCCCGTCATTAGATCGAAATTTGATGACTCAAGGAGCCTCTACTCAAGCAACCTGCGTGAACCGTGTCTCATCCAAACAGGACTCTTCCATATTCCTTCGAATTTATCCGATTCAATCATTTTTTGGACAAAATGCCCTTTGAAATAAAAAACGCCCTCGGGGCATTCTTCTAATAGTTAGTTTTCTTCTTCCTCTACTATTCTTCTTTTTTTCTTCTTCCTACTGAATTATTATTATTATTGTTATTCTAATCAATGCTATCTTGTGTCTTGTGTTCGAACGGATTTTTCTCATACAGAAGATCAAAGATGTAGAAGTAGGAATAAGAAATAAAGTGGGAATAATAGCAGCTTCACTACATGCTCCTTCTTTGTAAATTCATCGTTCCTTCTCCTTAAATGGTGCATCAAGAATATTAGGACATCCTCACAGGGAGATAAAAGAAAAAAATAGACAAGAATATAAAAAAAATGGGTGAGAATAAATAAAAAATGAAAAAAATATGAGTTGTTTAAGTTTGCCCTTCTATGGTGTTATCATTAACACAATAGCACCGCCGATAGTATTATCAAGGGCTTTTTTGTTTTAAAGGGCATTTTTATCCAAGAAATATTAAATTTAAGTTATATGGAATGATTTTATAAAATTGAAGGAACATGGAATATTCTTCCAAGTAATATGGAAATTACTCTACGCTTTTTATGTGGCCATTGAAAGACTGGTATGCAAGAAGGGCCGATAGAAATTTAGTCCCCGAAAAATAAGTGAGCCCTAGGGCACTGGAGGCCATTGGATTTCAATCGAATGGCATGGTTAATACAAGGGGTAGGCGATTTGCATCACCCGCCACATGCCACCACTTGTATTGACCTTACTGTCTGTCAGATCTCAATCCAGCGGCTCATAGCTTTGGCAGATGCCAAAAACAAAGCAAGTTCCAAATCGGATAGAAGGATTTTTGCTTTGCTAATAGACCCAACACCTTTGCTTCTCTACTCTTCTTCTTTTTGGCCACCAACCTTTTTGCTTCTCTCGCCAATCTAGCCTTAGTCAGTCTGGTTGGATCTCTCCCGGTTGTGGAGAGGTTCCAGTGTTGAAACTCATTGACATAAAAGGATATATGAGTAGCAAACAGGAAAGAGGCGCCGCCCTGATGGCACGAAGGTGCTCTTATATATATTTAAATTGTGGTCTTAAACTCGTAGAGACATCAAGTATTAATTCTAATGTATACTCAAAGGAAAAGGCATAGACTCTATATAATGTTTTAACTCAAGCATCGAAGGCATAGAGATGAGTATCCGTAAGAGTCCAAGTCGTTCCTATCGGCCACACTTGGTTTCGAACCTACGGAGGTTGAACTCTAATAAAATCTATTCTTGATAGAGTGGGGTTTGAATTTTCTTAACTCATCTTCACGAAATACTTTTCGTCACTCACGCATTCAAACATTTTTAACCTATGTCAAGTGTGTGCTTGATCATATATATACCTGATAATCTGGCCTTGATAACTTGAATCAACACCTTGAAACCCGAAACTTTGCAACAACTCATTTATTCAGGTCTTCAAATTCTAAAATCGACTCAACGCATCAACAATTGACTCAATTTTCTAGACTCAAGTATACACAATTTAGTCATAGTTTGTTTGTCTGAATAATGTCAATACACTCATAATTGACACTCTTGCAGTGGTGAATTTAGTTTATTGACTTTCAATTCACTAGCAAATGGCCAAACAAACAGGACTAGTCAATTCAACCTTGAGTAAAGTTGATTTGGCCCTTTGAATTGCCAAACAAACAACCCCGTAATCTTACGATTTTTAATGGTTGTTCAGCCTCTAGGAAAAGTTTTAGTTATTGTTGACAGTCTCATTTACGCTTTGTTTTACATTCTAATGGTCTGCATGGTTGTTCACAAGGATAATTACACATGAACTTATGAAATTTTGCCTCAACTCCTGTGGCTTGAACCTAGGCATTGCCTGCCAGTTATTTTGGGCATATCTTTTTTGTGAAACAAGTTTGCTCATGTTTTAATTTTTTTAATAATATGTTTTAATGATTTTTGTAAAAGCAAAGCTTGTTATATGTTCTCTTATTTATATTTATGAGTTATGCCGTGGTCATTTTAAAGTGGGAGAAGTTTATCATGGCACTCAAGTCAGCTTAGCCTTTGGCTAGAGGTCAATGCAATGGAGGTGGTCTTTCTATTTCACCATGAATCACTTAAATTCCCATTAGTGTTTATCCTTTCTTTGAATAAGGGCTCCTATGGGGTTTCAACATCATGCAAAAGGAAAAAGTTTATATGAGCTTAGGCTCATGCCTCTCCAGACTAAACGTGAGCTCGGGCTCCAATATTGGAAAATATTCTATTTTTCCCATTGATAAAGTGTTCACTAGCGAAGGGTGATTAAGCTGATGGCTAGACAATGATATTTCCTCACCATTCTAAAAATCCTTAGGATATCATCTTGAAAAGAAAGGGGATGAAAAATAAAGAATAACGCAAAAATAAAATGAACGAAAACGGATGAGAAATGTGGGAGATATAATTCGTTAAAATATGTCATGCTATCACATACACGAATACATGAGGACACGACATGTATCCATGTACATGATAGCATGACATATTTCAACGAATCATATCTCTCTCATGTTTTATCTTTTTTTGCCAATTTTTTTATGTTCTTTTTTATTTTTTTTTATCTTTTTTCTCATGAAGATAGCTTAAGTATGTTGAGACATCACATGTTATTTATCGTATATTTTTATATATTTAATTAGATATTATCTTAAGATCCTTAGGATATCATCATGAGAAGAATGATGGGGAAAAATAAAAAAGAACACAAAAAGAATGGATGAAAATGGATCAGAAATGAGGGAGATATGATTCGTTAAAATATGTCATGCTATCGTATAAATAAATACATGATAGTACACAAATACACGATAGCAGTGGTATCATGTAATCAATGACACGATACCCTTGTCATACCATCGTGTACATGATACATGACATACTTTAACGAATCATATCTCATTTATTTCTGATCCATTTTTGCTTATTTTTTCTATTTATTTATTTATTTTTTTATGATAATAAACTAAGTATGTTGAAATATTACATGCTATTTATTATATATTTTTCTATATTCAATTAGATATTGTCTCAAGGTCTTTAAGATATCATTATTAGAAAAAAGAATAGTAAAAATAAAGAAGAATGTAAAAAAAATGGGAGAAAATAGATAAAAAATAAAGGAGATATACTTCATTGAAGAATGATACTAGATACACGATGCAACTGAAATGGGCAGCCAAGTAATATAAAAAATGGGAATACTAGGTCCCCAAATTAGGTGATATGGCATGAACCCAAATAAACTAGGTAATATGGCAATTCTGGCTCATTAGCTAGATAATATGGAAAAACCTCCTAAAACTGAGAATGTCCTTGTAATGCTTCCCACCTGCAAAATGCCACCATTCTCAATGCTTCACTTGTCCTTGTTTCATTTTTCATTTGATTTTGAAACTCAATACGTTGTCATAGGCCCTCATTATGGCCTTTGGGAACATGCACATTGCACACAAGGAAATTGGAAGGTACATGATTGAGTTGATTTTTAACTTTTTTACTCGCAATCGCACAAGACTACGTATAGGCTAGTGGAAACAAGGTTGAACCCAAATGGCTTGTTTTGATTTAATTAATTATAATGAAGAAATTAAATTTGTAATAATTTAAAGAACTAAAAAAATAAACTTTAACAAGAAACCAAATTGATGAGAATACCAAGGCAATGAATCCACCTCTAAACATGCAATTACTACTCTCAATTATTATTTCCACAAATTGATATAACACGATAACTCGTATTCTTAGTCGGACACACAAATTACCAATGAATGCACTACACATTCTTGGTCAGACACGAAAAGTTCATTCACTATAAATTAATGTAATTAACTCTATCATTAGTAGGGCATAGAATTAACACAATCATGTTCCTTAGTCAGATACATGAATTATTAAGATCAAATTTCATTCATAATCATACAAGTATATGGTCAAGTACTAGATGAAAATTCATGAAATTGCATTAAGCATATCAAGAGTAGCAATATATAAAGAAATCATATCAACTCTATTAAATTAAACAATCAAGAGTAGCAATACAAGCTTAGGGTTTCATCTAACCTTGATAAGAAGTTTAGCTAGACATAGAGAAAAAGAAAATCAAAGCTTGTTTTAATGTATTCATTGACATGAAACAGTCTTTCTCTTTTGGCCTTCAAAAGACTCCTTCTCTACTCCAATTTTTCTCTCTTCAAAGACCTTCCAAGATGATTATTTTCGAAGCCCTCTCTAAGCTTATATAGTAGGGTAAGATTAAGCCACGAAACCCCTCTCCAAATCCGACTTGAAAAGGACTCCGTTTTAAGAATCCTGAATACGGCGATCGATCGCACTGTTTGCCGATCGATCGCTCCCTGATCGTTCACTTCATTTCTTCATATGCCAATCGATCGCTTCATCGAAATAAAAACCCACAGTATTTACGATCGATCGAGACAAGGATGATCAATCATGTGTCTCGTTTTCAGCTCATTCTGGATATGGCGATTGATCGCGTCAACTTGCCGATCGATCGCTTCTACTGTTTTTGTGTAAAATTCTTCCAACGGTCATAACTTTTCGCTTCGAACTCCGAATTGCACACGGTTGTTGGCATTGGAAAACTGACTTCTTGAACTTTAATATAAAGCTTGAATAAGTCTAATCAAAGATACGCAAACGAAGTAATGAAGATTCAACCATTATGATCACGTTCACCATATACTCACCTTATTCTTATTTCCCTACAAAAATAAAAAATAACATTAACAAACATTAAATAGCTTTTAATACTAGTATAAACATAAGTTTAAGAGCTAATAAAATGCACAATTTAAGTATATATCAGTACATCATTTCAATTTTCCAAACATTGGTCCCCACTTTAGGTAAAGTTTTATTTTTTTATGTTAATTATACTCCCTCGTTATAGTATCAGCATAAAAATTTTCAGAAAAAACTAAAACTAGTTTATTTTGTAAAACGTTACGGTGAGAATAATTCCGGACGGAGGGACTAATAATAGAAGCACTTTAGGTGAAGTTGTGCCTTATGTATGCTTAAACAAACCAACATGGACGAGGTAGATCTAGTAACACCTTTTAAAATACTGTACTTAATTAGGATAAATTACATCAACACTCCCTGACCTTTATCAAAACAACCTAAACCCTCCTTACATTTACACTCATCTTTACCCTAAATTATACACAACTTAACCCGAAAACTCTTTCTCCAATCATTTTTTCCTTCTTTTAGACTTTTTTTTTAATCACGGAGGGTATTTGAGTCCTTAGGATCAGGCTAGAAGGGGCAAGGCAACCAACCACCTAGAGTGCCGTATCCCACTGCCAATCTCCTCAAGTGCGAAGTGTAAACATCACCAATTCTAAGATAGTCCTTGTCTCCTTTGCTACCACCGAGTAGCATATGTTACTAACTTTGTTGTTTATCATTGTCCCCTATAATGTTTTTAAACATTAATATTTGTGGCGACAACAAAGATGGTGAGGACGAAGTGACGAAGATGGAGGCAATGGGCAAAAAAGTCGTAGAATAAACTCAAGACAACAGGCATTTCGAATTTTTTTGCAAACATAGCAAATAATTGTTCATTGTTGACAACAAGAGCTGTGCAAGTGCAATTTTGGCAAGGTACAAGGTGTACGCCAAATTTCGTCAAAAGTTAGGGACTAAGTATAAATCACCCTAAATTGAGTACAATCAAATCCAAAACTTAATCTAATAACATCAACTACGTGAGATGCCATTGCCATGTGAACGGTTCCCCACATTCACTCCTTCACCACAAGATCCCAACAAGACGCCCATCCAACGGTCCTTATTCTGACAATACCTCTTCGTTTATTCCCGCGGCGGCTCGGACAGAAAAGGGAACGAAAGCCCCTCATCTCACGTTTTCGCACCGCTCCCGCCATGCCAATTCCCGCAGGCCGCTTTCCTCTCCCCGCAGGTTGAACCCCTTGCGTCGTATCCGTCCGATTGAACGATCGAACGGACATGGCGGGCCCGCCCACCTTGCCAGTTTATTTTACCGCCCTGCATTTCTGCTCCTCCCTCCGATCCAGCTCCTCCGCCTCCTCCACCGCCGAGGCCGCCTCTCAGGCGAAGGCCATCTCTATCGACCCTCTTCATACCAGCTTCTCGTCCAAGATAGAGAAGAAAGAACGCATTTTTGTGCAAGCTGAAAAAGATTGGATTTTTCTGCCATTTTTGGGGTTGGGGATGGATTCTTGGAGAGAAAGATGGAGTCTTGCTGCGGCAATCGTGTTGCTGTTATGTGTTTCGGGCGTTTCGGGCACTGGGCTGTTCCGGGTTAAGCGCAAATTCGCCGGACATGGGGGGTCTCTGGCTGGTTTGAAGGCGCATGACGGTCGCCGGCACGGGAGGCTTCTCGGCGCCGTTGACCTCCCGCTGGGTGGGATTGGGCTTCCCTCTGAAGCTGGGTGGGTGCATTTCTGTGCTTTCTCTGTTTTTGCTTTTTTGGTTTTGAAATTGAATTTTGAAATTGGTTTAGAATCTTCTTCTTGGTTATAGCTTTGATTTATGAGATGGGTGGAATTTCTTACGTACATTCTTTGTAGTTTTGGCAGTTGGGATTGAAGTAATTGAATAGAGTTTTCGCATTTAATGAAGGTTAAAGATTTGAATTTCCTTCTATACACATGCTTTTTTGTAAAGGTTAAATTTATAGCTGGTTTTGGCATCTGGGTTTGGAGTTAGTAATTAGGACTTCCACATTTAATGAAGGCTTAAGATTTCTGTTTGTTTGCAAAAAAAAAATTTCTGTTTGTTTTTTGTTCACATATTGATTAAAAAATTGATTTTCTTGTATTGTGATGATTTTAGGCTATATTTTGCTGAAATTGACATCGGATCACCAGCGAAGAAGTATTACGTGCAAGTTGATACCGGGAGTGATATATTGTGGGTGAATTGCATACAATGCAGGCGGTGTCCCAAGAAAAGTGACCTTGGTGTATGATTTTATGCTGTGACACTATGTTATTTACCCTTAATTATCTTTTATTGCTGTCTGTTCCTTCAGTTTTGATGTTGGGTTAATTTTTGCAATTTTACTTAACTAGTTTGGATGGTAGCATCAGTTGTTGATATGAATAACCACAGTGTACAACAGGATATTTTTTTATTCTGAACTAACGTCTTACTCCGTTCCACATTAACCGTCCTGTCAGTTTTTTCAAAATGAATCAAAATTACTTCATTTTTAAAAACCAAATAGGACACTTAATTTGGAACAGAAAGAGTGCTATATATATAACTACTGCAATTAAGTGTAGAAAAAAATTTATGCAAATATAGTTACTAGCAGTATTTATTCAGTGTTTAATTTTCTGAATCGTTCTCTACATCTTTTATTGTGTAACAAATTTATCAGTGCTAATTTTTGCCTATGTAGATAGAACTCACACTTTACGATATCAAGGCTTCTGAGAGTGGAACTCTAGTTACTTGTGACCAGCCTTTCTGTTCTTCTACATATGATGGGCAAATTGCTAACTGCACACCTGATGTGTTGTGCCAATATAGTGTGCAATATGGAGATGGAAGTACGACAAATGGATATTTTGTGGAAGACTCTGTACAGTATAACCAAGCATCTGGAAATTTCCAAACTAAGAAAGCCAATTCAAGTGTCATATTTGGGTGTGTTTTCTGCTCATTTTTGTTTTCATTTTGCATAAATACAAATGTAAATAAATTTATTGCATGTTTGTCATTTCGCTTGTTTCTATACCTATTTATGATAGCTTTGTTTATGTAGATTCAATAGGTAAATTCATGAACTACACATTTTTGCTTCATTTTACCTTTTAGTATCTGTTTAGTAAATCTAGTTTTGGAACTTGTCTTTTAAGAAAAGTGGGAGCACACTTATATTAGTAGTAGAGTTGTTTTGAAGATGGAAAATGCGTGCGATATATGTAACCAATCAATTTCTAGAATCTAGATCATGTTGCTGTATTTGTCATTTGGTTAAGATGCCATAAACTTTTTTGGCCATGTCACATGTCATAATTAGTGACAGATAGATCCTTATGGTGATATTTTTATTTTATTTTTGGCCACTCCTTTCTGACCACTGTGTTTGCATGAGTTTCACTAAATAGTAACATATGCTTCTGAGGGGCAAAGATAAAAAAAACTCTACAAAGAACTATGTTCACTTCATGCTGTGCTACTGGTTTTGTTAAGCATTTCATACATTAAGTTTGTCACTCAACACTCAAGCTTTTTCTTCGCTGACATTGAGCTTACAACTTTTGCTTCACTTTCTTTTTCTCATAATGTCTCTCTGGTTGTGCTGTAGTTGCGGAGCCCAGCAATCTGGGGATCTTGGTTCATCCAATGAAGCAGTTGATGGAATACTTGGTTTTGGGCAAGCAAATTCTTCAATGATCTCACAGTTAGCTTCAGCTGGAAAAGTGAAGAAGATGTTTGGCCATTGTTTAGATGGTACTAATGGAGGCGGGATTTTTGCCATAGGTTATATTGTGCAACCCAAACTGAAATCAACGCCAATGGTACCAAATCAGTATGTGATAGTATCCAGTTTGTGCGAAATTTGGTCATTTAATTTTAATTAGACACATATCTGTCAGATTTGTTTTTATTAGGATTTTAGTTCTATTTTCTAATTGAGCTGCATCTTAATCTGTGAATTGTTGTATGTTGATTGTTAAAATCATTATTACAGGCAGCATTATAATGTGAATATGAGGGCGATTGAAGTTGGTAAAAAAGTGTTGCAACTTCCAACGGATGTATTTGATACTGGAGATAGAAGAGGGACAATTATTGATAGTGGTACTACTTTGGCTTACCTTCCGGACATAGTTTATACATCATTAATTAACGCGGTATTGTATTTTTTCTTTCTGAACTTCACGGCAGTTTTACCTTTAATTTTATTGCTACCTGATACATATTTGTACTTCATTTAGATCATGTCTTCCCAGCCAACTGTAAGCTTACACAACTATCAAGATTTTCAGTGCTTTCACTTTACTGGAAGGTATGATGGGTTACTTATTTTTCAGAAAGTATATGTCAGAGCTGGTTTATTATTATATAATTGGAGGTATTTTTTGTGATTTCGCTTTTGTCATGATTGCAAGTCAATGTGAGTCAACAACTCTAAGGGCAATAAAAATGGGAATCATGTGAACGTAATTTTTGTACAATTTTTTAAATTTGGCGGAGTCTGCTTCTAACACTTCCATTACCTTTTCCCCAGCGTGGATGATGGGTTTCCTGCTATCACTTTCTATTTTGAGAACAACCTTTCCTTGACAGTATATCCTCATGACTACTTCTTCCAAGTTCAGGTAATAACTATGCGCACATAGTTTTCTTTTTCCATGCTTCGTTCATTTTCGAAAACCAAATGTTACTTCTAATTCCGGATGGAGGGAGTATAAAACAACCTTTACCAATTTGTGTCTTTTGAAGTTGTTAACTGTAGCCATTAGTATGAGTGTCATTCAATTTTTGAACCTTATATTTTGTGAGTGAACTTGAATAGGGAAAGTGTCCTTTCCAATGTTTGGCTGACGGTGTAATATGCTTTATGTACAAAGTGCAGAAAAAATATCAGGATAATGGGAGATCTATGTTTATATTTTAGTGGACTGTTCAGAGACCAAATAGACAACTAATAATTCTAAAGTTTTCGTGCTTACGGTGCTAGTAATGCTAGTGAATTAGTGGTTGTTTAAGATTGTTGAATATCTTTACTTTTTTATTTTCTGTAGTGTAGTTGTAAGATTGTGAGGTGCGTCGATGCATTAGATTTGTGGCCTGTTCGGATCTAGGTTTTGCAGAATAAAAGGCACAATATTCTAAGGAACTATATCCTTTGTAAACAAATATAATTGGAAGAAATTTGAAGGAGCCAAAGCAGCAGGCTCAAGAGGAGTGTTAAATTCATTTAGGGAGGAGACAAAAAGAGAGTTGGATCTAATGGAGATCAAAAGAGGCAAGTACCTAGAGCTATTATTGTTGGTTACAAGTTCGTGGACTAGTAGGATAGAGAAGCTGGAAAGATAGACTGAAATCTGTCCAGCTTTTAACATTATTGCTACGTATGTTCTGTAGTAAAAAGAATGCCTATAAAAGGGACTAAAGAGAAGTCATAGAATACTCTTTTAAGGCTTTAGGACTAATCTCTGCAAATAAGTTATAGATGAAGCCAAATGATAAAGGACAGCTCTTAGTTTGTCACTAATATGATTCCTATATATTAACAACATCAAATTGGACGAGGAAGTGTGTGCAGACTTATTGCAACACAGGCTATGAACAAAATTTTGAAATTTTGAATATGCATTGCAGCAAACTTTGGACTTACCTTTTCTCCTATAGCTCATGTGCATGTGGCCTTTAGAAGAGTTTTAATGATCCAATTGGCTTGTTGATAGAATGGCTTAACTAATTGAACGCAATATAGTAGCTACCAACTTTTCAGTCATTTAAGCATTTTCAATCTGCTCTGCAGGATGATGGTTGGTGTATTGGTTGGCAAAACAGCGGAGTACAGTCTAAGGATGGAAAAGATGTAACACTCTTGGGAGGTAGAGTACAAGGATACTCTTCTGTGTTCGTAACCTTTTCTTTTACGTGACTTTCTTCAAATGTTGAATTATAATATATTTACTCTTGTTTTAAACAATTGATGCTTGTACTGAATTCTGTTTGACTTTTGAAGCTTAGTTGTTATACGGTAGAATCTATATTAACTGCGTTTATGAATTTATTTTTTATTTTATTTTATTCTTGTAGCACTCTGTATTGTTTGGGTATTCCTATTAGTGATCAAAATCAAGCTCTATAACTACAACTATTTATTACAAACAGTTACCGTTTCAGTCTTTGGCTGGTAATGTAGCAAAATTGTGAAAATTGTCGGATCTATTGGAGGAAAGAAGTTATTTTACTTTAATTTTCTGTGCAGTTAGAGTTGCTGGAAGCACATCAGTTGCTTCACTTACGAACTGTGTTTAATATCCACCTTGTTCATCGATTAATTCACACAGTTGTTTTATTAATGGGTTATGTGATTAAAGTAAAGGTATTCTACTTGTTATGAGATACTTATGGAATGTTTAGACTTATTACCTTTATTAGTCTTTGTTAATGGCTGTAGCTATGAAAAAAAAATTGCAGTATAAAATAGATACTGAAAGCATAGTTTATATAGAACTATGCATGTCGATGCTGTTCTGAGATTACTGTTTTTTCTAAGCGGAAAATTAGGGAGTGGGAGGCATGTATTGTACTTATGTAGCATGGCGTTTTCTTATTTGATCTATTGCTAACATACAGCAATGTCATGTATTATCTAATTCAACTGTCTGAGATTGGATCTTAGCTCCAGTAATGTGTCGCGTTGAATATTTAGAGGTTTGGATTTTTTTCTCTTTTTGTTAGAAAGCTTCAAATATCTGTCTGCAAATCATATGCGTAGATATTTAAACTGATGCTCATCATTCTTTTTCTATTGCAGATTTAGTGTTGTCAAACAAGCTTGTTGTCTATGACCTTGAAAATCAAAGCATTGGATGGACTGAATACAACTGTAAGGGATATAAACAATAGTTTATTTTCTATATTCTCAGATAATTGCTACGAGAATTAATTAGATTTATGTTTTGTTTTCTACTTTTGTTATACACAAAAGAACGAATTTCTGTTAGTTTGTCAAGTGTTCTGCTGTCATTGGAATTCAAGACATGTTTTCTGTCCATGATTTGCTGCATGATCTGTTGACTTGTGTTTTTAAGTTTGTGATAGTCAGTGTAGTATTTTTTTAGAAGTTTCTTGTGCCGGGTATTTTTTTGGGAACCACATTTTCTTAGCAATGAAGTTGTCAGCGCTTGATATTTATATCTTATATTCTGTTGAAGGAGGTGCATTTTTCATTGTTTTTTATGCAAGCCTTGTTTATTGTTAAATGTGTTAAGTTTCAACTGGATAACCTCAGTTCTATGGTATTCGTTCCCCATTGCTTGCAGGCTTTTGTGGTATACATTTACTAGTACTTTTTTGTTATGCCAATGATAATTTAAAATTTGTCTGTTAAATAACCGAGTTTCCCAAAAGCTCAAGCTGGCAGGAAAGGGTTATTTTTAATATTTAACTCATCTCAATATTGTCAAAGCAGATTAAACTTTTCATCAAGCAACTGGCTTATGAGTATTTTAAAAAAAAACTGGCTTAAAGGGAAGGAAAAATGAAAAGAAATGGAGAACTTTTTTTTCTTGGATATTGAATTTTCTTTGCAAGTGCTTGTGGATGTGTAGGAATTTGGTTATAAGATGGACATGAAATTATAAAGTTAGTGAATCTCAGTTTCTTCCTAAATCGTAACTTGCCATTAATGCAACAATTCATATTGAGAGTTGCAGGATATGTTTCTGAAATTTTCTTGGTTGAGACTGGCTTTACATAGCTACTTCTGCTTATTTATTAATGTCTTTGTTTGCTTAATTTAGCGCATTATGATCATGTTACTTGCTTGGTTTTTAGGCAGGGTTAATTCTTAAATTGAGCAATCAGTTTTTTTCTTCCCAATTCATACTTCCTTTATGTTAACATATCATGCACACTTGTTACCTGATAAGTGCTAAAGTAAACCCCCCTCTGACCCAGTTTAATAGTCCTATGTGGTTTTGGAAAATGAACTGATTTTAGTTCATTTTGAAAGAAAAGAAAACAAATCAGGCGGGTTAGTCACAGTTTGTGGTATTATTCTTCTCGGATAGGAATACTGTTACACTGAGGTCTTCTATATACTATTTTTCTTGGTGTTTAAGGATATTGTTTTGTAGCAAAAAAAAAAGGATAGTGTTATGTAGTAACCAGTCTACTCGGTTGGTATTTGTGTCAGGCTCCTCAAGCATCAAAGTGCAAGACGAGAAGACGGGTTCAGTATATAGCATAGGGGCTCATGGAAATTCCTCCACAAGCGGGAGGCAGGCTGGTTTGTTTGCTGTAATATCATTGCTAACAGCTTCTTTTGTATTTGTACTATAGTATAAACTACTAAAGTTTTACTACTAAAGTTTTGAAAATGGCAATGTACCACGTGTTGATTCTGTACACTAATACATATTGTGCAATAAAAAATGCTGTTACACCTTTGATGTCTCTGGTTTTTGTTTCTTGTCCATTTCTCCAGCCATTAAAAATGTTGGTTTCCAAATCTGGCAGTATCCAAATCTTCCTTCAGAAGTGCAGAAATTGGTTATTAAATTGGAATATAAAAGGAATTGAGCTGATTTGTGAATCTCCTCACAAGGAGTAGTCTGAAAGTGGGAAGAATGTCCCTTGAGACTGAATTTCAAATTCACCCCAAGATCGGGAACAAATCAGATTTTTTCTTTTGGAATTTGGCTATTCTGCGGCCAAATTCAAAGCCAAACAGTTACACTATGGGTGAATTACTGCTGAGCTTAAGGTCAGTGCCCCAACCTCACCGAACAGTAAGTACAACCAGGCTGGGTCAGCTATTTTGCTCGTGGAACCACTCAATAGGCCAAATAGTGTAATCATCCATTAGTCCCACAAATTTACCAGCGTAATAGCTCATTTGGCCACTAGTGTAAACGGCCAATGTGCCCATCAGGTCCACTGATTTAACCGTCCGCAAGGAGCTCGTAATTACCTTAGCTAGACCGTCACTCGTGAATGTGGGTGTTTCATGTGTGTCCATTTGCCCAAATTCTTAGGAAAAGGTCAAGGATGTAGAACTTTGTTTATGGTTTTCGAATTCATATGTTACAAGTCTTAAATATAACTTGGGTGGCATAAGGTTCACTGGGTCTTGTTTGTTGAGCCAGCAATTGTGAGTTACCTACTCATGTATTGGAAGATGAAAGGAAGGATGGCAACCATAATTTAGAGCTTATATGTTAGCAACGTCCAATAGATTGCGTTGCAAATTGTTCCTGTCCATTTCAAATTTATTGATGCTCCCATTATTTGACAGCAAAGTTTGCTTCTTTTTTTCTTCTAAATATTTACCTTTTTTGAACTTAATTTTTTCTTGCTATGTTCAATTCCATGTGAGACATGGCCAGTCATAGTGCACTACCAACAGATCCGAACCCTGTATCCTCTCATACTATGCTACAGAGCAACGCAGGCTGGATCCGCCTCGGACATTTGCTGCTGCACCTGCACTTCACATAGTTACATGCAAGTAGGGATGAAACAACCGTATGGGGCCATGAACCCCCACTCTTAAGAAATTTTTCTATAGACCCCCTGAATATACAGTCACAGACAAGGAGCTTTGAACATCAGGTTCGGAACAGCAAAAGGTTCTTCTCTAGTTTGAAAATTCCTTTGGCTATGATGATCCAGTAGAATGCTGAGATGAGATCCTTCAACAACCTAATGCAGGAGTGGAGGTGGTGGTGGCCACGATGACTGGAGAACAATATGGCTAACAATGATCAGAGTGCTTGTTAAGTCAAGTTAAAAGCTACAGGTCTTATGAATGACAATTACAACTAATGCAATAAGGATTATCACTCGTCTCATAAGTTATACTACCATTAACATCAAGCAAGGTGCAAAATCTCCAGATTCATCGCTGCTCTGGAGAACAATATGGCTAACAATGATCGGAGTGTTTGTGGTAATTAGAGAAAAACAAACATTATTTCTAATTCTTTCTTGATTGGATACAGCATCATCTAGAATCTGCAAATTCAACTAAGCCCCCAAAAAGCAGACTCTATATAGACGATCAGAACCTAAGACGGAAGGAAGCAAAAAATGTAAGAATGAAGAGTATATCCTTCAAAGGAACCAAAGTGTTAGCTTTAGCTATAATAATTATCTCTATCAGCATCCTAGAACAAAGGCAACCTAATTTGAAGCTCATTGTCCATCAGCAGATGTTTTCTCATCATCTTCAGATGGAACCACCAAACTTGGTCCTTCAACTTCACTCACTTTCCCACTGGGTCCTTCAACTTCAGTCGTTTTTACATCATCATTTCTTTTACGTAGCTCAAAACCATTCCCTTCAACGGAGGGTTCCTCAGCTTGATTACCCGAATCTGTGCCCGTTTCCGTTTCCAAAGAAGCATCCAGCTCCATGCTCTTATCAATACTTTTTTCTTCATCAGTTTCACTTTCTTCAGAGCTGCTGCCATCTTCTGTGGGTTCAGGTAAACCACCTTCAGCCTCTATTTTTGCATGAGAGTCTATTGTTGACAATATCACTGGTAATGCAACCCTCTGCTGGAGAGGAATTGCATTAATGGGACTTGTCTTCAATTTCTCCCTGTACTCCTCCATCTCAGTTCGGTACCGCTCCTTGTCTTTCACACCCCTCTCCTGGTAAACCTGAGATGGGCATCAATATTAAGTTTTTTTAATTCAATGTCAAAGCAAAAAAAAATATCCCGGAGCAGCAAAACCTAAAAGTGCTAACAGGTACAAGATAGAAAGCATGGAGAATAAGGAACTTCAGTTCAAGGGAATCAAACTGCATTCATATGCAGATTTAACTCGTATAACATACCCCATGTATAGAATTTATTATACTGAAGCACTAAGTGATTCTTCCTCTTCAGGCTTAGTTCGTTCACTTGCAGAATTAATTAATATATATGGATCAAAGTTAACAGTGTTCATTCACCACTATGGCTATCTCTTATGAGGGAAAAAGAAAAATATTGCTTCGTTCACTTGCAGAATTAATTAATATATATGGATCAATGTTAACAGTGTTCATTCACCGCTATGGCTATCGCTTATGAAGGAAAAAGAAAAATATTGCAAAACCAACTAAAGAAATATAGCAAAAAAAATTCACCTAAACATATGCCATGCCCACATGCACCAATGAAACTCATAAAACCTTGTCAGATCAATGGTAAAACACATAAGAAGCAAAAGAAGTTTTGTGCATCTACTTACTGCCTTTTCAGTCTCGCTTAGTTTGTTCCATAGATCTCCAATCATCTTACTGATCTCCCTGTCTTTGCCAGGATGTAGTGGCTTGAGTCTAGCATGCTGCTCTGCAAAAAAGAAGTTGTACCCGCTTCGGTTTGGCTTAGGATGGGAAGGATCACGCTTTCTCAACTCAGATTTCCTCCTACGTCTGCGTCGGAGTACCCCAGAAGTAGCAACACCGCTGTTAATGTTGTGAGCCCCAGATAAATATTGAGATACATGAGACACTGGGGCATGTTCTGGAATGTGATACAATACACCTTTTAGCTTCTCTGTCCCAACTGTGACAGTCACCAAATATCCGTGTTCAAATTTCCCATCAATGACGCCAATCACAGGAGAAGCTGTATTAAAGAGAAAAATATGCAAGCGTTAGCTTCAGATTTTATCAGTGAAAGAAAAGCTTCAGATATTATCATTTAAACCTTCAGCATACAACTTATTCAATCTCTTGTGGAAACACAATACACATTCACCCCAAGCAATGACTACCACAGGCTTGCCTCTATGGCCACCTGAGGCCGCACATGGGAACTGCTCATCGCGTTGCGCCTATGGCAAATGTTGCTGGAGCGTGTATGCGTAGCATTACACATTTTGGTATTATCAAGTTCAAATATGGACTAGAATTTTGAAATAATTACAATATGGCCTACTTTTTCAGCCACAACCAAATGGTTAAAAACTATAAAAAAAAGGGTCAGAATATCCATAAACAATAGAATGGACCCAGATAAAAAAAATGTTAAATGAGGCTTTGGCAACCGGTAATACAAAACTCTGGAATTGCATAAATTTATATAATTTGACTTAAAAAGTAAAATAAGAAAATAAACTCAAAAGCAGATACGATTTAATACGAATAAAAGGGTGAATAAACACATCTGGTAATGCTACAGGAAAACCATAATGAAGAAAAGTTTGTTATGGAAGAGCTTCATAACATGTTTAGATGTGAGAAAATACAACTTGCATAGGCCAGTAGAGATCTAAAACTTAAAATGCACATTGGCACACACAGGCAAAAGTACAACTTTTTACAGTCTATAGCGATGTTATAGTGTACAAGGGAAAAGACAACATAATGAAAGACATTCTTCTTAAAACTAATCAATTATTACGCTCAAATCTTGAGTGGTAAACTCTAAACATCAAAATGGATGGCACCTCCTACAAGGAAAAATGAAAAAGGAAAGTGAAAAAAGGCTACCCAGAATATATTGCAGCTTAAACATACCTCTGATGTCATTATGCAAAGCTTCACATTTAGGTGGACAAACATAAAGCAAAATAAAGTTGAAAAATTGCTTAAACCAGGTAGCACGTCAAGACTTCCACTTAATTTTAAAAGCAACAGCAACTAAAAAGTTAAGAGAGTAGGACTGTGGATCAAAATGTGGCCCAAGTCTTTGCAAGCCTAGTCGCATATGTATATAACTATCACAAGAATAGTATATATAAAGTAGAATACACAATCACTATCAATGAGAGAATAAAGAAAGACCTCCTCGTGGAGTCTCATCTGTGTTTTTCTTCCTCTTACGTACATTAGGTTGAGCTTCAAAGGGCGATCCCACAAGCTCAACGGGCCCTTGAACTGGATAGGAGGTAGAAGATGCCGCTGATAGACAAGCTGGAAAATAAGAACCCCTCATTGCATTTAATAATTAGTTCACCAGTAAGAACCCTGTTATTTGAATAATGGAATTAACTTTTAGCTGCAAACCTACAAACAAGGGTGGCCTTGCCATATCTGAATATGCATGTAAAAGTGGAAAAACTAAGATGATATTTATTCAAGCTCAGTGAAGTCCATCTCTCTTTAAAATAAAAGGAGTCCGAATTGCATAATAGTAAATTAACAATCTATTACAAACTTCTATAGAAAACAACATAAAAGATAATGGACCATACCATTATCTACGACAGCTCCAAGTTTTTTTCATAATTCTACATGCAGCTTCATGATGTGTTTGTTCTTTACATCTCCATACAAAGTTACCCCCTTATATTGAAATATTACATTTAAATTTCAAGTTGTTAATAAGCATTCTAAACGCTTAAGCTGTTAGGAAGGACAACTATTTACATCGCCACAAACACTCCCCTGTATACATTGATCTGATTAAACATATTCAGACATAGAGGTTGTGATTCTTGTGAATTGACTTGAAACCTGATGCAGTATCGTGTCCTACAAGAGTGAAATGGGAAATTTGGATAGAAAAATAGAGGGTAATGGAGGGGATTAGCTTCTGGAATCACCACCAGAAGGCACTGCTGGAATCATGACAGCAGATTCACTCAATCACCACCGTGGGTTTGTTGGCATCTTTACCACTGAGTGTTCAGTATCACCACCGAACAGAGAACTCAATCACAGAAAGCAAAGTGATTTTTCTGAAATCATGGGCTTACTTTATTAATGAAAGTTAAGGCCTTTACATATAGGCTCACTATTTTGTTCCTACTTGGGAATAAAACAACCGAACAAGAATCCTACTAAACTTCAGAAAGTAATACTCAATCAAATCTAAAATCCTAGATGGAATAAAATACTAATTTTATAGAACATGTAATTTCCAAATAAGAGAACTAAATAAATTAAGGAAAATCTTTTTGTTGGGGCAAACTATGGCTCCATCAGAATCTCAACCACTTCCTTAAGCTCACTCTAACAACTATTGATATTAACACAAACACTCCCCTCTACTCGCAATCATTATTGAGGGCCATGAATTGGAGCGCAACCTCCTAACTCTGGTACCATATTAGATTACCACAATCTAACCACTTCTATATGCTCAATAAATTTTCACTTCCACATGTTGCTAATTCCTATTACTATTTTTTTCCATGTTAGGATACTTGAAAAATAATACAACCAGTTCTCACTAAACAATGTGAACAGAAAGAAATATTATTGGCGACCTTAATGAACTAAATTAAAATGAAATGACAAATTCCTATATCCTGTTCTAAAAAAATCTAGAACATGAACTAAACTTCGACATGAGACAATGCCAATCTGAAACCTTGGGTGGCAATATGCCATGAAAGCCAATAAGTCCAACTGTAAGTTCTTTAGTTGAAATACAAGAGAATTCGCTTTGTCCCAATCCAACTTAGTACTTCGCATTTCCATTTTAAAAATTTACATTTGGACTTGTTTGCTTTTATGGCATATTGCTACCCAAGGTTTCACATTGGAATTGTCTTAGATACAAAAAGCTTCCATCAGCCTTTGTACACAACTAGCAGAAGAGAAAAAAGTTAATACAGTTTTTTCATTCAAATATGAATCACATATATCTTGAAATGATGACAACACTTACAAAATTGCCCCCAAACAAGTTGCTGATAATCCATTATTACTGTGAGAACTGTTTTTAGGTTGGATACAATCCTAAGTTTAAAGTCTTACTTTCCCTGCATATTTACTCACCCCAATTAATAGAAACGTGGTGATGAAATGCTTCCGCCGTACTATTGTTGTTGATACCACATGTGTGTAACAGAATTTTCTTTATTAAATCTTAACAACATAGGGTCACTCAATCTTTGCGGATCAGATTATAAAAATATCAGTAAGCTCCAATACTGAACAATAAACGTTATCGAATCTGTAAAGGAATTAAGAGCTCATAAACAAACCAGAAGGAGGAGGTGTCCATCCTTTGGATCTGAAGAAGTAAATCTGCTCGTAATGGTGCAACAAGGAGATGTAGTATTTCCGAAGGACAAAAGATGCATTTGTGGCAGTTGATGGGAAACTGAAAACAGAAGTTACATCCTTCCATTTCTTTTCCTGGATGATCTGCCATTGAAAATCAAATGTTAACATAAACAAAAAAAAATTGAAGAAAAAACTCTTTCTCAAACCAGCAAAACCTTGCAAAATAGATACTTGGACATAGTTTATTTCTGCAGTATAACATGAATGAATAGCATGAAGCAATACCGGATGAATAAAACAGGTTATTGTTCACACCATCCATGGTGAACAATTAGTAAGGTTGAACATGAAGCTATATTACTTGCAAGTCGGAAAAGTGACATTTGCTACCTTATTAATACCACCACGAGAAGTAACTTCCACAAAAAGGCGATGCAGATCTAGCTCCTTCCCCCCTATTATAGGAATCCTAAAAAGTAAAACACCATTTAATGAAAGCAGTAAAAAAACAACAAAAGGGAGGCACAAAAATTATCTTACAAAAAATGGATATGCTAATCCAATCGTTACTTTTCCAATAGAAAACCATTTTGAAATCTTCATCAAAAGCAAATAGATTATGCATCAGTGTATGAAATAATTAGTTAGACGTTTGTTTCCTCTTTATTGAATTAATGATCAACTGCCTCTCCAAAAGTGTCAAAGGATTGACCCCTTTCTAAACAAAATAAAGGTCACAAGACATTTACGTTTTGTAGCATAATCTACACAAGGCTGGCATTTAATTGTGTTTGCTTGTTATTCACACTAGTAGAGAGAATTAACAAACATAAGCTCCTTTTCCAAAGTTTCAAGTTGCAAGCGAATATATACAAGAGGTATGTGATATGTTGTATATTGATCCCATGCAGCATGCAGAATCAACCAAATTCTAAAAATCAGACATAGACCAAAGGCAAATCTAGTCATGAATTCCAAATGGACGTTCAACAACAATCAGCAACCCCTAAAATACACCAAAAATAGATTACTTACAATACCTCTCTTTATCATTGTCAATGTATCACTTAATATATGGGAAAAAGGAAAGACTTTGAATTTCGGTCATCACTACATTTCATTACCTTGCTGAAGAGGTCAGCCAAATTTATTTACTTCATGGCCTGTTTCATATTTGAAGTACCCCCAGCGTTCAGATGTAATAGTCAGGATTGGATTCCAAAAAGAAACTAATTTTATTTCATTTAAGAAATTTAACTTAGACTATTAAATCTGGATGGAGGGTGTGGGTGTATTTGACTCATTGAAAAAAGGGTGAAAGCAAATATACTAAATTAAATAGCAATGGTTCATCCTAAACCTCTCATACATGATTAAAAAAAAAACAGTAAAAAAGCGTGAATAGACAATCGTAAAAATACACTATCAATTTTAATCAACAGAAACAAAAAAGAAACAGAAAACTCTACTCACATGAACTTGGTTCCCATGGTGAGATGGAGCTTCTCTAACGTCTCCATGAAGAGCTGGGGATTCCTGATCACAACCTCATACGCAGCAAGCGCCGCAGGGTACTGCTGAAAATTCACCAAAGCCGGCTCCATCATGGCATCCAACTACAAGCACCTGCACCTGCACCACACAACCAAACCAGCCCCACTGTCACCAAACCCCAACCAAACCAAACTCAACCAACAACATTCTATGCATGCAGGAACCAGCCTCCATTACAACACCACAAAGCAAAACCTCAGAAACAAAAAAAACGATACAAAATTTAAACCTTGCAGATATTCAAAAGTAGATATGTTCGTACAAGGTCCTCCATTAAGACTCCAAAATTCAAAATCTTGTATAGAAACGTTCGTACAAAACGACCATGACTGAAATGTTACTGATTTGGCCACAGAGACGTGACAAGAAGCCTTGGAGGCAGAAAGTGCCTTTAAATACCACAGGAGAAAGCCAGTTGTTGATTCTTTTCCAAATCAAAATCAAGAAAGAGAGCACGGAGTTCTGGTTCTACCAGCAACAGTGTACATAACATAGATATAAATATATGATATGATATGAAATGAAATGAATAAAATAATGAATAACAATATGCTTAGCATAACAAAGAGAGGACATACCATACGTGGGTTGGCCTTGGTTTGGAGGAAACGAATATGGAACAGTGTTGGAGGGGACGGGAATGGAAGAAGGTTTTGCAAAAATTTTAAAACAAAAAAGAGAAACAGAGATGAAATATATGGGATTATGTGAGGTGATAATGAAGGAGGAATAATGAAGGAACTGGTAACCAACCTTTGCTTTATTTGGGGGAGAGAGAGAGGAAATGAATTGAAATAAATTGGGAATTTGGTTTATGTGGATCAAAGCTAAATATGGTATGGCTATAGGTAGGCTAGATTGCATGGGGACCATATAACTATTTGTCTAGTTTGGCTCATATTTTTTCATCAAAAATATAGAGTAGTTTTTAGATTACAAAAAATATTTTAACTTAGCTTAAAAATAATGTTGATTCTTGTTTTGAAGTTGATCTTGGATTTGTTATAGATTCATTTTAATAGGTAGGACAAAAATATGAGGTTTTTCTTCTTTTTTTTTATAAGGAAAAATATAGAGTTATGTATATCTTGGAAATTATGATAAGTTTAACTTGGTTAGCAAAAAGAAGGATTATTTTGAATTAAGAGTGCAAATATGGGATTTGTATGACATGGGCTTACGAATATATATTGGCATTGTTTTGGGAATAATATGGAGAGAGAGAAAGAGTAGTTAGGAGAAGGCAGATAAAAAGGGAAAATGTCACGGAGAAGATAAGGATTAAGGGGAGGGTAGAGGAGGAGACGTGGTGGCGTAACAGCAGCTTGTGAAGTTAATACGCATTTACATCGTGGACTTGGTCCTCCTCCTCCTCCCCTCTCTCTCTCGTGCCTTTGTGCACCTGCAGGGATGTCCTTTCATGGACATCTATGGTGGCTCAGGCCCAACCCAGTTGATTAATGGTTGGGCCCAGCCCAATCCGTCAGGAAGCTTTGATTAGTTCTGCGGTTTATGCGAAATGGAGGAGCCATTTTGGTCAGTGGGCAAAGGCAAAGAGAGGATGTAGTATGTATTGATAAGCAAGTTCACAATTGAAGATGATGTCTTCCTTGTTGAAAATTTGGACCCTCAAAAGGCAAATGAAAATGCCGTGACAGCTGAAAAATGTTATGACAGCCAGGAATACATGCTAGAATGAATACACAATGGGGCTCCCCCCCCCCCAAGCATTTGTCAACGTGCTGAAGGAAAAATTTATCGGAAAAAGTTAGTACGCGTCACCGTGGGCAGGGACATTGGAAGCAGGTAAAGTTTGATCCAACGGCGCTTGTTAATATAGGGGGTGATCCAACTGTGTGCTAATACAGTGGGCAGGCAGGTAGCAGGTTAGGAGACGGGGCAGGCAAGTGATTCAAATTTTAAACCCACCTGACCCTGCATTAACATGCGCCATCCATAGAATTTATATGGCCTGCAACACCCTGCCAAATAAAATTTGATGGCCTGCAATGCCCCGACTCATGCCGACACATGTGAGCCCGAGCACATATTAACGGGACTCATGTTAATGTTTCAGCTCAGTTTGGATAGGAGCAGCTACAGTTGCAGATTCTTCTTTGTAGAATCTGATGCCAGCTCTCAGCTTAATAATATAGCTCTGGCCTCTGGGTTGAACTTAAAAATGGTAGGCACTTAGATGACCAATGGCCAAAGGATCCCCATGACTTGATGTCTTTGAGATAAGAAACCAAAACGTAAAACTTGTCTTCCATGAACCTCCATGGAATTAAATATTTCTGCATCAGGTGTAGGACATGCACCTGTGACTTTTTAAGACAGCAGGTGAACAGACTTTTCCCCTTGTTTCCCTACACTCAACAAGAAGTAAGGAATAAACAACATGAAGTAGAATGTACACATTTATTTCAATTTATGACCGCACCACTTTGGCTAAAAGTTTGTATTTCTTTAACTCCGCTATATGAATGCCTCTTCTTGAATAGGCTTTTATCATGGTACTGTATGTTTACCTTATCAGGCTTACAACCAGATTTTTGCATCATCTACAACACTCCTCTCATCTCTGATAAGGAAGCTGCTCTCCCATAGGCATCAACAAGGCAATTGTAGAATACTGTATCTAACATCACATCTGAATTGTCAATGAACCTTAAAACCCCTTCAATCTTGTCTATTGCCTCCGCTCTTCCATAGGCACGTACAAGTGAGCACAATGTCACACAATTAGGTTTGATCCTCTCTGATCTCTTCAACCTGAACAGATACTCCATCTGTTTTAAATCCCCTCCCCGCCCAAAATATTTCTGCATGTAATCCATCATGGAGCTCATCCTGTCGTAGTTGTGTGCTTTGCCGTATGAATCAAGTAGTATGTTGAAGGTCTTTATGCTTGGATTAATGTCAGAGCTCTGGAACTTTTCATAACAGCTTTCCATTGTTTCAATTTGCCCATTACCACCAAAGGCTCTAAGGGTGGCATTCATGGTCCAGACATCTGGCTTCCAGTCTTTGTTTTGAAGCATCTCTAAGAGGGTCGTTTCCATCTCTGCAAATCTACAAGAGAAGAATTCTTCCAAGTATAAATATCCACAAGTGAGAAAAAATTCCAACCACAAAGTTGGCATATACACAACTCAAAACTGGTGACTTTTAACTTAGTATTTAGTGAGGAAAAAGTTTTTTGCCCATCGCATCTGTGGGCGTGTGCCAGGCGCATCGTGAGCCTTCCGATTGAGATTTGATGGCGTGCATCAATCCAAAGCCGGGCTGGTGATGATACCCTGCCTGCCCCCAGTATTTGCGAACTGTCAAATTGAGATCCGAAGGCTCGCGTTGCGAGGGGAGAATATAAATGGCCCTCTTTTATTATATATGCATTTCATTGCCAAAATAGATTAGTTGAGTATCAAAGTCTAACAGTTTGTGATTTTTTTTCTGACCTAATACATACGAGAGAATATAAGGTCATCAAAATAGAATCTACTACTCTCACTAATATGAAAATATCCTACTAATTGGCATAAACACACAACATACCGTTGCTAATTAGAACAATTTGAAACTATGTCTTCTTAATTATAACCACCATCAGAAGTTTTTTCTATCTTCTTTTTAATGCCATCTGCTAAGTTAGCTAATATGACAATCATAAGTTTAGTTAATATTGAACTAGTGCCTTTTCCCAAGAATTTGAGACTAGTGATATGGATCTTATGCCTCCATTTTAAGCCTGTTTTGAGCCAACTCTTTCCTAAGAGATAGTTAGCTAATATGAAAATACCACTACCGAGCCAAAAAGAGAACATACTACTGATTGGCAAAAAAAACACTACATATTTTTGTTAGTTAACAATTTAAAACTATGTCTCCTTTTAATATACACCATCAACTTTTGTTCCTTTTTAATCTACATCATCAACGGTTGACATAGAAGAAAGGAAAAGGCAAGACACTTTCTCCACCATCTGAGGGAAGTCACTTTGTGCAGTAATGGAAATTGATATCTTACTAGTTGCTACTTGTACTGCTTTATGCAAGACACACATAAGAATGCATTGCATTGTCACGTCACCATCATGGTAACAATTATCATTTGCCCCTCACAGCTAATTAAATCAATGATACGAGATTCAAAGATAAAAAGCAATTACTTGCCAGTTTTGCCATAAGCATCAATTAGTGTATTGTATGTAATGGTGTTGGGCTTGATCCCCTGCGCCATCTTGTCTGATAGCAATATCGCTGTTTTATCAAAATCAAATACCTGGATACACGACTTAGTAAGAATCGAGTATATATAGACGTCAGGATGGCAACCCGAAGTTTTCTTTATCATATCCAGCAACGAAAATGCTTCATCAAAGAGGCCACTTCTACTATATGCCGAGACCAGGGCAGTGTAGGCCTCATGGTTTATGATGCAGCCTTCATCAGACATAGCTTAAAAGAGAGCGTGAGCCTTTTCAGGCTGTTTGCACTTTCCAAGCATAACAATGAGCTTTATATACATGCCAGAATTAGGCCTGTACCACAGCTGCTCCCGCAGTAGTTCAAACACCTAAAAATTGCAATAAAGAATTACATTTCCTCATCAAATAACGCATTAATTATTCAGCTGACAAAGAAATTATACTTGAACAGACAATCCTCTATCATTATGATATTAACTTTTGAATTTTAACTCATCTAAAAAAAAGAACTTTTTAGTTTTAACTTTGAATATGTCAAATGTCTCCAAATTGTTCTCTGTAGATAGTTGCAAAATTGTCAATTTATCAGTACACTTAACTGAGAATATGTCAAATATCTCCAAACTATTATTTGTACATTTAACTTAAAAATGTCAAATGTCTTCAAATTGTTATATCTGCAGATTTAAGTGTAAATATGTGAAATTCTAGAACATCAAACCAGAAAAGAAAAAAAAGGTCCATCTTCACTAGCGCATTGGGTTCGGCAACTTCTTCTGGTTTCAACAAAGCTCAAAACAAAGTTGAAAACATACACAAGATAGGATTTTTTCAAAGAAAAATATCGCACCAAAGCTACTCCCACAGAAGTTCAAACACCTAAATTTGCAATAAAGGATTGCATTTCCCAGAGCAGTTAATGATGTAGTTTTAATTGATGAGAGTAAAGTAGGTTTGAATGTGAAACTGGAATTGTGGAGGGATGCTCTAGAGTCAAAAGGTTTTAAAATAAGTAGGACTAAGACAGAATACATGGAATTTAATTTTAAGGAAGGTAGAACTATAGATAGAGCCTTAGTTGAAATAGATGGGCAAGAAGTGCCAAGGTGTAATCAATTCTGTTACTTAAAATCCATTATCCATAAAGAAGGGGATATTGATAGTGATGAGGTGCATAGGATAAATGCGGAGTGGGCAAAGTGGAGGGCAGCCTCTGGATTGTTGTACGATAGGCGTGTTCGAAAAATGCTTAAAGGAAAGTTTTATAGGATAGCCATTAGGCCTGCAATACTCTATGGAGCGGAAGTCATATAGATAAGTTGAATGTAGCCGAAATGAGAATCTTAAGGTGGATGAGTGGGATAACTAGGAGAGATAAGAATAGAAATGAATATATTCGTGAGAGTTTACGGAGAAGCTGAGAGAATGTAGGTTGCGTTGGTATGGGCATATGCAAAGAAGACCAATAGATGCCCCTCTGAGAAGATTAGAAGTGATGCATGTAAACAATGCTAAAAGAGTGAGAGGGAAACCTAAGAAAACTTGGATGGAGTTAATAAAAAAGGAATTGACTTTACTATCTCTTACAAAAAGATAGCCCAAAACAAGCCTGAATGGAGGAGTAAGATCCATGTCACCGACTCCAAATAGTTGGGAAAATGCACTACTTGATTATTATGATTATGATTATGATTTCCCCATTACATAGTGCATTAATCATTCACTTTAACCAGGAAACTATACTTGGCCAGAGGATCCTATATAATTAAGATACTAACAATTCCATTTCATCAGTATCCAAATTGTCATTTCTACATTTAAATGTAACTATCTAAAATTTCAAAACATCAAACCAGAAAAGAAAAAAGGTCAATCTTCACAAATACATTGACTCCATCAAACTTTCATTCTACTTCCAGCAAGCTCAAGAATAAAGCAAAAAAAAAAATACAAGATATGATCTTTTTGCATAAAAACAAATTTACATAGAGAAAAAGTAGAAAGAAAGAACCATGGCCACCTTAAGTGCAGACTCCCAACGCAGAGCAGCACTCCTCCCGTGAAGATCTTCCAAGCTTCTTGGAGTTGGTCCCCTTCTTCTTCTCTATCACAGCCTTGGTCGCCTCCCTCCTCAAAATAATTGAAATCGCCTTCTGGGACGCAATCTTTCGGTTCACCTCCTCTTCCTTCTCTCTTGCTTCTCGAGCCCTGCTGCTCTCCGGCGGCAGCTGCAACCGGCCGACGGCAGTGTCCGTGGATGATGGGTCAGCTGGTTTTGCTGTCCTGGGACCTGGGACGGGAGAACGGGAAGGCGTGGAGAAGGAGGTGGCTCCTGCCCATTGGGGGATGGAGTGGGCAGCCATGGCCGGCGGGAAGGGACAGGACTGCCGGCGCCGGAGCTCGTCGAGTGCAGGGAGTGTCTTGTAAATATCTTTGTTATTGGACGTTCCAGACGGCCCAATGGAACGGCCCACGTTAAGTATTTCGGCCCACTGGGTTCTTGCATCTACAGTAGTGCCTCTGAGCCCACGTTTAAATAGAATGACATTACGGGCCTTTGTTGGTGGGCTGTTAATTTCTTTGTAAAATTAATACTCCTTCTGGGCACTCTTTTAAGTTTTGTTGATTTTCATATGAACTAAAATTCCGGGCACTTTCAAATGAACTAGTTTTAGCTAATTCGAAAATCAACTGCATCTATTAATGCCCAGAGGGAGTACGAGATACTCCATCCCGATTTTAAGCATGTAAGCAAGAAACCGAGGTGCAGAAAGAAAGATGGACTAGCAAGAAATCAGCATCTATATTGCAAATAGCTATAAGCCAAATTTGCCACACATTTCAATAGCTGAATCAGCCCGGTGCAGAAAGCAAGATGGACTAGCAAGAAACCAACTGAGGAAGATGTTGACAATAAAAAAATAATCAAGAGTTAAGATGTGACCATTCACGTCTAGCAAAAAAAGTAACATATATGTCTAGCAGCCCATTCAAAACTTGTATAAAAGATAGCTTGAATTACCCTATTTACAAACTATACTTCAATTGTAAAAAATGATCAAGTATTATGTATGATAATTTTGTGTTACAAACACTTATCTACCAATTTACCTTCACATACAACAGTGAATATGTCACATTAAAATATTAAATGCTGAAAGTTGAAGGTGTACATCCTTCGTACACACATTTTATTATGGTTTAAGGAAAAAGGAAGCCCCCAACTATCAAAGAATTCTCTATCGCCGATATATCGATATTGGGTCCCACCCGATAAAGCGATACGGATAAATATTATTTTTTAATTTTTTTATAATATCATCAATATATCGATTTTGGACTGATATATCGTCATTTTTAAAAACAAAAATGTTTTTGAAAAAAATTAGAAATTAAAAAGAAAAGAGGAAAAAAAATAGCTTTCTCGTTTGTTTCCCATCCTAATATGTATTTTTATGCATATTTTGAAATCTATGCTTTGTCTAAATTAGTATAACTCATTTTAGAAGTTAGATTATGAAAATATATGGTAAAAATTAGTTTTTGACCACCGATATTTTTTACAAATATCTCCGATATATCTCTAATATTTTGTCTCTTTGATCGACCGATATTTTACCGATATCCGATACAAAATTCTTTACCAACTATGCCATAGTGAATATGTCATCTTTCAACATCTAATAGTTTTACTTTTAGAGAAAAGAGTCATGGCCCATGAGTCAACATATTAAAAGAAGGTAAAAGTCATGAGTCAAGATTTATTAGCTGTGTATACGTCACATGCATGTATTTGCATCATCCATATACTCCATAATAAAAATAGTATAATGTAACACATTTATTACAAATATTGAATAAAAACAAAACCTAACAATTAATCACTAATAACATTTGTTATAAACCAATATCCCCATCACTAACATCACGCATAAAAAATCAATTATTAAGGATTTGCTCCATGGAATTCCGTATCGGATATCGGTATCGTATCGGTCGGCTTAAGAGACAAAATATCGGAGATATATCGGAGATATTTGTAAAAAAATATCGGTAGTTAAAAACTAGTTTTTACCATATAATTTCATAATCTAGCTTCTAAAATGAGTTATACTAATTTAGACAAAGCATAGATTTTAAAATATGCATATTAGGATGGGAAACAAGTGGGAAAGTTACTTTTTTCCCCTTTTTTTTTAAAAAAAATTTTTTTTTCGAATTTTTTTTCCGAAAATATTATTTTATTATAAAATAGCGATATATCGGCCCGAAACCGATATATCGGCGATATTTAAAAAAAAATAAAAATAGATATTTATCCATCTCATTTTATCGGGTGGGGCCCGTTATCGACATATCGGCTAGTGGAATTCCATGATTTGCTCTCATATAAACCCAAAGGAGAGAGACAGAAAGAGAGTCATCTTTTCCATCCTCCTCCTCCTCCGTATCAATTACCATGCTGAAAAGGGTCGTCCTTTCATTTGGATTAGGGTAAATTTGAGTTGAAAACCCTAATCCAAATCTCACCTTGCCGGATTAGGGTAAATTTGAATTTGAGATGGAAAACACAAGACGGAAAGTAGTTTTTCAAATCTCACTTTGTCGGATCTATGGTCGACTCGCCTCGCCGGATTTTTGGTTGCCTCGCCTCGGCTTGGCCGTCAAGAGCCTTCCACCTTGCCATCGCCCAAGTCTCTGACAATCTCCCCACAAGCCTTTACCTTGTGTCTCTCTCCAACCCCCTAGGATAAACCCTGTGTATCTCACCTCGCCGGACCTGTGGTAGCCTCGCCTTGGCCGTCAGGAGCCTTCCACCTTTACCTCGTGTCTCTCTGCAACCCTCGAGGATAAGCCATGTCTATCCAGTCCACGAGCCCTTTGACCTGGTTAGAAACCACATCCAGCTGAAGGACGCTTCAAGGTGAACCAGCTGGTTGTGGATTTTTTTTGTTTTTTCCTGAATTTTTTGTTCTTGGCAGTTGGCACCCGTAACCCATCCAGTATCGAACTTTCAGGCTCAGCAGGCCCCAAATGCAATTAGCCCCATCCAGGGGGGACGAACTTGTTTTTCACCGCCCCAAACGGACCCTTCCTGGGCGTAACGTGATCCTTGCCATGGATCTCGGTTATCGTACTTGTCCCTAGCTTCCTAAGAATACAACTAAACCAACCGATGAAACTCAGTTTAAGTTAGGTTTACCAATTTGGAAGATGACTGATGTCGTAGCACCCGAGGTGGCCCGACCCAGTGCTGGCCGACTGTCGTCACGGGAGAGCTTGCCGTGGTGCTAGCTGCAACGGGGGCGAGCCAAGATGCAGCCGGACTAGTGACCGGAGGGGGTTGGGAACATGGAATTCCGTATCGGATATCGGTATCGTATCGGTCGGCTTAAGAGACAAAATATCGGAGATATATCGGAGATATATCGGAGATATTTGTAAAAAAATATCGGCAGTTAAAAACTAGTTTTTACCATATAATTTCATAATCTAGCTTCTAAAATTAGTTATACTAATTTAGACAAAGCATAGATTTTAAAATATGCATATTAGGATGGGAAACAAGTGGGAAAGTTATTTTTTTCCCCTTTTTTTTAAATTTTTTTTTTTTCGAATTTGTTTTCTAAAAATATTATTTTATTATAAAATAGCGATATATCGGTCCGAAACCGATATATCGGCGATAGATATATCGCCGATATTTGAAAAAAAAATCGATATTTATCCATCTCGTTTTATTGGGTGGGGCCCGATATCGATATATCGGCGATATATCGCCGATATGGAATTCCATGGTTGGGAAGGAACTGTGAGTAGGGTGAAATATG
The DNA here is from genome assembly GCA_039654745.1 of Houttuynia cordata. Classification (NCBI taxonomy): domain Eukaryota; kingdom Viridiplantae; phylum Streptophyta; class Magnoliopsida; order Piperales; family Saururaceae; genus Houttuynia; species Houttuynia cordata. The sequence continues at coordinate 13,153,176 of CM077507.1, read as the reverse complement.
GAGAGGGCGATGCCGCTATGCTCAAGGATATCGTGGCTGGAGTGGGCTGGATATGGCGGGCCAGATGGTGTAGGAAAAGTTGTTTGAGCATGAAGGGGGAGGTGGCCTGGGCAGGGGAAGCATATAGGAGGAGGGCGAGAAGGGAGGAGAAGCGAAGGAAAGGAGAAGGCAAAGCCCTTGTTGGATGCATGGTTATGTTGTGGAACCGGATCTGCTGGTGAACGACGGCGCAGTCAGGCATGATGTGCACACATTTTCCGGCTGGTGAAGCTTCCCCAGCATATCCGAACTCATTGTGTTCTTATCTTTCCTGCAATGAGCATAAATATTACGTATAAAAAAATACACATTTTTATATAATTTTTTACCAGCAATGAACATAAATGTTATGCATGAAAAATATACATTTTTATATGCCTTTTTACCTGTTTGTTAGACTTAATTTCTAGTTAAAATAAAGAATAAAATAAATTTTAATAATTAATTTAATAATTAAGAATTAAATAAATAATACTCTCTAAATGGCTCAATTTAGATATGTTATCTCATTTTATAAATTATTTGGTGTGTCTAAGTTCAAGTACTCGAACTGCGGAACGACCAAAGTACAGCTATTTGGCGGGTTTTTGAAGAGCCGAAGTGATCGAGAGTTGAGATCACGAGCAGAAAAGATTTGATCCGTTGATGAGTACTTAAAAGAAGACGGGCATGGAATTAGAGTACAGAGTCGTTCAGATTTAATCCGGTGGTCGATATTGATACAACGGGTTTTAACCCAAGCAATAGAAGAAGCAAAACATGAGCGAACTGGTTCGGTTAAGAGAAAAAGAAAAAAAAAATAATAATAGTCCGAGCTTCTGCTCGGGTGTCCCTTTTTCCAGAACAGAGCATTGGTGAACCCAGACGGAACGATCGGGCGAGGCTGAGGTCGAGGTCACGGTTGAGGTCGACAGCGACCATGGGTTCACGACGGCGAGGCTAGAGACGACGACGGCAAGGTGATGGCGATACGACAGAGAAGAAGGTCACGGCGGAAGTTCCGGTGAAGTCGATTGCAGGCGATTGAGCAGTAGAAACAGAAAAAGGAAAGTGCTTCATTTGGGAAGGAGGCGTGCGACAAAGCTGAATCAGGAAGTTTCACTTGCATGTTTGGATTAGTGTGGTACGATATCAATTCTCAGTTCAATTGGAGATAACGGAAGGGCCAATTTTGGTTCTGATTTAGAAAATTGCATTTTTTTTTGGTGTGTTGGCTCTGCTTCGAGGGAGTAAAGATGGGATCTTTTCTACCAATTGGATGAGATTCAAGGCAATTCGATTAGCAGATAACTTGATTTAGAAGGCTGCAACATGGGAGATTTTTCTACACGGGATTAATTTTGGAAAAAATTCTCATTTTGGGATGAAGCTGCAGTCGATATAAACAGACAGAAGAAAGGGAGAGCCGTCCGACAGAGGAAGACGACCAGAATAGTAGATTTTATTTTCTTTGCAATTTCAAAGTTTTTATTCTGTTTCATTTTATCCCGGCTGTTTTGATGCGTTGAAGCTGTAACGACTTGTACTGGCCAGTGTTGGGAAGAGGAACAGTGCATATCTTAATTTCAAAAAATCTTGTAAGTTACTTTAATTTCAATTAAAGTGAATTTTTTTCTGTTTCAATTTCTATTCTGGTTGTGCACTGTTGTGAAGAAGAAGTCTAATTCAAACTGTCGTTGGGGACAGTCGACCGAGAGAACAGTTCTGTTATATTTCATTTAATATCAAATTCTTGTAAGTTAATTTTATTTTCTTTTATTGAAATGAGTTTCATTATGCATTTTACCAGTGTTTTAGTTAATATGCTTGACTAGATTTGTTGTTAAGGCTAGGGTGAGGTTGTAGTGATTGTAGAGAATGCCTGATATGTGAAAGTTGATGTTTTTCTCCTATAATTATGCTATAATGTTATGCGTTGGCCGCTGAAGAAAGCCTTGAGTGCCAGGTATGCGCAACCGCCTGTTGACAGCAACAGCACATTGTGCGCAAGATTGCAATGGCTGGAGTTCAATCTGCGTGGTTCTGTTACGATCCCTGATTGATCGAAAGAGAATGCTGCATTCGATACAGGTATTGTAACCTGACCATTTTTCCTTTCTCCGATCTTCCTTGTCACCAATCTGTTGTAAGAGTGGTGATTTCTCAAGGAGGCATACATGTAAGGAGTATGCTTGTTTTCATCCATTGCGGAGCTCCAGCAAGTCAGGCCAATTTACAGAATTTCACACAATGGAAAATGTTACTTATTGTTGAACAGGACTGAAAGAGAAAAGAAAGCCTACAAAGTTTGAAAGAGAATTACCTCTTGTGGATCATTTGTCAAAGAATCGACCATCTCCTCTGAGCCTTGTGTGCAAGCAGCTAAATGCAAAGGTGTAAGACCACCAGGTCCCGCCACATCGGGAGGGAAGAGGTACTTTTTCGAGGCATTAGAATCACAATTCACAAAATAATGAAGAAGTAAATCAACCATTTTTCTACATTTTCTTTTCACTGCCCTGTTCAAAGGCTGAACCTCGATAATACCCGCTCCATCTGTATTGATCAATTCTTGTACAAGAAAATTACATTTTCACAAGCAGGTGCACTTAATCGAGTTGAAAAAACCCTAAAAGAGAAGGCAAATGAGTGAACTTACATCATCGTCAGAATCGCTTGAAAAGGTAGGCTCAGGCAGTTGCTCCTCCACTGAACTCATATATTTTGACATCGGTGTCGCGGGTAAGGCGGCACACGGAGCCTCTGATGGCTGCTAGGCGACGGCAGATGACGAGCCCTTTCCGGCTATGCGGACCTCGAGCTTGGTGGGAAGGGACATGTCGGCGACGTTGGAGTTGGAGGAGAAGTGCATCACCTTTTCCTCTGAAGGCAGGCAGCTGGTCGCGAGGGAGAGAAAGAGGGAGTTGGCATGGAGATGATCCAGGCGACGGTGGGGAAGAGCAATTAACGGCATGGGGAGCAGGGCAATGGTGTCGACGGACAGTAGGTGGATGGGTGGCCTAGGGGTGGGTAATGGAGGAGGAGCAGGGAGGAGAAAGATAGAATTTAGGTTTTTAATCTTAACCTTTCAAATCAACGGTTTAGATCTTTTTTATTTTTAAAAAATAACTAAAATTTAAAATTAAAAGGTTTTCCCCACGGATATTTTAACCATAGATACAAACCGTGAAGAATAGCTACTATTATTGATAACTTATTTTTTGTCATATAAATCCGTCGCAAATACCATACCTTTATCCACGGGTAATTTTCTGTCGTAATCTTTATCCCCTGTTCCTTTAGCGACAGAAATAATACCGTCGCTAATGTCCGATTTTGTTGTATGAGCAATTTTAATGGGAAATGTCCCTTGACTCATATACTTTCACTAGCTGATGCACACAATGAAGAATCTGAAGGGAGTTGTGTAACAAAAAGTTTTGGAGGAACCATGGATAATACAACAGAGTCACATGACGTTGGATGTGATGATATGCAGGTGGATGAAAAGCTAGACTCTTCTACCATATTAGACATTGCAAGCGGCAGCTTTGAGATCATATGTAAGAAAATTGCCCATAATACCGTTGAAGACAATGACCCTCTCAAGGCAGGTAGTCAGGATATATACACTGTTCAATTGACAAAATTATTTTGATGGCCACATTTCTTCATCAGGAGTCCAGGACAGCAGTGGTTTGGATTTTACAGTTATAGAATTGAGGACACAAGTTGAGCAGGGCTGCTGTTCTCATAATGCAAGGGAATTGACAAAAATCAGGAAGCAGCTTTTGGAGATCGAGAGTAGGCAGTCAAGCGTAATGGATCTTCTTCAGGTATTTTTGTAAATTGTAGAGCTCTTTATCCTGATCGGGAGATGTTTTTTCGCATGCATTTATGTCTTTCACCAACAATATCAAATGATGAGAAAAAAATTTGTGACGACAATAGTAAAATGTGTTTTTTTGCTCTTGAACTTCTTTGTCACCAAAAAAAAACTTGTTTTGTTAAAAATACTATCATCCTGCATCGTATCCAGTTATACCAATTTATCCCCTCTGGTAGACATATGCTATTTCATTGTTCAAGTTTGAGATCCTCAAAGTAAAAATGCAGGACCATGTGTACAGATTAATGTCTTACAGTGGACACCCTTCACATTAACTTGAAACACGTTGCATCTGCTTATCAGGCCTTGCAATCATCTTGCATCTTGACATGTTTGATGATGATAACTAGTTATGAACTAGTTTTTTTTATGTTGTTAATTTAGGTAAGTAACTGCAATATTCTGATTTATCAAGTGGCATTTGACATGAAGTGATTATAGATTTGTTATTTCTTTGTTTGTTTTTACAGTACTATATTATCTTGCTCACATTAATAGCCTGTAAAACTGACTTGACTTCCCTTTTTCTCCTTACAATATTCAGGTTTATATGGAAAGTTCAATGGATACTTTGTTAGTGTTGCAATCAAAAGTACTTAGTTTAGAGCATGCGATGGAGAAATTTTTGCTGAATGCCTTATGAAGAATACAAGTCACTCAAACATAGCTAACTCCAAACTTTGTAAGAGCAATCTTAGTGTTTCTCATTCACCTAGACTTATTCTTTCTTATTTTCTTTTATAAATTTTAAGATAAGTAATATTGTGTCATTAGATAGTTTGTTTTGTGAATGTTATGGATAGGTGGTTCTCTATGATTATATATGCAGATGGCTCCATCAAGAAACTAGGGAACAACGCAGCCTTTGATCAAGGCATGGTATGAGATGTGCGATTTATAAATATGCATGATGGACGTAGAACCAGGGAAAACAAGTCACTCTCTACTTTTATTTTTGCACTTCACTTTTTTACTCATGTATTTTGCCGCTTGTAATAAGCTTCTCACTTTATTATATGCATATATGGTACTTTTACCTTGTAAAGTTGTTATTTATCAATACAAAATTTTTTATCATGGTTATTTTTTTACAGTGAAATAGCTTTAATTGGCGACAAAAAGGCCAATTATATATATGTTGTTTGTGTACAATGTGGTAATTATATGAATACAAGAATGTATTTTGTATTTATGAATAATGCTTCTTCTCCATATTAGTGCAGTAGCTATTTTTTCGAAGTCTGTACCGACAGATAAAATTCGTCGCAAATGAGTTAAAACCGTCACAATAGGTATCTAACGAAGTCTAGAGGCCGTCTTAAAACCGTCGCTAAAATATACTTTCGACAGAAACAAATCCGTCGAAATAATAGTCGATAAAGATATTAGCGACAGATTAACATTTTTCTGTCAAAATGTCATTAGCACCGCCTTATAACGACAGCTTTTGCCGTCGATAAAATCCATTTTTTTTGTAGTATCTGCTCCCGGTGATTTGAGAAGGAAGATTGTGATAACAAATAATACTTTCTTGGCCAAGCATTTTAAGACAAAGGTGTTTTTTAGTTTGATTAAAAAAACTCAAACTCCATAAGGAATATTATTTTTTAAGGTGTTGTTTAGCAAGGAAAATAATATTCTGTAATTATATATCCTTCAAGCATTTTTCAGGTTCCGTATCAGTCCAACCACTGGAGGAGTAATTGTTGTGATCTTGCAACTAAAATATAAAAAAGGAAAGATAACTACGGGGGCACATATTTTTCTTAAATATAAGGGGGCCCAGATATGGTGGGTGTTAGGATAGGTGGCCTTCGTCTATCCACGGGACTTTCGGCTGGAGGGTGGCAAATGATATACTCCCTCCATCATGTTGATAGCTACATTAGGAAATTTTTTTTGTCTCATATTAGTTGCTATATTTGCCTCGATTTAAGCAACTGAATCATAATCATAATCAAGTGAAGCTGAATCATAATCATAATCAAGTAGCCTATTTTCCCAAGTATCTGGGGTTGGCGACATAGATCTTACTCCTCCATTTAGGCTTATTTTGGGCTACCTCTGTTGTAAGAGATAGTAAAGTTAAATAATTTTTTATTAACTTCATTCAAATTTTCTTAGGTCTCCCTGTCATTTTTTGGCATCATTTACAGGCATCATTTACATGCATCACCTCTAATCTTCTTATATGGACATCTATTAGTCTTCTATTTAAGTACCTGGATACTTAGAAAAAAAATATCTCACAAGCTTTGTATTACTCATCCGTCATCTTAATTTGTGAGATGAGTTGTAAGTTGTGATTCCTTTTTAAGTACCTAGCAAAGCTTTTGCCAATCTCTCAGCAGTGGGTCTCACCATGCAATAACACACCTTTTCCAAATGTAGCTACTAATACGGGCCGAAAGGATCAGCAGTTGTTACTTAAGAATGAATATGACTTCTGCATCAGAATAAAGGGCTAGTTTGAGAAGATGCTCCATGCAATTCACCGACATTTGTCTACCTTGTGGCCGGTGGTCCATAGGGCTTGACTTGGTAAGGTCATGCTTTAAGCTAAAACTTTCATCTTTTGGCCTCGCATCTTCATGGAACCAGCGTTACTGTGTTCAATGAAAGCGCAATGGCTCAATATATTCTTTGTGCTTCTGGCAGAAAATACATCATCTCTACAATAGTATCGTTGGAAGTCTTAAGTGTACAATCTCTAAGATCTAGAGTAATGGCCCGTTATCAGCTCTTACTCATAGTTGTTCTGATTGTAGTCATTCTGGTCCTCCCCTTTCCAGGTACTGATATTTGCATGGATGTTTGTATACAGTTTTATTTTTCGTTTTCTGATCCATCCCAAGTTTTTTTCTCTATGTTCTTGCCCTTTGTTTATCCATGTGTTCGACCTCAAATTGTCGGAAAATGCCTACTTGGTTATGATTATAATCGTGATTGCGATATCTTACTTTTTACTTGAATGGTTTTGCTCTTTCATATAGCAATGGGAAGGAAAACAATGATGTCTGGCAAAGCACCTCCGATGAATTCACCAGAGGTAGGATCTTGCATCGTAGCCATTTGTTTTCTGAATTCGCATTTCTATTTACCAAGTTTGTAAGTGTGTGATCTTATCCTCCGGTTTTTACTACCATTTGCTTATTGTTTCAGCCGACCACACTACAAAAGGGCAAGCAGGAATCCATCCAAGACTATAATTCGGACTATGATAAGCCACAAAACAATGGAAGCCCAGGAGCTGGCCGTCACTAAATAGTGTAGCTTATTTTCAAGAAACTGCATGCATGCTGCGAATACTGTATTATAGGAAGATTTTTTTTCCTCGGTTTGGCTGTACTATTAAAACGAACATAAACATTATGTAAATGTCAGCAAATATATATTATATTTATTGTTAATTTTTGTTTCTGTAAGCTTGGGGAGTGTTGTATTTATTGGCCCATACTTTAGTAGGTATAAAAATTATTGTTAATTGTTTATCTTATTATTATCCGTAGTTGCTTATGTTGCACCGTAGGATTAATTTCTTTCATTGCTTAGATTGCTCAATTAAGTTGTTGGACCACAATAAGTCAACCGGACTATGTAATTGGCGTCCGCCCTCTTAATTTACTAGTGAAAGATTATTTCTCTTGCCCTAATTTCCTTTCTCCACCTCCGTCTACCTTCACCTCCTTCCCTCTTTTCAGCCGGTGCCCCAGAACCAGCCTTGATTCCTAGGCCCTAGCCTTCCTCCATTTCTGCCCTGAACGCGGAGTTGCATTCCTTGTGGGACATTTCGTATATATTATGCAAAAAAGACAGATTAAGAGCAAGAGAGATAGATGATCACACAAAATGGCAATACGAGAAGTAAAAAAAAATTACGTAGGCCAATTTCTTTTCAACTGAGAGGAGGCCGAGATTCCGGGAAGCTTTTTAAGGCCATGGCATATGTAAAGTGTTCATTCTTGGTCTGAGCAAATAGATTATGATATCTATAAAATATACACATTTTATATGCCTTTCTGCCTATATGTTAGTCGTAATTTTAGTTGAAGTAAGGATTATTAACGGTTAATCGTGATTAGGTAAGTAATTAAGAGTTTAATAAATAAATGTGTTTAATTGATTAATTTAGATGCATTAATTAGATTTAATTGATTATATTTTATTACGCGTCTAATTAAGATTTAAACCTTATTTATGCAGGTTTTAGGAGTCTAAATAAAGATCGTCAAAGGTGAATGCATGCCAAACTGGTTCGGTTATGAGATTGAAGATCTGACGGATGCGGTTGATACGTCGGGTTTTAAAGAAGAAAAAAAAACAAAGAAAAAATGATTGGTTCAGTTCCAGTTCCGGTTCGGTTTATTAAAAAGAAAAAAAAATAAAAGCAAAGAACTGACCCGAGCAAAGCTCGGGCCTTTCGTTCCAAACAGAGCAGCGCTCGAGCAGAGCTCGAGCGCCGACAGGGACAGTAACGACGGAGCACGATGGCGAGGTTGGCCAGAAGACGGAGGGGTCAACTGCGGTGGTTCTGGGTCGAGCTCGGAGGTGATCGGTCATGGCGATGACGGTGGCGAGGCTGACGGCTGAGAAGGATTCTCTGCTCGAGCGATCGCCGGCGATGGGCACGGCAGCCATGATTCACGGCGGGGCGAGCTGGGTTCTGGCGAGGACTGTGGCGAGCTCGAGGCCATTGGGTTTCAACGGCGAGGAATAGATTTTGATTGAGAAAAATAGAAAATGGAAACGAAAGAATCGTGCTTGAAATGGAAACTCACCGGACTGATTTGGACTGGGATTCGGAGTTGGAGTCCAAAACGGAGGCGGCATTCAGATTTGAGATTCTCAGTTGAGGTTTATAAAAACAGAACGAAGAAAAAAACAGAGAGGAGAGCCGCCGGAAAATAGAAAAAAATCGGAGCTTTTGACAGAACTTTTTCAGGAGGGAACTACAGAGCCTTTTCAGCGTGATTTGGCCGGGATCAGGCGGGGCTTTGGCCGGAAGGAGAGAAGTGAAGGAGGGGAGTCGATCGCCGGGAGGAAGGACTGAATTTTGGACCGAATCTGCAACTGCTATAGTGTCGTTCCTCGTGCTACAGTGTACAGGCTCATTGGGAAGACAAGTGAATAGTGCTATAGAGCTACAGTACCGTGAACAGTACTTTGGTGAACAATGATCTTGCAAATGACTTCTTCGACGAACCAGGCTTTTTCTTCTTTCTCTATTTCCATGTCTAGCTAATTTCTTTATCAAGGCTAGATGAAGCCCTAAATTTGTATTTTCTACTCTTATTTGTTTAATTTAGTGAAATTTGATATGATTATTCTTAATGTGATTTCATTATTATTTCTCTTAAGTACTTTGACTGAGACTTAATGAATGAGTAATGGAATTTGATCTTGATATTTTCTGTGTCTAGATAATAATAGTATTATGATTGATTCTATACCCGGCCAAGGATAGAGTTAATTGTATTAAATTATAGTGGATGAATTTTTCGTGTTTGGATAAGAACGTGTAGTTCATTCATTAGTAATTTGTGTGTCCGGCCAAGAACATAAATTACTGTATCATATCAATTTGTGGAAATAATAATTGAGAGTAGTAATTACATGTTTAGTAGTGGATTCGACGCTTTGATATTCTCATTTATATGATATCTTATTGAAGTTTACTTCTTTAGTTAATTAAAATCATAAAAATTCAATCTTTCATTAGAATTAGATTAATCTTCTAAGTCCTTTGGGTTCGACCTCGTTTCCACTAGACTATACTGAGTCTCGTGCGATTGCGAGTAAATAGTTAAAAATTCAATCAATCAATTGGCGCCGTTGCCGGGGACTTGGTAACGGTTTAATTTAATTCTAATTAGTTTAGACATTTTTTTTAAGGATTTTAATATTTTATTTTCTTGTCTTTCTAGGAATCACATTGCAGAGGTAAAAAGTGACACGTGGATTTCTCGCCAACACGAAAAGGCCATCCTTTCCTATTGTTTGCCATCTATTACCTCTCTTTTTAGTTTAATTTGGGTGTTGCGTGATTTTCCTTTTATTTTTGTGACAGCATGCAATGCTAGTTGTCGATATCTAGGATTGCTGATTGCTAGTTATCGATATTAGGATTACTTTTGTGTTTCTTTGTTGGCGTGTCAGTTTATGCAAGGGCGTAGGTCATTGGGTGAAAACTTGGAGGCCTTTGACGGTAAAATTGAGAGAACCTTTAGACAAAACCAAAGAGGCCAATTGAGTATAACCAACCCCTTGTTTGAAATGGCCGATGAAAATTTGAAAACCCTGAAAGAATACTACACTCCAAATGCCTATATATCTCCGTCCTGCATTCGAGTGCCAGCTGCAACAGCCGATAACTTTGAGATTAAGCCCAACACAATACAGATGTTACTATCATTTTATTGGCGAAATCATGAAGATCCATATTGGCATGTGGATGAATTCCTAGAAATCTGCACAACTTTTAAACTGAATAATCTTACAGATGATGCGGTAAGACTGAGACTATTCCCATTTCCCCTTAAGGATAAGGCTAAAGAATGGCTTTACTCTCTTGAACCCGAATCCATTACCTCGTGGGCAAAAATGCAACAAGATTTTCTAAAAAAATATTTTCCCATAGGTAAAACAAACCAAATGAGAGATGCCATTACTACCTTTACCCAACAGCCGACTGAGCAATTTCATGAGAGCTAGGATAGACTCAAGGACCTCCTTAGGAAGTGTCCTCATCATGCCGTACCTAGATGGCAGTTAGTGCAGAGATTTTATAAAGGATTGACGGATCAGAATCGTCATCTTGTTGATGCTTCGTGTGGAGGCACCTTCCTATTAAAAAATGAAAATGAAGCGTGGGAACTATTTGAGAACTTGAGTGAAAATTCGTTGCAACATTCGATGGCTAATAGGAGTTTAAATGATTCTTCTTCTTCTACCCTCTCTAAATAGGAGTTTAAATGATTCTTCTTCTTCTACCCTATCTAAATAGGAGTTTAAATGATTCTTCTTCTTCTACCCTCTCTAAAGGTGGTATGTATAAAGTGAAACAAATTGATGATCTTTATAACTAGGTTGCATCATTGTCTAGAAAGATAGATTAAATCTTGAGCCTGAAGTCACAAACCCCTGCACACACTCAAAAAGCATGCACTCTATGCTTAAGTCCCATGCATTCTATCCTAGAGTCCCCATCTGCTCCATAATTCCTAGAGCTTGTTCAGGAACATGTTAATACTGCTCAAACTTATGCTCGAACATGCAATGATCCATTCTCCAATACATATAACCCGGGGTGGAGGAATCACCCAAATTTTTCCTGGCGTCCACAGAACCAGGGTGTTCCCTTTAATCCACCCCAAAAAGCCAACTTTCAAAATAACCCACCAGGTTTTCAACAAGCTACCATGTCTTCCCAATTTTCACAACCTTCTAGAAATTCAGAATTTGAAGATAAAGTCTTATCCGCTCTACATAGTATTCAAGCCCAGGCACAATCACAAGCTCAACTTGTGCATTCTCATACTCAATCCATAGCCAAACTAGAATCTCAAATAGGCCAATCAGCTAATTCGATGAGTAAGAGAGAAGAGGGTCGATTGCCTAGTCAACCAATGAATAATCCGAAGGGTCAGTTTATGGTTGAACAAGAAACTACTTCCAACGAGCATGTTCAAGCTATAACATCCCTACGGAGTGGGAAACAAATTGAAAACCCGGTTGGTGTTGAGGTGAGAGAAGATAAGGATTAGGGAAAAACAAGCAATCCAGAGAATGATGAAACCTTAGAGATGCCACCTAATTCGAATAAGCCAAAATAGAAGGACATTGTGGTTTCTTCTGAGTCATCTTCAGGAACCATGTCTAGGGCCAATCATGAGGTACCTTATGTACCCCATGCTCCATTTCCTCAATGCCTAGACATGCCTTCCCCTTTCAACAAAAACAAAGCTAGGATGGATGAAGTCCTAGAAACCTTCAAACAAGTTAAAATTAATCTTCCACTCCTAGAAGCCATTCAACAAGTGCCCGCCTATGGCAAATTTCTCAAAGACTTATGCACACAAAAGCAGAAGTCTAGGACTCATATTTCTAAAAAGGTCTTTCTTATTGAGCAGGATAGTTCTATTCTGAAACATGACACACCACCGAAATTTAAAGACCCTGGCACACCTACTATTTCATGTGTAATTGGTGACCATATCATTCACATGGCTCTTTTAGATTTGGGTGCTAGTGTCAACCTATTACCCTACTCAGTATGTGAGAAATTAGGTTTAGGGAATTTGCAACCAACATCGGCTACCCTGCAGTTAGCCGAAAGATCCGTTAGAAAAGCCCATGGTCTTCTTGAAGATGTTTTAGTTGGGGTAGAAAAATTTTTCTTTCCAGTTGACTTCTTGGTCTTGGACATGGAATATGTATCTACTGCTTCTCACACCATTCCAGTCATTTTAGGCCGCCCTTTCTTAGCGACGGCCAATGCATGTATTCAATGTCGATCTGGAATCATGATGTCTTTCAGAAACATGAAGATCATACTCAATGTGTTCCAAGCTTCAAACCAAGGAGCCACTGAAAGTGAGCAAGAGTGTTCTCTTATTGATGAAATTGATGATCTTATAGAAGAGACACTTTTGAATGAGCTCATGCCTGATGCTCAAGATCCTACTCTACTCTCTTTAGGGATAGATGATTCTGACTTAGAGCCACACATTGAAGTAATCCATGCTATGTCAGCCTCTCCTCCCTATCATGACTCTTTTCCTTATAGAAATAGAGTAGAGCCTTTACCAATATCTCCCAGTCCATCAATCCAACCTTCCATTGAGTCTCCTCCTCAACTTGAGTTGAAGCCACTTCCAAGGTCCCTCAAGTACGCTTTTCTAGGTCCTAATGATACTCTTCCCATCATCATTTCATCTAGCTTGTCTAGCGGTCAGGAGAGTCAACTGCTTAGGATTCTAGTTGAGAATAGGAGAGCCATAGGGTGGACTGTTGCTGATTTAAGAGGCATTGATCCTTCGATTTGTATGTGTCGAATTCATTTAGAGGATGATGCTAAACCTTCAAGAGAGAATCAGCGAAGATTGAATCCCAACATGAGGGATGTGGTCAAGAAAGAGATTGTGAAACTGCTAGATGCGGGTATCATATACCCCATCTCTGATAGCAAGTGGGTTAGCCCTGTACAAGTTGTGCCTAAAAAGTCTGGCATCACAGTGAAGCAGAATTCTGATGGAGAGTTAGTCCCAACCCGTGAAACCACTGGGTGGAGAGTGTGTATTGATTATAGAAAATTGAACACAAAAACTAGAAAATACCACTTTCCATTACCCTTTATTCAGGAAATCTTAGAGAAACTAGCAAGTCAACAATTTTATTGTTTTCTTGATGGTTACTCTGAATATAACCAAGTCCTAGTGTTTCTGACAGATCAAGAGAAGACTACTTTTACTTGTCCCTTCGGTACTTTTGCTTTCCGAAGAATGCCTTTTGGGCTATGTAATGCACCTGCCACCTTTCAACGGTGCATGCTAGCCATCTTCTCTGATATGGTAGACAAATTTCTAGAAGTGTTCATGGATGATTTCTCTGTATTTGGTCCATCATTTAATGAATGTCTACAAAATCTGTCGTTAGTTCTCAAGCGTTGTGAAGAGAAAAATCTTGTCTTGAGCTGGGAAAAAAGCCATTTCATGGTGCAAGAGGGAATTATTTTGGGACATGTAGTCTCAAAAAGGGGAATTGAAGTCGATAAAGCCAAGGTCGATCTAATCACTCATCTACCACCACCATCTTCGGTGAAGCATGTTAGATCGTTCCTTGGTCACGCAGGCTTTTATAGGTGGTTCATTAAAGACTTTGGTAAGATTGCTCGCCCCTTAAGCAATCTACTAGCCCACGATGTGCCTTTTGTGTTTGCTCTCATTTCCTACAAAACTAAAAACTATATTAAAGTAGTAGTTATTCTAATCAAACACTAGCATAAACATAAGTTTTAGGAGATAATAAAATGCATATTTCATGTATAGATCACACCCCCAAACCTAGATTTTGCTAGTCCCTAGCAAAACAAAACAAAACAAAATCAAACAAACAACTAAAGGAACTAATGCACAAAGTAAACACGACTTTCGTAGGGAACACGATTGCATTGAGCGTATGCAACAAGCCGTTAAACCTCTAGGTGTCCCTAGTAGGACGAGTGTTGTCTCGTGAGGGTTTGCAGCCATGCTACCCACAAACATGTATTTATTAATCTAATTAACCTAAGTGCAAAAACAAAGCAAAAATTAAAAATAAAAACAGTGCAAAACAAGCAAACCGATTATCCCGATAAATACATACTACAATGCTTAAGAAAATCAACCACATGTACTTGGTTCATAATCAACAGGAATATAGAAGCCCTCAAGTAAGTGGTTTTATTCCACACTTTTATCTTGGAAATTTCTGCTCAATATAATATAGCATGATAACATAAATAGTAGAAAGTGTAGAACATTGTAGCAATACATTCTAAATTTCTGTTTTATACAGATCCAGTGTTACCCATTAACCAAAGAACATTAGAATCTACATAGTCATCGTAATCTTTAGGTTCATGATAGCACAGATCTGCGCGCCTCATTCGGGTCCAACATTCTAGATTTGAGAGGATAATACACCACAGACTTTTTTTTCTTTTTTTTTCTTTCGCTAGGACTGTGTAAGGCCTGACTTCAAGATGCTTAGGTTTAGCAATGACTCAGGCCAATGACTCCCAGCCAGTTGACTTAGGGCATTAGGTTTTAAGAGACCGCTTCGGGCCCGAGCATCAGCCTAAGTTAATCCTATAAAGTCAAGCAGCCCATTTTCTTTCATTTTGTTTTCATTTTCATTTTCATCATTCATATTTTCAGCACATCTTTATTTTGTCCAGGCTGTATTATACTCTCAACCTATTTCCGGTTCCAATCCCTTGCCATAGCCAAGTAAATGGTCTATCATGATCTTTTAAGCTCAACAGACAACTACACATCATCCAATGACTATGACTAAAGACATCCCACTGTAGATTAGTATTGAACAAATCTCTAGATGGTATTACTTTATGTAACTAGTGTGTGTGAGTGAATTTTCTTAGTTCAAGCACTTGTTCTAAGAGGACTGTAATAGAAAGATATGCTCAGTTAAGTGTATCTATCCTCCAGTATACTTACTCACACTTCCAATGTAAATTAATCTCCTAACAATTGTAACATGCATTATTACGGGATAAGCTATCAAAACCTATGAAAAACTACTAACAACCAACTTAAAAACTACTCAATTTTATTTTTAACTTCCTTTTCTGATTTTACAATGAAGCACATCCTCTCCCCCAAACCTAATACAAGCATTGTCCTCAATGCACAACAAAAGATAAAACTGCAATGATCTGATATAAGTAAAGGAGAAAAGAGGAAGGAAAACCACCAGAAAAGAAAGGACTAAGAGTCCTGGTCATCGCCATCGCCATCGTCCGTAGGAGGGAAACGCCAATCATGGAGAAAGTCAACAATAGAGTCAAGGCGTAACGTGATAGCATTTTGGGACTCTTGATATGCCTGCTGGGTTGCAAGAATTTGTTGCTGTGTAGCCCGAATCTCCTGCACATGGCTGGTGAGATCAGTGATCTACTGCTGAATAGATTCCCAAGGGGGTTGCTGAGTAGGCTGACTCGTAGGTGGCTCGGCCTGCTCCTCAGCACGGCGAGCCTGTGGCCAAGTATGTATACGTGTGTGGGCGATCATACGGTTAAAGGCGTCAACTCCAATTGGACCGAGTCCACGAGATAAACGTGCATGCTCTGGAAAACGGACCCCGATGGTCTGAAATATGCACTCAAGAATGAAAGGATACGGTAACCGTTCATCCTTTCTCCCCACCATCATCTGCTTCATCCGCCCAAAGACGAATGAGGGTAAATAAAGGTCGCCCCGCCTAGTCTCGTCGCCGAATACATAAAGTAGCTCAGTCATCGTGCAGTCAACTTTCTCCTTCCTGGCGGACCATATATCATGCTGGAAAATGAGAAAGGCAAATCGGAACTCCGGTAGCATGCTGATGGCCTGGAGATATGTGGTCAGGCAAGGTCCTATGGGCGACCCTGTCAAGCGACCTGTAACAATGCGATGCATGGGAAGTGTATAACCACTGAAATCTGGATGCCGAATAGTACCTCGCTCGCAGCCCATAGCTCGAGCTATGTCAGCAGCCCGGATGCGTAAAGGAGTGCCACACACCAAACTGCGAATGGCAACTTGTTCCTGATCCTCGTGGTCTTCTATAGTGCCATTCAAATAGAACTCTCGGACGGCATCCTCGTGCACCAAGTGATGCACATTCCTCGTCGTAGAAGCAATATGGGTGAAGTAATTCACCCAATCCGGCCGAACCTTTATCCAGCCTTGGGTTGGAAGATCAGGAATATATGGATTTAAGAGAACCTGGCGCTCATATTGAATTGGCCGTGGTGGTGGAGTAGCCGTAGGTGGAGATGCAGGGGTGGAAGCAGCAGGTCGTGAAGTGGAAGCTTCACTCCTTGGGCGTTTGTGAGCAGAGGATTTCTGAGGCATCGTTCCTGAAAACCAAAGGTCATAATAAAAACCACTACAAAGATAACTAATGCACAAATAAGTATAGATCATCAACACAGCAGGTATATCACAACTAATGACATAAGACAGCTCGTTAGCGTTTTTTTTTTTTTGAAAAAAAAAAAATATATATAAATAAATAAATACAAATCGGAGATAGCAATCATGAACATGCAATGTAATCAGCAACCAAAAGTATGCATGAGAGGAATCGAAAATCCGGAATGTCTCACTTTCGGAAATTTTTTTTTTTTTATTGAAAAATAGAACTGTTCACGCACAAAAATCATAAGATTTGGCGAAAATGCTGAGAATCAAAGGCTGAACTCATACACAAGTATCACAATAATCAATTTAAGAGCAAGTATGAGACAGATTTCAAAAGTACCTAACAGAAACTAAGAAAAATCAATTTTTTTTTTGTTTCGGCTTACCGGAATAAAAGCTCGGGATTGCGATGAAAAGAGACGGAAATCTCTAAAACGGACACCGGAAATGGATTCTCCGTGCAAAATTTCGTCGGGGGCCGGAGTCTCAGCTCAAACTGGGGTCGGAGGCGGCGGTGGCGAGCGAAAATAGGGTTCGTTCGCCGCGGCCGCGCAGATTTTAAAGACGAAGAAGACGACCCGCGATCGATCGCACAGCAGCCGATCGATCGTGTTTACTGTTTTTCACTTTTTTTTTTTAAACCGAATGAAAATCAAGCAATAAAACCTCCCCCAAACGTATTATGAACATTGTCCTCAATGTGAACAAAATATAGCATGACAATGAGCATATAACAAAGAAAATCATATAAAGGAGAGAATACACCTGAATACGTGGGTTGCCTCCCACCAAGCGCTAAGTTTAACGTCTTCAGCCAGACGTAGTAACGATCATTCTGTAGGGTCTGGATCATCCATGTAGACAGCCACTGCATCCATGTCGGCAACAGTCTCCAGATAAGGTTTCAATCGGTGGCCATTTACTTTGAATGTAGTCCCATCCTTTGGATTATAAATCTCAACAGCACCATGTGGAAATACTTCTTTGACAATAAAAGGCCCATACCACCGAGATCGGAGCTTCCCAGGAAATAAGTGCAGCCTAGAGTTATAGAGCAACACCTTCTGATCAGGCTGAAAGGATTTCCTGGAAATCATCTTGTCATGAACCGCCTTAGTTCGCATTTTGTAGAGCTTGGCATTCTCATATGCATCAAGGCGCATTTCCTCTAATTCACTCAGTTGGAGCTTGCGCTGTTCACCGGCTTTATCCATGTCGAAATTGTAGGCCTTAATAGCCCAGTAAGCCCGGTGCTCCAACTCAACAGGTAAATGGCAAGCTTTGCCATATACCAATCTATACGGAGACATACCAATCGGGGTCTTGAAAGCTGTCCGGTAAGCCCATAATGCATCATTGAGTCTCAAGGACCAATCCCTTCTGTCGGGGTGAACCGTCTTCTCGAGAATCTGCTTGATTTGGCGATTGGAGACCTCCACCTGGCCACTGGTCTGAGGATGATATGGTGTGGCAACCTTGTGGGTGACAGAATATTTCTTGAGAAGAGCTTCAAATGACCTGTTACAAAAATGAGAACCTCCGTCACTAATGATAGCACGAGGCGTTCCAAACCTGCAGAAAATGTTAGATTTTATAAATTCCAGCACAACTTTATGATCATTGGTTCTAGTGGCGACAGCTTCAATCCACTTAGATACGTAATCCACTGCGACAAGAATATACGCATGACCAAAAGAGGGCGGAAAAGGTCCCATAAAATCGATACCCCATACATCAAACATTTCAACAATCAATATGGGTTGTAGGGGCATCATATCCCTTTTTGAGAGGGCTCCTAGTTTTTGACACCTATCGCAAGATTGACAGTAAGCATGGGCGTCTTTAAATAGAGTTGGCCAATAAAAACCACTTTGAAGAACTTTGGCCGCAGTTTTCTTACCACCGAAGTGTCCACCACAGGCCTGAGAGTGACAAAAAGATAAAATGCTATGAAACTCACTCTCTGGGACACATCGTCTTATGACTTGATCCGCACATATCTTAAATAGATCAGGGTCATCCCAATAGTAATGTTTGACTCATGAGAAAAACAAGTCTTTGTCATGTTTAGTCCAAAAGGTGGGGATTTGACCCACAACAAGATAATTCACGATATTTGCGTACCAAGGTGGAGCAGTAGTTGAGACAGCAAAAAGCTGCTCATCAGGGAATGAATCTCTTAGAGGGTCATGGCTATGCAAATCAGGAATAGGAATTCTGGATAGATGATCAGCCACGACATTCTCAGAACCCTTTTTATCTTTAATTTCAAAGTCAAATTCCTGGAGGAGTAAAATCCAACGGATCAGCCTTGGCATGGCATCCTTCTTGGAAAGAAGGTACCGCAAGGCTGCATGATCAGAGAAGATGATGATCTTACTACCCAGGAGATAGGACCTGAACTTATCTAAGGCAAACACAACAGCAAGCAACTCTTTTTCTGTGGTAGTATAATTCAATTGAGCATCAGTGAGTGTCTTGCTAGCATAGTATATGACATGAGGAATTTTATTGATGCGTTGGCCTAACACTGCCCCTACAGCAAAATTTGATGCATCACACATTATCTCGAAGGGCAGTGTATAGTCAGGGGGCTTAATGATAGGGGAGCTAGAGAGGAGGGTTTTGAGCTTTGTAAAAGCATCCTTGCATGAATCATCAAAGTCAAATGGCACGTCTTGACCTAGAAGATGACATAATGGACGTGATATCTTGCTAAAATCTTTGATGAATCGACGATAAAACCCTGCATGGCCAAGGAAAGACCGTATTTGCTTAACCGATGTAGGCGGTGGTAAATTAGCAATCAGGTCAACCTTGGCCTTGTCAACCTCGATACCCCTTTTTGATATAACATGTCCAAGCACAATCCCCTGTTGAACCATGAAATGGCTCTTTTCCCAACTTAACACTAAATTTGTTTCCTCACAGCGTTTTAAAACCAAAGTAAGGTTGTGCAAGCATTCATCAAAACAAGTGCCAAACACTGAAAAATCGTCCATGAAAACTTCCAAAAATTTATCAATCATGTCGGAAAAAATGGACATCATGCATTGCTGAAATGTAGCAGGGGCATTACAGAGACCAAAAGGCATTCTTCGATACGCAAATGTACCGAAGGGGCATGTAAAAGTCGTCTTTTCCTGATCCCCTGGAAAAACTGGCACTTGATTATATCCTGAGTACCCATCTAAAAAGCAATAGAACTCTTGGCCCGCTAGTTTCTCTAGGATTTGGTCAATGAATGGGAGAGGAAAATGATCCTTACGGGTATTGGAGTTCAGTTTCCTATAATCAATGCATACCCGCCAGCCCGTGGTTTCTCTTATTGGCACAAGTTCACCCTCTGAGTTTGGTTTCACCGTGATGCCCGATTTCTTAGGGACGACCTGGATGGGGCTCACCCACTCACTGTCAGAGATAGGGTATATAATTCCAGCATCTAACAATTTCACTATCTCTTTCATCACCACTTCTCTCATGTGTGGGTTCAACCGTCGCTGCCCCTCCCTAGAAGGTTTAGCCTGGTCCTCCAGGTTGATGCGATGCATGCACACAGAGGGTCTATACCCCGGAGGTCAGCTACTGTCCATCCTATAGCTCGCCGGTGTGTGGTCAGGATCTCCAACAACTGGGCTTCTTGGTCAATAGATAGGCTAGATGAGATAATGACAGGAAGAGTGTTATTGGGTCCTAAGAAGACGTATTTGAGGGAGCTAGGAAGGGTTTTGAGTTCAAGTGTGGGTGGGGATTCTATGGAAGGTTTTAGTGGTGGGGCGGTAGACACAGGGAGAGGGTCAGGATGGGGTCGCCATGGGATATGTCCAGGGTATAGGGCAGCCACTAAATAGTGATGGACCTCCTCAAGGTCAGGTATGCCCTCATATTGATCGATCCAGTCATAAAAAAGGGTGTGCTCGAGGGCATCCTTAAGCACAGCAAAGGGAAGGTATTCCTGGACGAGGTCATCTAGGTCGTCAACCATAAGGCATTCAACTTCACTCGAGGGTTGTTGGGAAGCATTAAAGATGTTTAATTTAACTTTCATGTTCCCGAATGAGACGTTCATGAGACCCGACCTACAATTGATGGTGGCATCAGCGGTAGCTAAGAAAGGCCGGCCAAGGATAACAGGAATTTGGGACTTGGAGTTTGCAACAGGTTCCATGTCTAGAACGACAAAGTCAACAGGAAAGTAGAACCGGTCAACTCCGACAAGAATGTCCTCTATAATACCTCTAGGTCTGCGAATGGATCGATCTGCTAACTGTAGGGTGACTGAGGTGGGCTGCAACTCTCCTAGGCCAAGTTGTTCATAAACTGAGTATGGGAGGAGATTGACACTGGCCCCTAGATCTAAGAGAGCTCTGCTAATGGTATGGTCACCTATGACGATGGATATAACAGGGGTTCCTGGGTCAGTAAAGAGCTTACTTGGTTAGTCAAAAAGACCTTTTGGGCAACATGGGATTTGGTTTTCCGTTTTTGGGTACACAGGTCTTTCAGGAATTTGGCATATGTGGGCACTTGTTTAATGGCATCTAAGAGGGGAAGATTTATTTTAACTTGCTTGAACACCTCTATCATTTCCTCCATTCGTTGGTGGGACTTACTAAACGGGGAGGGTTGGTTGAGGCATTGAGGGAAGGGGGCCCTAGGGATATAGGATTTATCATTTGTGGGTGCCGTAGGGGCTTCCTGTTGCGGTGAGAGGTTAACAGGGTCAGGCATAATAGGAGTTGAGTGACTCTGTTTCTCTAGGGGAGTTTCCTCACTCGCAGTAGATGGGTTCCTAACCTGATTGTCAACTTGCTTGCCATTCCTAAGAGTAGTAATGGCTTGCACGTGCTCGTTTGGATACTGGGAACCTTCCACGGCGAACTGGCCTCTAGGGTTCTGTTGTGGTTGGCTGGGCAAGGTCCCTACTTCCCTATGATTCATGGATTGGGCTAGCTGTCCTAACTGGGTTTCTATTTTGGCAATGGATTGTGTATGGGAGTGGACAAGCTGGGCCTGGGTTTTCAACTCTGCTCTCATCTCCTTCTGTTCAGTTTTAATCTCGGTTAAGTGGGAGAGGAGCATTTGACTCATTTGGCTCATCTGGTCTTCTAGGGATGGTTTCTTATTGGTTTGGCCAAATGGGGGAGTGGTAGCTGGTTGGTAAGGCTGAGTTGGGTGTTGGATTTCGGGTCTTGGGGCCTGATTGAAAGTGGTCCCCTGGTTAGGTTGTTTCCAGGCGAAATTGGGATGATTTCGCCACCCCGGGTTGTAGGTATTTGAATAGGGGTTATTAGCTCTAGGGTATCCTTGTGCAAAGTTGGCTTGCTCCTGTACAAGATCAGGATACTGGGAAGCTGAAGGGCAGTCAACTACAGTGTGCATGGGGCTGGCACAGATGGCACAGGCATCGTGAGAGGTAGGGGTCTGAGATGGGAGCTGTGAGAAAAACCGGTCAAATCTCTCGGTCAGGGATGCCACTTGGTGTTCTAGACTGTTGGTGGGCTTAACATCATACATGCCTCCCCTTAAGGCACTCCTACCCGGCAGATGGCCTTCAGTTCTGTAGAGGGTAGCACTATGTAGAGAATTTTCACTTAGGTCCTCTAGTAGGTCCCAGGCATCATTAGGGGTTTTTTTCATGAATGTGCCTCCACAGGAGGCATCAATCAGGGTCTTGTACTGATCGCACACACCCTCATGAAATCGCTGCACTAGCTGCCACTTGGGCACATCATGGTGGGGACAGGATCGGAGGAGGGATTTCATTCTTTCCCAACTTTCATGGAATTGCTCATTTGGTTGCTGGGTAAAAGTAATGATTTCGTTGCGGATCTTATTAGTCCGCCCCACAGGAAAATACTTCTTTAGGAATTCAGCTTGTAATTCCTCCCAAGTAGAAATAGAGTTGTGTGCAAGGGAGTATAGCCATTCCTTGGCCCTGTCTTTTAAAGTGAATGGGAAAAGTCTAAGGTGCACCTGGTCATCCGATAATGTGAGTTTGAATGTGGTGTTAACCTCCAAGAAATTTTGGAGATGCCTATAAGGATTCTCATTAAGTTGGCCGTGATAAGTGGGCAGCATTTGGATGATGTTTGGCTTGATTTCAAAATTGGCCACGGTAGCAGGTAGTAGGATACAGGAAGGGGAGGTGTAGGCTGTTGGACGGTAGTAATCTTGCAGGGTTCGGGCATGGGGGATTAATGGATTCTGGTTTAGACCAGTACCATCCCCGAGGTTCATGTTGTTCGCCATATGTTGGATTTCAGGAATTGATTGTCTAGGAGTTCTCAAAATTCTGTAGAGTCGCTCAGGATCAGGGTCAAAGGCTAAGTCGGGGTTCAGGGAACGACGACCATGCATGCATAAATAAAATCAAACAAAACCTGTGCAGTCCTAATAGCGACAACTAGCAAACATCAACCCTAGATAGCGACAACTAGAAACCTAATAACGACAACTAGCACGTCATGCAATCCCACAAAGAAAAGGAAAACACCAAGCACCCAAATTTATTCCAAAAGAGGGTTAAGAGAGTGCAAACAGTGGGAAGGGATGGCCCTTCCAACGATGACGAAAATCAGCGTCCTCTCTTAATCCTGCAAAAAGAAGAAGAAAGCAATTAAGCTACTAAATAGAAGTCTAAAGGAAACTAAACTACTCTAACACTAACTATGCTAAGAATTTAGTAAACTATTGTGCCGTCCCCGGCAACGGCGCCAAAAACTTGATCGTTTAAATATAAAACCCTTGCAAGTGCACAAGGCAATTGTACTACGGCGAGTATGGAAAGGGTTGTCGAACCTCAGGGACGGATTAATATTCTACCAAATTCAAGAGAAAAGTAGCAGTTTTTAATTAATCTAGAGAAAAATAATGAACTTTAACTAAACTAAGCTGAGATTAATCAATAGGAGAAGTACCAAGGCTTCGAATCCACCACAATAGACTAGTGTATCGTCTCTCTCTCTCTCTCTCTTTTGAATTCAGATTTCCAGTTGGCTAGTGTATTCCTCTCGGACATACACTTGTCAATTCAACATATAGTGCTCTCCTCTCGGACGTAACACATAAATCAATCAAGCATATGGAATTGTGATCTATCTCTCTCGAGCATAAATCAATGAAACTTTATTGATATATAACAAATCAGAACACTCATATTCCTCTCAGACATGCAAGTAATCTTTCAGATTGAAATTCATAAAATCCACTCTTGTCTCTCTCAAGCACAAAGAATAGACTCAATGAATTAACTTTAATTGCATAACAAAGGTTCATACACCAACTAGAGTAAACACATAATATGAGAGAAAAGAAACAATACTACCAATCAATTGGGCTTCATCTACGCCTTGGAAGAGAGTCTAGCCAAGCATGGGAAGAGAATCCATCATCATGTTGTTCTTCATCTTCTTCTTCTTCCTTTGCTCTAGCCTCCAAGGTCTCAAAACTCTATTCTTGCATACCCAATACGTTCTCCCTTAAGGCATATATATAGGGGTGAAGGAAAGCCCTCAAATCCCCTTCCAAATCCGAGTCAAAATAGGGTTAAATTGCGTTTTCCGTATGCACCCGATCGATCGCCTTGCGAACGCAGCCGAACGAAGCCGTTTTCCTTTGTTAATTGCTTCCGATCGATCGTATGGCGAACGACGCCGAACAAAGCCGATCGATCGTTTTTACTGTCTTCAAAATCTCGCGCAAGACCAAATATTCCAGTAGATACGATCGATCGTTTGGGTGTCCGATCGATCGTTTTCTCCAATGTAGTGTTTTAAGCGGAAGACGCGATCGATCGCGTAAGGATGGGATCGATCGTTTCTACTGTCCGGAATCTTCAAAAGGCTATAACTTTTTGCTCCAAACTCCGAATTGCGCGTGGTTGGTGGCGTTGGAAAGCTGACTTCTTGAACTTTAACATGAGACTTGAATCAGTCCAATCTGATATTTGTACACGGAGTTACGATAATTTGACCATTGAAGTCCGTTTTCTCTTCATTTTTGTATCTTTGCTCTCATTTCCTACAAAACTAAAAACTATATTAAAGTAGTAGTTATTCTAATCAAACACTAGCATAAACATAAGTTTTAGGAGATAATAAAATGCATATTTCATGTATAGATCAATGATGCATGTAGGCAAGTTTTTGACACTCTTTGTACTTTATTGTCTACTGCACCTATCATTCAGCCCCCTGACTACTCTCTTCCCTTTGAAATCATGTGTGATGCTTCAGACAATGCCATTGGTGTTGTCCTAGGTCAGAGAGTGAATAAGGTTCCCCATGTCATATATTATGCTAGTAAGACCCTTTCTGATGCTCAATTGAATTACACCTCTACGGAGAAGGAACTTCTAGCGGTAGTTTATGCCTTGGATAAATTTAGATCCTACCTTTTAGGTTCTAAGATCATCATTTTCTCTGATCATGCTGCGTTAAACATCTCTTGTCCAAGAAAGACACCAAACCTCGATTGATAAGATGGATTTTGCTTTTACAAGAATTTAATTATGAAATCCGAGATAAGAAAGGTGTTGAAAATGTGGTGGCCGATCATCTATCTCGAATCCTTGTTGAAACATCTAAAGATGAAGAGCCACTATTCTTTTCCTGATGAACAATTGTTTTCTATTTCCCAAATTAAAACACCTTGGTTTGCCAACATTGTGAACTACCTTGCCATAGGTCTGATTCCATCCCATTGGACCAAACATGACAAAGATCTATTCTTTTCTAAGGTTAAATCTTACTTTTGGGATGATCCGTACCTATTTAAAATATGTTCGGACCAGGTGATTCGATGGTGTGTGCCTGAGAATGAGATTCATAGCATTTTACATTCTTGTCATTCTCAAGCATGCTGGGAACATTTTGGGGGAAAGAAAATTGCTGCCAAGATTTTGCAGAGTGGATTTTATTGACCAACTTTATTTAAGAATGTTCATGAGTTTTGTAAATCTTGTGATAGATGTCAAAAGTTAGGATCTATCTCTCGACGAGATATGATGCCTCTCCAACCCATTCTGGTGCTAGAATTGTTTGATGTTTGGGGAATTGACTTCATGGGACCCTTTCCACAATCCTTTGGACACCTTTACATTTTGGTTGCAGTAGATTATGTTTCTAAATGGATCGAAGCAATTGCAACTAAGACAAATGATCATAAGGTTGTGGTAAAATTTCTGAAAGATAACATATTTTGTCGCTTTGGGACCCCACGAGCTATTATTAGTGATGGAGGCACTCACTTTTGTAACAGATCTTTTGAAGCTTTGCTGAAAAACTACTCTGTTACACATATGGTTGCTACGCCATATCATCCCCAAACAAGTGGTCAAGTTGAGTTGTCTAATCGGGAGATTAAAAAGATTCTTGAGAAAACTATTAGACCCGATAGGAAAGATTGGTCCTTACGCTTAAATGATGCTTTGTGGGCTTATAGGACTGCGTACAAAACTCCCATTGGTATGTCGCCTTATCGACTCATTTTTGGGAAAGCTTGTCACTTACCAGTGGAGTTAGAACACCGTGCATATTGGGCAATCAAGGCTTTGAATTTTGATATGCATAAAGCAGGATCAAAATGTAAATTGCAACTTAATAAATTGGAAGAAATGCGACTCGATGCTTATGAGAGTTCAAAACTTTATACAGAACGGACTAAACTAATTCACGATAAATCCATTCTTCGGAAGTCCTTTCAGCCTGCTCAAAAAGTTTTGCTTTATAATTCAAGATTGCATCTTTTTCCTGGCAAACTGCGTTCTAAATGGTCTGGTCCTTTTACTGTGACTAAGGTATTTCCTCATGGTACAATTGACATTCACAACCCTAAAACTGGTAACACATTCACTGTAAATGGCCAGCGATTAAAACCGTATTTAGAGGGAGTTGAAGATTCTGATGGAACCACTGATTATCTTAACGATCTTGTCTACCCTGAGTGAATTGAAGGACTATGTCTGGCTGAAGACATAAAACTTAGCACTCTTGGGAGGCAACTCAAATTTTATTTTCTTGTTTGTTTTCTATTTTGTTTTTATTTTTCTTGTAGGTTATTTCTTACCTGTGTGGGGATGCTACAGTCTAGGTTCGGGGGTGTATTTAATTATTCCATATTTGTGCTCACTCCTCATTTTTAGTTTATGTGTTTTATGCTTTACATCTACCGTGAGGCTCTCCATTCAAGTGACTTCTTTCCTCACTCATTTTCTTTTACTATTCATTGTAGTATTATTTTGGTAAACATTGAGGGCAATGTTTAGTTTAGGTTTGGGAGTGTAGAGAAGGAGTGTTTATCATATGTTTTCGTTTATGCAAAAAAATAATAATAAATAAATAAATAAAAATATTTTTACTTAGTTATACAATTCTTAAGAGATTAATTTACATTGGAAGTGTGAGTAAGTATGCTGGAGGATAGAGAACTTAACTGAGCAGTATCTTTCTGTTACAGTCCTCTTGGAACAGGTGCTTTAACTAATAAAACTCACTCCACACACTAGTTACATAAAGTAATACCCTCTAGAGATTTGTTGAATATTAATCTTCAGTGGGATATCTTTAGTCAGAGTCATTGGATAACGTATGGTTGTCTTTTGAGCTTAAATGATCATGATAGACCATTTACTTGGCTATGGCAAGGGCTGGAACCGAAAATAGGTTGAGAGTATAATACAACCTGGATGGAATAAAGATTGCTTGAAAATATGAATGATGAAAATAAAAATGCGAAGAAAAAAAATTAATTAAAAAAAATGAAAACAAAATGAAAGAAAGGGGCTGCTTGACTTTATAGGATTAACTTAGGCTGATGCTCGGGCCCGAAGCGGTCTCTAAAAACCTAATGCCCTAAGCTAACTGGCTGGGAGTCATTGGCCTGAGTCATTGCTAAACCTAAGCATCTTGAAGTCAGGCCTTACACAGTCTCTTAAAAAAAAGAGAAAAGAGAAAAAAAAAGTCTATGGTGTATTATCCTCTCAAATCTAGAATGTTGGACCCGAATGAGGCGCGCATGCATTTGTGCTATCATGAACCTAAAGATTGAGATGACTATGTAGATTCTGATGTTCTTTGGTTAATGGGTAACATTGGATCTGTGTAAAACAGAAATTTAGAATGTATTGCTATAATGTTCTACACTTTTACTATTTATATTATCATGATATATCATATTGAGCAAAAAATTCCAAGATGAAAGTGTGGAATAAAACTACTTACTTGAGGGCTTCTATATTCCTGTTGATTATAAACCAAGTACATGTGGTTGATTTTCTTAAGCATTGTAGTTTGCATTTGTCGGGATAATAAGCTTGTTTGTTTTGCAACGTCTTAGTTTTTGCACTTATGTTAATTAGATTAATAAATACATGTTTGTGGGTAGCATGGCTGCAAACCCTCACGAGACAACACTCGTCCTAATAGGGACACCTAGAGGTTTAACGGCTTGTTGCATACGCTCAATGCAATCGTGTTCCCTACGAAAGTGGCATTTACTTTTCTAGTTTAGTTTACTTTAGTTGTTTTTTATTTTCCTCGCTTGAGTTTGTTTTGCTCGAGGACTAGCAAAATGTAGGTTTGGGGGTATTTGATATCTATAAAATATACACATTTTATATGCCTTTCTGCCTATATGTTAGTCATAATTTTAGTTGAAGTAAGGATTATTAACGGTTAATCGTGATTAGGTAAGTAATTAGGAGTTTAATAAATAAATGTGTTTAATTGATTAATTTAGATGCGTTAATTGGATTTAATGGATTATATTTTATTACGCGTCTAATTAAGATTTAAACCTTATTTATGCAGGTTTTAGGAGTCTAAATAAAGATCGTCAAAGGTGAATGCACGCCAAATTGGTTCGGTTATGAGATTGAAGATCTGACGGATGCGGTTGATTCGTCGAGTTTTAAAGAAGAAAAAGAAAAAAAACAAAGGAAAAATTATTGGTTCAGTTTCAGTTCCGGTTCGGTTTGTTAAAAAGAAAAAAAAAAAAGCAAAGAACTGACCCGAGCAAAGCTCGGGCCTTTCGTTCCAAACAGAGCAGCGCTCGAGCTCTGCTCAAGCGCCGGCAGGGACAGCGACGACGGAGCACGGTGGTGAGGCTGGCCAGAAGACGGCGGGGTCGACTGCGGTGGTTTTGGGTCGAGCTCGGAGGTGATCGGTCATGGCGATGACGGTGGCGAGGCTGACGGCTGAGAAGGATTCTCTGCTCCAGCGATCGCCGGCGATGGGCACGGCAGTCATGATTCACGGCGGGGCGAGCTGGGTTCAGGCGAGGACTGTGGCGAGCTCGAGGCCAGTGGGTTTCAACGGCGAGGAATAGATTTCGATTGAGGAAAATAGAAAACGGAAACGAAAGAATCGTGCTTGAAATGGAAACTCACCGGACTGATTTGGACTGGGATTCAGAGTTGGAGTCCAAAACGGAGGTGGCGTTCAGATTTGGGATTCTCAGTCGAGGTCTATAAAAACAGAACGAAGAAAAAAACAGAGAGGAGAGCCACCGGAAAAACAGAAAAAAATCGGAGCTTTTGACAGAACTTTTTCAGGAGGGAACTATAGAGCCTTTTCAGCGTGATTTGGCCGGGATCAGGCGGGGCTTTGGCCGGAAGGAGAGAAGTGAAGGAGGGGAGTCGATCGCCGGGAGGAAGGACTGATTTTTGGACCGAATCTGCAACTGCTACAGTGTCGTTCCTCGTGCTACAGTGCGCAGGCTCATTGGGAAGATAAGTGAATAGTGCTATAGAGCTACAGTACCATGAACAGTACTTTGGTGAACAGTGATCCTGCAAATGACTTCTTCGACGAACCAGGCTTTTTCTTCTTTCTCTATTTCCATGTCTAGCTAATTTCTTTATCAAGGCTAGATGAAGCCCTAAATTTGTATTTGCTACTCTTATTTGTTTAATTTAGTGAAATTTGATATGATTATTCTTAATGCGATTTCATTATTATTTCTCTTAAGTGCTTTGACCGAGACTTAATGAATGAGTAATGGAATTTGATCTTGATATTTCCTATGTCTAGATAATAATAGTATTATAATTGATTCTATGCCCGGCCGAGGATAGAGTTAATAGTATTAATTTATAGTGGTTGAATTTTTCGTGTTAGGATAAGAACGTGTAGTTCATTCATTGGTAATTTGTGTGTCCGGCCAAGAACATAAATTACTGTATCATATCAATTTGTGGAAATAATAATTGAGAGTAGTAATTGCATATTTAGTAGTGGATTCGACGCTTTGATATTCTCATTCATCTGATATCTTATTGAAGTTTGCTTCTTTAGTTAATTAAAATCATAAAAATTCAATCTTTCATTAGAATTAGATTAATCTTCTAAGTCCTTTGGGTTCAACCTCGTTTCCACTAGACTATACTGAGTATCGTGCGATTGCGAGTAAATAGTTAAAAATTCAATCAATCAGATTACATGCCCCCCTACCGATCCCTCCCCCTGTCCGCCCACTGCCCACTGCCTCCTCCCTCATAACTCCATCTTTTGCACCCCCGCCTTCTTTCTCCTCCTGTGGGGTTGTCGTCAACAAGTAATCCCCTTTTTGGATTTTGTGTTGTTTAGGGTTAGGTTTGGGTTGTTCAGACGGTCCTTGTGCAGACATGCTTGTGTAGCCGCCGGAGATGGCGGCGTTATGGTGGTCTATTTTGGGAATGTGGTTGTTTCGCCGGCGTCCGGCGGCGGCGTTTTGGTGGTAGGACTATTCAAGGGGTGTGCCCCATTGGCTACTCAAGCTGACGCGTAGAGGTCTCTAGAAGAGTTGGTCGAAGTGCTTGCGAGGGGAAGGCGGATGCTCATTTGCGGTCTGCATCGTACCGCAAGCTAGGTGGCGGTTTTAGAATGTCTAGTGTGCTCTGTCGCTTTTGGGTGGAAGACTTCCTTCGGGGTCGTCTTCATTGAAAAATCACTTAGGCCAGATCTTTGGCAGTTTGGCGACTACAAGGGGAGCAGGAGTTTGAGGTCTGCCTCATTGGGAGAGGTTTACAATGTGAGACATGGACATTCCGGGCCTCGTTCGAATTTTATTGTATCGGGACCGTGGTAGGTGTATGTAACTATGTATGCTTCTCCAAGGTTTTAAAAACCGAACCGGTGACTGACCCGAAATTTTTGCCGGGTAGGTCCAACCGGGGGTCAACCCGGGTTGACCCAATGCTGATGTCATCATATTTTATTTTATTTTATTTAAAAAAAAAAGAGGGGGCGGCTCCCTCTGGCAGCCGCCTGAGGGGGAAGGGCCACCCCGGAGGGTCCCCCACCCCGTATGGGCTCTGCTTCGAGATGGGGGCACGGGGCGGGGCTGCCCTGCCTCGAACCAGAGCCCTCGGTGGGGGGCTCAGGTCTGGAGATGAGGCGGGGCAGTCCCGCCTCGAGCCAGGGCTGCCCTGCCTCATCTCAAGGCAGAGCCCCCGCCGCGGCTCTGCCTCGAGGCGGGGCAGGGCGGCCTCGCCTCGAACCAGAGCCCTTCATCTCGAGGTAGAGCCCCACCTGGTTCATCTCGAGCCTGCCTCGAGAGCGAGGCGAGGCTGCCCCTCATCGTCTTGAGGCAGAGAGGCGGGGGCCCCCTCCGGTGGCGGCCAGAGGGAACCGTCCCCCTCCCCCTCCGGCCACGGAGGAGAGGAGAGCGGTCGCCAGAGGGCGGAGGGGCCGCCGGAAGGGGGGAGAAGGGAGGGTGGGGATGAAACCCGGATCGGACTGGCCGGCCGGGTTTTCGGTTCGACCGACCGGGTCAACTGACCCGGTCGACCCGGACCGAAAATAGGTCCGGCTTCAGTCGGACCGGGTCGGACCAGCCGGTTCAGTCTAGTTTTTAAAACCATATGCTTCTCGCGGCCCTCTTTTGTGCAGCGAGCATATATTGTATTGCGAGCATATATTGTATTCCCTCCGTTCCAAAATACTATGTGCATTTGAAAAATATTTATTTTCTAAAATATTGCGTACATTTTGCTAAATTACGTGACTTCCTCTTTTCAAAATTAGAAGAGACTTAAAAGGATAGACTTGAATTTAGTTCGTGAACAAGCATATGAGTTGGACAGGATATGAGGGAGAAGAAGTCATGCGATTTCCTTGCGGGTTTTATGGTCCAATAAAAATAAGAATTTTTTCAAATATACATAGTATTTTGGAACGGAGGGAGTATGTCCTTTTCTAATAGAGTGTTTAACATAAAAAAAATTAAATTGCATATTTTAGACTGTAATTTACAAAAGATGGAGTCAGTTGGTAGGCTTAAGATCGAAGGGTCTTCAAGAGTCTGGCGACCACAAATATTTTTGAAGATACGAGACCAGGAATCAAATTCTCCACTTCAAATATGTGAACTGGAAAAAGATTCTCCACTACGTTGCATGAATCGACAGCGGAAAGGACCCACGAAACATCAGCCAAGCTGTAATACAATGTCTTGGAATATGATATTTCTATCATATTAGATGGACCACGAGGTGACTGGAGCTGAATGCACTGCAGGCTGAAGCTGAATACCTGTTCTGGGGAGCTTTCAGGGAAAAATGCAAAATACTACCTTCTTCCAAAAAATTCTGGCCTTATTTAAAAATGAGTAAATTTTATTGGACTCTATGGCCCGTGCAAAAAAAATAAAGTTTCCTCCACCTGCTTCCGTGCTTTTGGATGTGAGGGGACATTTATTCATGAATTTGTTTTTTTTCAAAATGTGGCCTCTTATTTTTGGGCGGAAGGAGTACTAAACAGATGAACTCTAGCACTTGGATGAGGGTGTCTTGGCTGATTATAGGCGGCAAGTAAGCCACTATGAAGGTTAAACACATCGAAAATTATTTGTCTCTGCAAAAAGGAATATAGTTTATGTTTTGTGGATACACTTAAATGTAAACTAGACATATGGAGGGAAGCCATGTAATTAAAATGTTTATGAGAATTAGTAAAACTACTAGACATGTTTTCCTTAAAATGACTTTGCACAGTACAATGGTTAATAGTAATGGAATCTTACTTTAGCTAAAGTGGAACTATTAACAAACATAATTAAAATAGATAGATAAGAAGAGAGAAGAAGTGCTAAGATAGGCTCCATCATGTACAATGAAGAAGATATAAAAAGTGATGTGGCACAGAGGACACGTCCAGACTGGGCAATGTGAGAATCGTGCCAGGATGCCCTGAATAGGCTTAAAGAAATTTTTTATAGGACAAGAGTTTAATCGTGAAAAACTCTATAGAATAAAGTACTCCCTCCGTTCCAAAATAATATGTACATTTGAAAATATTATTATTCTAAAATATTGTGTATATTTTACCAAATCACGTCACTTTCTCTTTCCAAAATTAGAGGAGATTTAGAAGGATTGACTAAAAGTTTGTTCATAAACGATCATACGAGTTGGATGAGATATAAGGGAGAGGAAGTCATGTGATTTCCTTGTGGGCTTTATGGTTCAATAAAAATAAGAATTTTCTCAAATGTACACAGTATTTTGGAACGGAGGGAGTATATCTGAATTGAGGATGCTCAAGTGAATGTTTGAAATAACTACGAGAGATGAGCTTAGAAATTAACATATCTAAAAGATTTTAGGGCCATCACCTTTATGGTGGAAGCTTGCCTTGAAAAGGAGACCAAGATTTTAGGGACATCACCTTTATAGTAGGAGATGCACGTGGACGAGAAAGACCTGAGGATATGGTTACAATTATTAAGGAAGAATATGGTATTTCTTTTCATAGAGTAGCTATGTTGGAGGCATGTCACGGACCTTAAATAGTTGGGAAAAAATAAAAAAATTTTGTGCATGCGATTTATGAAAAAGAAAACTCATGCAATCAGCCAGTTAGTAGAATGACAACATATGTATCCCATTTCACACGCTATATCTTATCCTACAATGTGAAAAGGAGAAAAGCTCATCGTGTGAAAAGGCAAAAGGTTTCTAGGACTATCGAAAGTCATAAAGCCATCTTTTGAAGTGCTTCTCGGAAGGGCAGTCCACCTCTTGACAAACTAAGGCTCATCGTGTGAGATGGCAAAAGGTTTCTAGGACTATCGAAAGTCATAAAGCCATCTTTTGAAGTGCTTCTCGGAAGGGCAGTCCACCTCTTGACAAACTAAGGCACACTACTCATGTAGATTATATTTTGGAAGACTGAGTGGCAGATTTGTCTCTAACAGAAATTCTCATGGCTC
This sequence comes from Houttuynia cordata, assembly GCA_039654745.1. NCBI lineage: Eukaryota > Viridiplantae > Streptophyta > Magnoliopsida > Piperales > Saururaceae > Houttuynia > Houttuynia cordata. The sequence goes on along the minus strand of CM077507.1, from coordinate 13,119,396 downwards.
TTCTTGTGGGGATGACACCATTCTTTTTCCGGGGTATTCTACCTTTTGTTTGCATTCTTTTTTTGTGCTGCAGTACAAGAACAGAACAAAGTGGATCAACTGAAGCAGAAGCCCTCCTAAAGTGGAAGTCCCTACTTTTACAGAACTCACTTATCATGACCTGTCTTTCAATAACCTTTCTGGAGTTCTGCATCCTTTAATGGGAAACATTATCAAGATCAGTGTGCTAAAAATGTGTAATAACACATTAAGAGGAGAATCAGCTCCTTCCTTCTTCACAAAGTGGCCCCAACTTCTCTCCCTAGATCTACAATATAATTATCTGAGTGGGGAAATTCCACCATAGATTGGGCAGCTAAAAAATTTGCAGTTCTTGCGGCTCTACAACAACCAATGCAATGGTCCAATAACTCAAGAAATTGGAAACCTTACCAATCTCATTAGGTTGAGATTGAGTGCGAACATGGAAGTGCTTGAGGTTTTATACTTGTTTGAGAACCAGCTTTCAGGCCCGGCCAATTCCTCCAGAAGAAATCTAAAAAATATTAGTCGAAATGAGCCTGCAAGAAAACAACCTCAATGGTTCAATACCTGCCACCTTTGGCAACTTAACAAGCCTTACTGATCTTCGTCTTTTTCAAAATCAATTATCAGGCACCATACCACTAGAAATGTCAAATCTCATGCACTTGTCTGTATTTCAAGTGAGTGATAACAATCTATCAGGCTCTTTGCCCCACCAAATTTGTCAAAGCGGAAATCTTACCAATATATCTTTATAGAACAATCAGTTCGCAGGTCTCATCCCAAGCAGCTTGAAAAAATGCAAAACCTTGAAGAGGATCCGGCTTGAGAGAAACAATTTTACAGGAAACATTTCAGAAGATTTTGGCGTGTACCAAATCTCACCTACATTGATTTGAGCTACAACCACTTGTATGGTGAGCTCTTGGCAGACTCGGGAGAATCTTTGAAATTGACAAAGCTACAAATGTTTGGGAACCGAATCACCGGCAGCATACCAGCCCAGTTTGGGAAATTGACCAAATTGCAGGAGCTTGGCCTTTCTTCCAACAATTTATGGGGCCAGATCGCAAGGAGCTGGGTAGCCTATCTTCTCTGCTCATTTTAAATCTAAGGGGGAACAAACTTACTGGTACCATACCACCAGAACTTGGGAACTTATCCAATTTATAGACTCTTGACCTTTCCTCAAATAAATTGAGTGGCGAGATTCCAACGAAATTGGAGGGCTGCTCCAAGCTTCTGTCTCTGAATTTGAGCAGAAATGCTCTGAGTAGCCGATCCCATATCAGATTGGAAACTTTGAACATCTACATATTCCCCTAGACTTGATTGGCAACTCTTTCAGAGGAGAAATCCCATCACAGATTGGGAAGCTAAAAACAGGAACGTCTGAATCTTGTTAGAAGTGGGCATTAGAACCAACTTTGTTTTGAACGAGTGAACCGGTTGAAGGAATGAATAGTCCCTCATCCACACAAAGGATGTGTTATGGATGGTATATAAGGCACAAGTTTGGCTTTTGAAGTTAGGTCATTGGGCCAACCCACTTTTGTGGGGCTCGGTTCGGTTCGCAGGCGCGGTCGGGTTGAGATGGGTTGGGTTGGGACAACAAGCATAACAAACGTGAAAGTTTTTGTTAGGATAGAAAACAAAGAATAAATTTCAAAATATGCATATTAGGATAGAAAACAAACATGAAAGTTTTTTTAAAAAAAAAAAAATTAAAATATTTTTTTTAAAAAATATTTTTTTATTCAAAAAATGCCGATATATCGGTCCGAAACTCGCCGATATATCGGCAATATTTGGAATTTCTTAAAAAAATAATACTAATTGGTATCGATGTATCGGTTTGGGTCCGATTCCGATATATCGGCGAGACGATTTTCCATGCTAGTGAGAGCATTACGTATTGTGGTTCGCTGCATGCGCTGTCTTGGAGGTGCTCCTACAGCGCGTTGTTGATCATCTTATCTTAGGAGGCAGACACCTAAGAGTCCTAAGCACCGTTAAGGAGGACGAATTCTGTATTAAGGACATAGCGTTTTACTTGATTCGATCATCAATACTTTGACTCAGAATTTTTCGTGGCTCTATTAGCAAAGGTACGAAAGATTATATTATATTAAAAAATATTTAACAATTTTAAGACAAAATTCCAACACATTTCATTTTGCTACTGTGTTGCTATTGTGGTTTATGTGGTCTTCTTTCTATGACATCAAATTTTTATTCCGTTGGTGTCTTGGTGATGAATAGAATGAGGAACCGAGGGAAGCTGTCTTCGCCGACCCACCCATGCCAAAGGGCACGCGCGAATGGTCACATACGTAAGAATCCACTCTCTGCTGGCCGAGTGGCTCCTCTAACACATGATGGGGTGACAAATCTGCCATCCGTATGCCCATAGTATGACAATGACGACATAGCCAGCATCTCTGACAATCCAATAGAGAGACACTGGAGTGAGCAGAGAAGAGAGAGGGAGTGCTGCAGGCGTATGGGGCGAAAAGGGAAGGCCCAGGAGAGGCGGGCTTTTTACATATTACCTGGCGCCAAGTATGGTTTTATCATATTACCTGATTTTTCTCGTGACTTCTCATATGACCTGGAATCGGCACCTAGAGTACCGAAAATGCCCTTCTTTTACGTTTTTTATGCATTTTGTATCCGAAATGCTTCATTCTTCCCAAAATTAACGATTTATAGGATCATCAAGTTGGGGAAGAAGATATTCCGGCAAAGATCCATCCATAATCGTAGTTCAAACCATCGCCGGCGCCGTCCAACCCAAAAAAAAAAATTTCATGCCAAAAAACTGTAAAAACAGCGGGAAAGACGAAAAAAAATCTATGATGAATGGATTTTGATGTAAGAGCAGTGGGAAAGCACTCCCAACTACAAAAATTAAGATCTACATGTAAAGAAACACATATAAAGATCACCCATTGGTGTTCGACTGCTCTTGGACATGAAATAAAATGATAAAAATGGGCAAAAACGTGAAATACTCGTCGGCGAGCGACAAGTTCCATTTATATATCTTTCTGTGATACTAATGATGTGGAAGAGGGGGAAAAATAAGGAAGAACGAAAAAAAATGGGCAAAAACGGATAAAAAATGAGCAAGTTATGACATTTTGAAATTGTCATTTATCGTGTTGCATAGTACACGACTTGAATCAAGTCGTGTCGTCGACAATCTTCAAAATGTCAATCTTTAAAATGTCATAACTTGCTCATTTTTTATCCGTTTTTGCCCTTTTTTTTTTTGTTCTTCCTTATTTTTCCTCCTCTTCCACCTCATTAGTATCATAGAAAGATATAGTATGGAAAAAGAAGAAAAAATAATAAGAAAGAAGAAAGTGAAATGATAAAAATGGGCAATAACGTGAAATACTTGTCGGCGAGCGACAAGTTCCATTTATATATCTTTCTGTGATACTAATGAGGTGGAATAGGAGAAAAAATAAGGAAGAACGAAAAAAAATGGGCAAAAACGGATAAAAAATGAGCAAGTTATGACATTTTGAAGATTGTCATTTATCGTGTTGCATAGTACACGACTTGAATCAAGATAAATGACAATCTTCAAAATGTCATAACTTGCTCATTTTTTTTATCCATTTTTGCCCTTTTTTTTTCGTTCTTCCTTATTTTTCCTCCTCTTCCACCTCATTAGTATCACATAAAGATATATAAATGGAACTTGTCGCTCTCCGACGAGTATTTCACGTTTTTGCCCATTTTTATCCTTTTATTTCATGTCCAGGAGCAGTCGAACACCAATGGGTGATCTTTATATGTGTTTCTTTACATGTAGATCTTAATTTTTGTAGTTGGGAGTGCTTTCCCACTGCTCTTACATCAAAATCCATTCATCATAGATTTTTTTTCGTCTTTCCCGCTGTTTTTACAGTTTTTTGGCATGAAATTTTTTTTTTCGGGTTGGACGGCGCCGGCGATGGTTTGAACTGCGATTATGGATGGATCTTTGCCGGAATATCTTCTTCCCCAACTTGATGATCCTGTAAATCGTTAATTTTGGGAAGAATGAAGCATTTCGGATACAAAATGCATAAAAAACGTAAAAGAAGGGCATTTTAGGTACTCTAGGTGCCGATTCCAGGTCACATGAGAAGTCACGAGAAAAACAAGGTAATATGATAAAACCGTACAAAATGCCCATAGTATGACAATGACGACATAGCCAGCATCTCTGACAATCCAATAGAGAGACACTGGAGTGAGCAGAGAAGAGAGAGGGAGTGCTGCAGGCGGATGGGGCGAAAAGGGAAGGCCCAGGAGAGGCAGGAGAAACGCCTCCGAGACATTGCTCTTCTTCGCCAAATCCCTTACACTGACGCCCAGAGATGGTGGAGCGCTGAAACTGTGGCTGTTGTGACTGGAAGTAACCGAGGTATCGGGTACGAGGGTGCGCGACAACTTGGTGTCCATGGGTTGAATGTTGTTGTTACTTCAAGGGATTCATCTATAGGCCTCGAGGCAATGAAATGCTTACAAGAAGAAGGCCTGACTGTGGCTTTTCATCAGTTGGATATAGTGGACCCTGCTTCAGTTACTGTGTTTGGTGACTGGTTAAGGGAAACAAATGGAACGGGAGGCGCAATGTGAGTGTACGCAGAGACTTGGAGATATTAATTTGAGAAATTAATTTTTGGAAGAAGAATCTCTCTCTGAAGACATAATAGAAGATATGATTGCTAAATTTCTCAAAGAAGTGAACAACGGTAGTTGGGCATTGAGTTGCTGGCCTCAAAACTTCACGGATTATTCAGTCTCGAAACTGGCAGTTAATGCTTATTCCCGTTTAATGGCTAAGAGACTTGGTGATCACTCAGATGGTCAGAAGATATATATCAATTGTTATTGCCCTGGATAGGGTAGACGTGCCATGACTGGCTGGCAAGGGAATATATCTCCTGAGGAAGTTGCTGACACTGGAGTTTGGGCTGCATTGCTGCTTGATCAACCTGTCACTGGAAAGTTTTTTTTTGCTGAGAGAAGGGAGATAAGCTTTTTGAGATGTTTTTAACAAAAAGCCAAATTGAGGAATTACTTTGGGATCCCAGAGCATTGCAGTTTCTTCTTGCAGGTGTCCAGAGTTCGAGAGGTGATGGAAAAATGGAAACTCTATCTGTTTATGCCTCTTTTACAGGGTGACCTGTTATTGGCAAAGTGTTATTGTGGAATAAAGCTGTAGAAAAGACATGAAATGCATAGTGAATCTTTAATCTTTTGCACTGGTCTTTTGGTCACATTCCCATTCAAAATGGAGACCATTCGGTGTAACCTCACTGTTGTCCCATCTCAAGCCTACTATAACCCTTCTTTTCTGGGCATAACTGCAAGCTTACAATCAGAGATCTTCAGTAATGACAGTATGCAGCCAGTTGTTACTCTCACTGCAGTCATGAATTCAACACTCTCCTTGTGAGCATAATCTGGCAAGCATAATATAAGAGATCTTTTTATGAAGTTCTAACCTAGCAATATTCTACTTGGCTTGATATAAAAAATGGCAAATGCACTGGTCACAAGACTCACAACTCTGGTGAAAATATTCGGTTCTTTGAGCTGCGTCAACTGCAATATCTTGTAGAATTTAACCAATTCGTTGTCAGATTATCAGCTTCCACATTTGAAATTGTGTCAGATGGTGTCGGGAGAAACAAACCAGGAGGAAGGAGGAGAGAAGGAGAAGACCGATGGCACCTTGCAGGACGCGCCATGAGAACTCGCCGTACTTCTCAGCGCATAGCAGAAGCTCCTCTGTTTTCAGAAAGAGTATGACAGGGCCTTGGGACCTGGGAGGAATTCTTGACTGACCACCACCGTAGACGGGATCGAGGACATCGGAGTATCCTCCCCACGGCGATCCGAACCATTGCGTCTCTTTCACATAGTGGTTGATAGGCGGTGTAGTTGGTGGCGTGTCGCAATCGAAGGGGTGTCCCTGTTCCCCTGGAAAAGAACGAGAGTTGGGGAAAGATGATGATGGGTCGATTGAGCTCGGCGAGAGGCTGGGATGCACCCCTCAGTGCGTCGTTTCAGAAACCCAAGAACGTAGGTTCTATTTGGGGAAGATGAAAGGTACAGTCTTCCGCCAGAGCCCTAGGCCGAGCGTTGGCGGCTACGAGCCCATCAATTAGAGCATATAGACTATATGGTCCGGTGTGGCCCTAGGCCGAGCGTTGGCGGCTGGGGCAGCAGTCACCGGAGGCGGCGTTTCGTTTTAGAAAGAGATGCAAGATCGTCTTCCATGGAGAAGAAGGCCAGTTCGGTTCAGGTTATAAAAATAGCTGGTTCAGGTGCAAAGGAAAGGAAAGGACCATCTCCTCAAACAGATTGACAGTTTGAAAAGACCATTCAGACGGTTGAGGTTATGCTCCGCGCGTGTATCCTCGAGTGGAAAGGAAGTTGGGAACAATATTTGCCGCTGGTTGAGTTTGCCTATAACAATAGCTACCAAGTGAGCATCAGGATGCACCCTTCAAGGCACTTTACGGGCGTCCTTGCCGATCACCTATGTGTTGGAGTGAGGTTGGAGAGCACCTTCTCACTGCCCAGATCTTATCTAGCAGTCAGTGGAAAAGATACGCCTCATCCGGGAGAGGTTGCAAACAGCCCAGAGCCGTCAGAAGAGTTATGCGGATAAGAGGCCGCGGGAGTTGGAGTTTGACGTTGGCGACCATGTCTTCCTTAAGATCTCTCCGATCCGCGGTGTGGTTCGATTCGGATGACGGGGGAAGTTGTCACCTCGTTTTATTGGGCCATTTGAGATCTTGGAGCGGATTGGCGTCACAGCATATCGAGTAGCACTCCCACCCCGATTGGACAATATCCATAATGTATTCCATGTCTCACTTCTTCGGAAGTATGAGCCGGATCCTACTCATGTCTTGGATTTTGAGCCATTGAAGCTCCAAGAGAACCTTTCGTACGAGGAAGTACCTATCCAGATTCTTGATCCTAACGAGAAGGTACTTCGGCAAAAGGCAATTCCACTCGTGAAGGTGTTGTGGAGGAATCACGGGGTTGAGGAAGCCACATGGGAAATAGAGGACGAGATTAGAAAGAAGTACCCTCATCTTTTCGTCGTTGACGTCTAACGAATTTTGGATGACCAAAATTCTTAAGAGGAGGAGGATGTAAGGACCCTCATCTTGAACTGGTTTATTTTAATGTTATTTATCGGCTATAGTATGGTTTAAGCGTTTCTTGATTTAATTTAGTGGTTTTCAAAAATAAATGCGGTTTATGAAGTTTTTAACCAAAACCAACTTCACAATCATGAGTTTTAAGTAATTTTGGATCAAACCTAACTTTTTGGAATTTTTCTGATATTTCACCAATTTTCTGAAAATTAGGCTGTGGGCCCCATCGACAAAATTAGGTTTTTATGACCAAAATACCCCAGACATCAAAGGAAGATATTATAAAAAATTTCAGAATTTTTCTGGACCTAATTTTGGGTTAAATTGCCAAATTTTCCAATTTTAATCAAAAACTTTATTTCTACCCCACATTTCACTTAAGTTTACGCCAACCCCTTTCTATAAAAGGAAAGTGTTGTGCTATTTCCCAAATTGGGAATAGGCTTGGCCAGAAGATCTGGAGCTTATTCCCCATTAGCCCAAAAATGAAAGGATTAGAGGTGAGTTATAGTTTAATCTTTGTTCTTCTTAGGTTTTCTTAAACCCTTCTTAATCTTAACTTCCTTCATTGTTTCAATCTATTTTGAAAGCATAAAATCACTATTTTACCTCTCTTTTCAAAGCCTTAATCTTCAAAATCTTATTTTTATGCTTCTAAAGCTCTAGATTTAGAGTTTACTTTTGATTTTTAAAGCTAAATCAAGATTAGTTGTGTATTAACATAGAATCATTTTTTTTTGGAAGGTATTGGAGGAGGTTGAAGGTTCATTCTCAACAAAAAGGTAATGGGTTTTTCAATCTCAGCTTTTGGTTGAAAAATGGTTTATTTTTCATGATTTTATTTGAATGGGATATGCTTGTTAGTACTCTAATGGTGGGTTTAGTAAATGCTAATCTCTTGCCTTGATTTCTTAGGGTTTTATCTTACAATGATAAGTTAGTGTTTTGGAAGATTTGATGGTGTTTGAAACCATGTATGAAGCTTTCAAGTCGTGTTAATGGAGTCTCGGTTTTGGGATTTTCAAAAAGAAGAAGACGCACAGCGATCAATCGCGCTTGATTGGCCAATCGATCGGATCGATCGCGCATTTTTGGCCAATCGATCGGCTGTTCGAAATTTTGAAAAGTATGAAAATTTCAATGTTTTACTCTATTCAAGGTTAGCAGAGAAACTTCATAAACTCGAATTCATAAATAACTCTGCTGATAATTAAAGTAGCTCGAAGAAGACCTAAAGTAAAAAAATAAAATAAAATTGAACATATAAAATTAAGAATTCAATAAATTTAAAGTAATGATATTAACTCTTCCTCTAATCCTGCTCATAGCGGCAAAAGCTGCATAGCAACTGGAGTAAAGACAATACCATACACTACACAATTGCCAACTTTGACTTCAACGACATCTTATATCTAATACTCCCCAAGAAAAAGCATTGAACCAATTCTTAGCTGGAACCAAAACACTACAACATGATGCTAGAGCCTAGAAGCAAGCTTACATAACAGATCCCTAACATAAACAACCAAAAGATCTAATCTTTGGACCGACTCTGTTAGCTTTCGACTCTGCTTCCGCCATGGACGGCTGGTGGGAGCTCTGAGTCTTAGGGTGATGCAGACGAGAAAAGGAACAGAGGAGGGGATGACACTGAGAAAGGAAGGAGGGAATGATTTTCTTGATTTTATTATATCTGATTCCCATTTTTTACTCTTTTTTAGATTTATTTGATTTATGTACTGACTTTCAAACTTTTTATGATTCATCAAAGTAGTTTAATTTTATTAGTATTGTTTTTTTGTAATTGTTTTTTACCAATTGTCTTATTTAGTTACCGAGGAAAAGAAACGAATTGTTTTACTTGCATATTCTACATCTCTAATCTAATAAGTGTTAAAACTTCGGTGTGATCATATAGGAATTTCGGAATCATTATTTTCCTATACGAGAATAATGTGACAAAAATTTTGTTCACCCTGCATGTATCATGCGGAGGATTCCTTAGCTGAATGTCATATACCTCTACTGATTGGAAGAATAAAATTTCAAAGGTACATCGTCAATCTATGAAGAATATGAACGAAACACACACAATACATTCCAGCTATTCAAAGCAGCACAGAAATAGCCGTCCCCTAGCACTTGGTGGGGAGCAGCTTGGCCATGTCAGGGCGGATCCCTAGTGAAGGCACCAGCTTGGAGTTTTTGAAGGAGCAAAAGCAAGTCAAGTCAGCCTTGGAGAGTGCCTCGCAGCAGACATCCGGGGGTGCAGCTGGGAGGGCCAGGAGACGGCCGGCCTGCAGAACCAGGGCTGCCAACATCAAACCAACCATGGCCATGCTCCTCCTGCTCTCCATTATCTGCAGCTTGTTGTTGATGCTCAATATTGGTAATGAGGTTTTTAGCTTTTTAATTGATCAAATAGTGGATAAAGTGAGGGTTATATAGGTAAGATTTTGCCATTTATGAGTCAGGAAATGCTGGTATCTATGTACCAACTTCAGTTAGTGGGCTACTAGTGAATGTACCAGATTACTGGTTACACATGAACAGAATGGTCTATGAAGGCCAATAGTGCCGTTGAATGTCATCAAAATACTTTCTTTTCTTCTTCCGCGAAAACTGGGCCTTGTGCAACTTCTTTAGTAATTGGATTCTCAGCTCGGGTTCTTTTCGTGACCTTCTAAATTATATGAAATAAAAAATATAAAACCTATTTGATAAGAATAATTTCAGGATTACCACTTGTGTTCTACGTGCAGAGCATTTTACTGTTCATCAATGCAATCTGATTTATCTTCTCTTTACTTCATACTGACATATGCAACTCAAACTTGCATAATGAAGTAAAATATATACATTAAATAACCAGTTGGTAGGCGCCTACGGCATGCAGACGCGCATGTTATGGGTGTTTTGAACGCTCATATCTCAATCCAACGGTGCACATTAATACAGAAGCCAGGTGGGTTTCAATCGTCCGCCTGCCCGCTGAATGATAGCGCGCCTTGAATCTTAATCCGACGCTTGGGAAGTGCCCGACATTAACCTCCATTATTGATGTAAGTTCATTGTTGTATTGATCAAACGATGTAACAATGGGAGGAGAATAACTTCTTATGAACGATCGACCAGAAAATAAATTCTTTGCGAACAGGCCTAAAACAGAGGCTGATCGAATGAGAAGCAAAACAAAAGCGATAAACCAAATTACGGCCACAAAGAATTAATCATGTTATAAATACAGATATGTGCAAAAGCAAGAACTAACGTCCATGAATTCACAGGGGGAACGTAGCAATCGCGGAAGAAATTGACAACAGCAAGAGTCATTGATGCAGGCATGCAAGATGAGCGCAAGAGGATGGCTACTATGACTTCTGTCCCGAATGGCGTTGGATGTTGAGGAGGAGATGACTACAATTATATATATATATAGAGAGAGAGAGAGAAGTAACATAGAAAAAACAGGAAACTAAAGGAATAATATCATGATAATTTCCTACTTTTGTTGCCGTAAAAAAGAAAGGAAGTTTCCTACTTTAGGAATTGAGCAAGAAACATGGTGTACATATTATCAAAAAAGAAACAGGGTTATATCCTGCTTCATAGTGTCATCAACTTGCCTCCTTTTCTTGTTTCCTCATCTTCCTGTCGTTGTGCTATCCCTTCTTCCACTCTGTACTATAACTTGTTAGGACTTGCTAAGTACCATGTTAGGTCTCAATGGTGGTCACAAATGAATGGGAAAGATTTTAGAAGAGATTAAAGGCACGGACAGACTTAGGTAGTATGCCCTGGCCCACGCGCCTTGGCGTGCATAGGGCATCATGGAACGTAGGATTTTGATCCAGCGGCCCACTTTAAGACAAGGAGCAGTCAGGCTTGAATGACCCAGCCACTCCCTCTATTTACGTGTGTCATCGAATGGAGCTCAAGCACACAACGTTGAGCATGATTCCACATGATAATGTTTTCCTTGTAATTAGTGAAAGGACAGGTAATTTCTTGAGAACATGAACATGGAGCAAATTAAGGTGATTTCCATTACGAAGCACAAAACAAATACCGTAATTTACAATAAAAGTACCAAATGAGAAATTATGGATACAACTTTTGCAAAATGAACCGATTAGTAAAGAATGAATTTATTATCAGAATACTACAAATTTTATAATCTTTGTGTCTAACTCTCTCCATCCAAAAAAACCTAAGAGCATTTGACAATGAGTTAAATTTATTGACCTGTAAGGTCCACAATATTTCAAGTCTTCACCTATCCCAGCACATGCACGTTCACAAGGATCTATTAGCCTATAGGGCAAATCCACTTACCTAAATATAATATCCTTGTTTTTCAAATGTAGTCAGTTTTTTTTGGGCGATGGGCATAACAAATTAAGGTGATTTTTGTTCAAGAAGTAAAAATTAAATATGGTAATGTTATGACCCTATTCTAATTTGGTTAGGATTAGTTTCCTTCATTAGTTGGATTCCTAGGACTAAACTCCTATGTCAATTAGGATTATGGTTTAGAATCTATAAATATGTAAAGGGTCTTCCCTAATTCATTACCAAAGAAATCAATGAAATTTATTTACTGTTTAATGTTAGTCTTTCTTAGCCCTAATCCTACTATTTCTCCTATTTCTCCGATGGAACTACTCGTAGATCCTTTGATCTACAACAGGTAAACTCTTATAAAATGACTGGTCATACTCAAAGTAACGGACTTCAGCTGGATATAAAAAAAATATGGATGCTACAGTGAAGCAAAACATCCACTGTGAATGTTTTGCTTTTAATCACGCCCCAAACGGCCCCTAAGTTCTAATAATTGGTATCCAGTGAGTTCCATTCTGGGACAACACGCGCTTCCGCTACAGACTCATCACCAATGTGGCTATCGGCCAATGGCCGGCCTAAGTACAGACCGGCCAATTTTCCGGTCGGTGCACCGGCCGGTGTACTGGCAGCGCTTCGATCAGGCCTCAAGAAAGTTGTTGCCTTAGCGCCGCCAGTCAATCCTTCGCGGTGACATCGCACCGCCGTTTATGCCGGATCTGGTAATTAAAAAAAAACTTTTTTGTTAGGGTTGCCATCGACATTGGCTAGTTTCCCCATGGCGGCCGCCGGCGATTGCATAGAGTAGAAGAAGAGGCATGCGGTGCGGTGCTGTCCCACAGCTTCCGCCGTTATTTTTCCCGTTGCTCATCAAGATGTGTCACTTTTGTGATTCTAGAGCAACCACGCCTTCCACTCCCAACCCTTCAAGTATCGTTGCTGAAAAGCCTATCATACAAGAGCCTCCAAATATGGATGCGATAGTGTTTAGAAGGTTCTTAAGAATAAAGAAATCTTGCATTTATAGACTAACAAGGCTGCCGATAGTGGTATTTGAAGTTCAATGATGCTGTTGCATCTTTTGGCTTCATTCAGCATATACCTTAAGGATAATTGGAGTTACTACATATTTTGGTAATGTATTTTGATGACATTTTACTTGTTAGAATGCTTTGGGGATGTTATGTTAAACTAAGTAGAAAGTTCTTCTATGAGGGCATGTCAAAGGCATTGGTTGAGAAATTTTATCGTAGGACTTAAGATTATGGATTCCATCTTAAGCCATTAAAAATATGATAATTCTACTACTGGGTAATATGGATCCTTTTCACAATAAACAAAGTTTTTGTCTCATTATTTTGTGCACGTGTATGAAACATGGAATGGACAATGAGTGGGAGCATGAATCATCCACTCTTATATATTGTCACATAAAGCACTTGGCAAGATGAGGAATTGCATTGTGATACATGGAAGGGAGTGTTCGCATGATAGAACATAACCACCTTGATTTGTGCAATTATTAAATTTTGTTTAAGAATAAAGTTACCACATAAGGTTGTGTGAGTATTAATTTACAAGTTTGTATGTGCATACGAAGGTCTTGTTTTGAATTACCTATTACCCACTTTAAGGAAATGTGATTGAGCTAAGTGGGTAACAATGTCAACTGTTAATGTGGCTCAATTGAGAAGTTGTGCCAAGTGGAAAAATGTTGAGCATTATTTTCTTTGAAAACATTATGTGATCCAATTCTCAATTGACCATCGTTATTTTGGGCTTCATAAAGTTACTAGGTTAATGGCTTCAGATTCAATACGCATTAGGAATTGTGGTAGTGGCAATTCTCTGCCATTTATTTGGACTTTTTGGAAGGACGATCTAGATCAGTAGCTTATTTAGGGTGTCCCTAGTTTGCCTATTTATATGCCTTATTACCATTCTAATAAGTATTGACACAATTAAGATTAAGGTTTCATATTCTTCGCACCCAATTAAGATTACTTTTAATTCAATTTACCTAAAAGTTGTTAAGTTCTAACAGGACAACAAGAGAGAACTACTAATGCTCCTTACAACAATGAAAATGTGCAACTTGCAAATTGCAGATAATAAATTCAGACTTTAATGATTGATTCATTTGACCTCAGGTCATGTTTCACGTTGGATATGCAAAAAACATGGATGCTACAGTAGATCTGGAAAATTCACTGTGGATATTTGATTATAATCACGCCCCAAATGGCCCCTTAGAAGTGAAATCAACTCTGGAGTAAACTGAATTAAGAGTAATATACCTTTAACTAAGTTTCGACCCTAATTATATTATAATTATATTTTTAATCAAAATGATCTACTCCCTCTGTTCCAAAATACTATGTACATTTTGGTTAATAAGGTGACTTCCTATTTCAAATTCCTTCCCCTTTTAAAAAAAGTTCAAACTGCATAGACTCACCCGCATGCTCCTCTGCTTAGGGCTTCTTCGGTTTTCCTCCTCCACGAGAAGTCCCTATTTCTCCCAAATCCCATAAACCCTAGCTACTCTTATTTGAGATTCATGAAGTAAAAAAACAAAGAGTTGGGGATCAATCTATCATAATACTCCTAATTGGGAAGAATGGCGATCGACCAGAACATGATCCCCAAAGATCTCCGCCCCCTCAGCATCAATCGGACTGTCATCGCTGAGGACCCCCGCGCCATCAGCCCCGCTCCAGACCTCCCCTCTTCTTCCCTCCGCCCTCTGCCGCTGTCGTCGCTCCCTCCGCCGACCCCGTCTATGCCAGCTTGGGCTTTGTCAATCCGGTCCCTGTTCCCGCCTCCTTATGGCCTCCCCGCCCTGCGCCCATTTTTCTTCCGTTCAACCTCGCCGCCATGGGACCCGCCCAGGTCGCCCTCGCTTTTGCCCAGCGGCCTCCGGTGGAGTATACCGGCGAGGATGGATCTGCCGCTACCCATGTCGATGAGCACGAGCAATTGCCTTCGGCGAGGAAGGTGAAACTCCTCTGTGGGTTTGGCGGGAAGATTCTGCCCCGCCTGAGTGATGGTGTTCTCCGGTATGTGGGCGGGCAGACTAGGATTATTTGCGTTCGTCGGGATGTGGCATTCCCGGAGTTCATGCAGAAGATGGTCAACATCCACGGGCCCTCCGTGATTAGTAAGGGGCCGTTTGGGGCATGAAAAAGTCATAATATCCAGACTAGATTTTGGTTATCCACTGTAGCATCATATTTTTTTTACATCCATCTAAAACATCTAAGGTATTTCAGCCGGATATATAAAATACCTGAATGCTACAGTGTAGCAAAACATCCCACTTTTAATCATGCCCCAAACAGCCCCTAAATACCAGCTCCCTGATGAGGACCTCGATGCCCTAGTTTCGGTTTCCTGCAGGGAAGATCTGGAGAACATGATGGACGAGTATGAGAAGCTGGCCGAGAGTTTGCCAGAGAGTTCGACAAAGCTCCGTGTTTTTGTGTTCTCAAGTTCTGATGTTGATTTCCCTGCTGCTTATGGGATTTTGCACTTGGACGGGGATATTAGGGAGAACAATGAAGGGGTCGGGACATGGAGTGACTTCTTTGTGGGGCGTATGGTCTAATAAAAATAATATTTTTTTAAATGTATACAATATTTTGGAACGGAGGGAGTATTATTAGTTTGACTTCGGGTTAAGAGAAATTCAGGAAACATACTTATTAGAATGATAATAAAGTATATAAATAGGCAAATTAAGGATACCTTAAAAAAATAATAAGATCAGGATCGTTCAAATTACCACTACCACAATTCATAATAAGTATTAAATCTGAAACTCATTACTCACTAACTTTACAAGGCCCTAAAAAAGACAGACTAATTGAGAATTTAGCCACATAATCTTTTCAGATAAAACAAAGCCCAACAGCTCCCTCTCGGCTAGGAAGCACATATACGGCAAAATCGTTGTCGTATCCATATTCAATACGTATCGAACACATATATGGCAGCGACATGGTTGCATGCGTGTTCAAAATAAAATATATAATTTTTTCTTGCACTTAAATTAACATGAAAGGCATTTGTAGTCTAACGGTTAGGGTAATTATTTTTGAAGCAAACACATCATTGACATTTTTGCCGGCTAAAAATAATGAACAAAAAAATAATTTTAAGTTTGTAGTTGTAATTTTTACAAGGTTTAGAGGAAAAACTATGACAAAAATATATTTAAATTTTATATAAATGGTTTCTTATTAGCTGTGTCTATCTTATTTTTTGAGAAAATGTCGTGTCCCCGTGTCCGTATCGTGTCGTATCATGTCGCCTTATTTATATCCGTGCTTCTTAGCCTCTTGGTTTGGCTACATAATCACGTTTGGTTCAATTGCCCTGGATCGGCCAGATTCACGGTTCAAACTAAGGCAATTGGGAAATAATGGCCTCATTTCTTGTGAATCAAAGTAGCTTTTATTTCAATCGTTTTACTCAATTTACATATTCTACGTCCCCAATCAAAATGAAGTGTTATTTAAAATGGGTGTGATCGCCATGATATCGGAATTTGGGTATGTAATTCCTTTGCTATATGAAAATAAGGTGACTGATAACAAGTGTCGTTGGAGGCTTGGAGCTAAATGCATCATGGGGTGATTTCCTTTTAGAGAAATATCTTATTCCTCTGTAGATTGGAAGAACAAAATTACAAAAGTAAAAATTTCAACCATTGAAGAATAGTGACTGAAACCAAACAATGAATTTCCGAAAACTAAAGAATCACACAATTAGCCATCCCCTAGCACTTGGGCGGGGTGATGTTGCACTTGGCGGGGAGCTGCTTGGCCTGGTCGAGGTTGATACCTAAAGAAGGCACCAGCTTGGAGTTTTTGAAGGAGCAGAAGCAAGTCAAGTCAGCCTTGGAGAGCGCCTCGCAGCAGGCATCCGAGGGATTTATTTGGAAAGGCCAGGAGACCGCCGGCTTGCAGGCCGTGAGGCCCGCCTCATTCATGTTGCACACCTGCGCGGCTGAGCCCACCACCAGGGCTGCCAGCATCAGAGCAACCACAGCCATGTTCCTCCTGCTCTCCATTGGGTGAAGCTTGCTTTGATGCTATGGAAATGAAGAATTAATTTGGTGAGAGGTTTTGGATGCTCAATGGCGATAAGAGTGAGGATTATATAGGCTATGTTCTTGCCATTTATGAGTCCGGATATAGGGGTGTCCATGTACCAGCTTTAGTTAGTGGGCTACTAGCGAATGGACCAGATTGCTGGTAACAAATGGACAGAATAGTCTATGAAGACCAACAGTGCCGATGAAAACGCTGAAGACATGGACTTGTGTATATCCATTGCTGACTGACTGCTAATGAAAGAGGTTTTAATGAAGTGTAATATAATGATATTGGGGCACATGATTGAATTAAAATATAAAAACTGATTTTGTTTCAACGCTAAAATCAATAAAATGTTGTGTAAAAATATCAATAAAATGAATGACAGATTGTTGTGAGAACAAAAATGTACAAGTAACTTATCAAAATCAACATTAAGGACACACTTTCGTATACAAAACTAACACATAAATTCTTTTCCCAATAGCCCAAAAATCAACGGAGTATTACAAATTTGCAGTAAGCTGGGTCTACTCACTCTACCATTTTGAAAATCACATCTAAGGTAGTTACAACCATGATTATGGAGTAATCCTAATCTGCTGCAGCTTCAGCACCAAACCGGCTGAGCTTGTTGTGCCTTCGATCATGGGAGCCTTTGCCAACCAATTTTATTCCATCTGCTCTCTTAGAATGGTCTCTTTTGCTGTGAAGTTTGCTCCAGAAAGCTCTTAGTAAATATTTTGGGTGACAGAGGCATTTCTTTAAAAAATGGGCCTTGTGCAACCTCTTTAGTAACTGGATTCTCAGCTCCGGTTCCTTTGGGGCCCTTCTAGTCTTCTTCTGCTGCCTGTAAAATTTCAAATTTTAAAAAATAAACCCTATTTGATAAGAATAGATTCAGGATTAGTACTTGTATTATACCATAATTTTTGTTTTTTTTTGTTCATCAATGCAATATGATATATCTTCTCTTTACTTCAGATTACATTATAAACGGAAAGGATAAACATTAAATAACCCGTTGGTCTGTGCCATCGGCACCTGGACGTCCATGTGTTTGCGAGCGTTCATATCTCAATCAAAAGGCGCACATTAATACAGAAGCAGGAGGGTTTTAATCGCCCGCCTACCCCCTGAATTAAAGCGTGCCTGGAATCTTAATCCGACGCTCCGGAAGTGCCCGACACACACTGACACGCGTGAGCCGGTGTGCACATTATTAAACTCTTAACCAATGATTGATATATGAAAGTTCTTTTTTTTGGCCGAAAGATGTACCAATGCAAGGACAGTAACTTCATATGAACAAGCCTAAAACAGAGGCCGAACAAGAAGCACATCAAACCAGAGAAACTGGACTACAGCCAGAAAGAAGACCTAAACTAAACTACAACCCGGGCCCGAAGAAGACATCTAATCATGTCATATATGCTGATAGAGGCAAGAACTAGAACAACTAACCATGCGTTCATGGGAGGAAAGTAGCAGTCGCGGGAGAAATCGACCACAGCAGGAGCCATTGATGGAGGCATGCAAGATGGGCGAGCAAGAGGACGAGTACTCTGATTTCTGTATGACTATTGCTGATTTATATAGAAGTAACGGGATTGGAAAAACAGGAAATTGAAGAAATATACCGATTTCCTACTTTTGTTGCCGTAAAAAAAAGAAGAAAACAATGAAGTTTCCTAATTTCTACTTTAAGAAGTGAGCAACGATTTCTGGAAACAGAGTTATAGCCTGCTTCATAGTGTCACCGACCTGCCTATTCTCAATTTGCACCGCCTTCCTTTTCTTGTTTCCTCATCATGTTGTGTTTTCATCCTTTCTTCCACTCTGTAATATACCTTGCTAGGACCAAGCTATATGGCTAAGTACCATGTTAAGTCTCTATGCTGGTCACAAATGAATGGGAAAGGTTTAATTAACAAGAGATTAACAGCCCCATATGGAAGCTACATAGGCACGGACGGACTTATGTAGTATGCCCGGGCTCAGGCTTGTGGGCGTGCATCGGGGGATCGTAGAACATTGGATTTCCATTGACGGCGCACTTTAGGACAGGGGGCGGGCGCTTTTGAAGGTCCCGCCCAGTCCCTCTATTAATGTGTGCCATCGATCGAACTTAGGTGCACATGGTCACACATGATTCCACATACTTCTTTTTTTTCCCTTCTAACTAATGATGCATGGCACATAGTTGGGTAATTTCTTAGGGCTACACCAAAAATCTGGACTTGACCCAACCTAGATAGAACCGACCCGACATTGACCCGGGTTGGGTCGGTTCCAAGATTTAAAAATCCGGTTCTATCTCGGTCGGGTCAGGTTTTACTTTAAAATACCCAAGAATCAAGATACCCAAGAAATATTATTTAAATCCCTTATTTTTAATATATACAAATTTTATTATTATTATTACAATTATATAAATTATTTTATTAAAAAAATTTATAATTATATCAATTATTTTATTAAAATTTCGGTTCCTATCTAGAATTCTCGAGTATTGCGGGTTTTATCTCGGGTAAGGTCGGGTTTAGGATTCTCGGGTCCTAGCTCGGGTAGGGTCGGGTTTAGGGTTCTCGGGTCCTATCTCGGGTAGGGTCGGGTATAACAAAACCCGACCCAAGATGCAACCCTATAATTTCTTAAGGGCATAATCATGTAAGAAAGGTGATTTCCATTCCGAAGTACAAAATAAACATGACAAATCTAAAGTAAAAATACCAAATGAGAAGAAAAACTCTTAGGATGGGTTAGGGGTTAATAAAAATTAAAAATAGAAAACCATTTTATATGAAAATAGATTTTTCACCGGGTTAGGGGTTAAAGAAAAACAGAGCCCTGAAAATTTATTTTTTCGGAGGGCCCGAAAATAGCCCTGAAAAAAGTCCGAAAATGGCCCAAAATTTTCGGACCTCAAAAGGTACGAAAATCATTTTCTGAACTGAAAAAAAGGTCGGGTGCTTTGCTGCTCCTCCATCCTTGCCGTAGCTGCTCCTCTGATGGCGAATCGACCTCGTCGGGGCTTTGTCCGACAACGATCGCCGGACCTTCTCTTCCCTACAGCTGTTCCTCCGCCTCTCTCTAGGTGAGCCCACTCTCTCTTTGCCAGGTGAGCCATTCCAAAAACCCTCGACGTCTCTCTTCTCTCTTGGCCACCTTGTCCATTCCAAACCTGTTCGATCGCAGCAGGCAAGAGAGAGAGAGAGAGAGAGCTAAGAGAGATGGAAGCAGTGGAATCGGTGGTGGATCTGCAAAGGGAGTTCGCCAAGGACAGCTTCCGCCTCGTCAAGCGCTGCCACAAGCCCAATCGCAAAGGTTCTTTTTCTCTCTTTCTTGAAAAAAAAAACAACGAAGAATTGTTGTTGTTTTTGTTGTTGTTTAAGGTTTTGTTTGCAAAAGTTCAGATTTTATGATGTTTTTTTTATTGCAAAGTTTTCGAAGGTGGCATTCCGCATGGCCAACGGGTTCGTCGTAAGTGTTCTAAGTTGTCGGATGTCATGATTGGATCGGAAATATTGAGAAAGCCATATCGTTTTCTGCCATAAAGAATTGCATCCACATTTTTGTTTCCATCTACTTCCAAAAGACTCCATTTGACTGGGCGCGAATTATATAAGAAGTCCTGGAGCTTATCTTTTTCAATCTATAGCATACAGTTTCTCGGTGCGAGCTCAATATATTTCCTTGACAAAAGGTTGAAGTCTTGTCATGTAGATCGCAGAAATTACATTCAGCTCGCACTTAATGTCTCTGTATAAGTTTTGGATGTCCTGATCAGATTGCCGTTCTTAAGAGCTGTAAAGCTGTATCCGAGAATAGCATTCTTCATCACTTTCATGTTTTCCATCTTTTTTCTTACTAGTAATTCAACTAGGAAGGAATGATAGGTTTCCCTGGAGCCTATCGTATACCATCTGTAGCATACAGCTTCCCTTTGAACACTCAGTTACATGTTTTTCCTAGAGATCAATGTGATGCACAAAAGGTTGGAATCCAAATTGTTGCATCTGAGTTTCGTGATCCTTTTAATATGCTTTAGAGGTCCAAATTTCTTCTGATAAGATACAGCCTCATGGTTATGCCTGTTTTTCCATGTTGCATGAGTTTCATTATGTGCTTCAGAGTATGTCCCAAGTTTCTCTTTATAATATGTGCTTCACTTTCTGCCCTAAAGTATTGCATTCTTTGTTCATGTTCCCATCTTATTCAAGTGTATTGACTTACTATTATGTATTTGGGAGAGCTAGGCTTGGAGTGTAAAAACATAAAAAATGTGATTCAAAACTTTTTCAATTGCAATTACAGGTCAGGACAACCAGAGAAAAGGGTATATGAGGATCTGCTGCAATCTATGAGTTATAAACTGCCTGGAGTGATGTGGCTTAATTGCTTTGGAGCATAACTACATGATTTGATATGCTGGATCCAACGGTTAGCTCCTCCACCTCACTTTTAATGGGTGAACAAAAGGAAGCCCTGGTTGTGCTTCAGCAAGTGTTGTTGTTGTCTCATTGGGTCTGGTTATATCATGTTCCATTAACCTATTAAAAACACTCAACACACACGTGTAATATGAATGGAGTCGTATTTCATTTTATAGTTGATTATCTGCAGACACTCTGGAGTTTCTAGTCTGTGGTTGATTGTAAAATTTTATTGTTTGTCATATATGTGGGCAAAGTATTCTTTTGAAATTACTGTTCCTTTTTTTCTGTAAAAAAGACAATCCAAATTTTGGTTGAGACAAAAGTGAATCTTGGTAGTATTTATTGTCCAGCATGTGTTAATAAAACCAAAGGGATATTGTCACAAGATGAGGCTGATTTTGAGCATGTGGTTATGAAAAGATATTAATTTAACATGTGACTAAAAATAGGGAAGGTAATTGGATGTTGGTTTATTTTGTTCAAAAGAAACCAAAGCATATCATATATACAAATTCAGTAATCATATCTAGTTTTGGTTAGAATATTTATTTTTACTTCACCAACTAATAGTTGTCATATGCATGTTTTTGTGAAATAGAATAATTAATATGGGATGCATAATTTTGGTCTTTTGGAATATAGCGGCCCTTTCAATATCTAGTTCTAATAGATCACTAGCAGATTTTTTAAGACATTTTCGTTTTTATATTTTCTGGAACCCTTAACTAGGCCGAAAATTGATTTTCAGTGAAATTTTCATGAACACTTTCTATAACCCCTAACAGTTTTTTATGGAAAAATTTATTTTTCAATGAAAGTTTATTTTTCTGGAAAAAGTATTTTCATGGAAAATTTTTATTTTCTTGAACCCCTAACCCACCCTTATAGAATGACAGGTGATACTGAAGTTAAGGATACAACTGTGGCAAAATGAACCAATCAATAAAGAGTGAACTTATTATCCGCATTTGGAGAAAGAAAATGGAGCACTAAAAATTTTACTCCCTCCCTCCAAAAAAATATTGGCTACATTAGAAAATTTACAAATCCATAAATAAGTGGTCCCATTGTGTTCTACAGGCAAATAATAAGTGGTAAAACGTGGCCGCTATAGCTAGGGATGCCCGACCTGACCCGACCTGGTTTTATTGGGCCGGTTCTAAAAAGTCTTATACAGTACCCGGTTCCATATTGGAAAGAGGAACCGACTCACTGGTTCGAGACAGGTTCAAGTATTACATAAAAACTCTGACCCAACCCGGGTATATATTATATTATATACTTATATACCCGGGTCACTGGGTGTCTATGCTCGATAGAGCCAGAGACCAGGACACTCATCTTCTTCTCCAGCATTGCCCGGTTGTCTTGCCTCTCACCCTAAACTCCGGCTTCGATTTACCATCCTCCGCCTCTCACCCTCTACTCCGGCTTCGATCTACTATCATCCATCTCTCACCCTCTTCTTCGACCAAGGTCTGTCGTCCACCACCTCTCGCCCCCTTCTCTAGCTTCGATCCATCGTACTTCACCTTTCAATCACTTCTCTGGCTTCAATTTACTGTCCACCTCTCGCCCTCTTCTCGGGTTTTGCTTCATGTCCTCAATCTCTGCCTCACGCCTCTGCTGCCTAGTCACTAGCAAAGTCAACCTTTTTTGCTCCCTTTCGGTCAACTTGTTGCACTGCCTTTCTGTCACCCTAATGACCTCATTTATGGTTTCGAAGACTTAGAAAGTTAGCCCTGAGTGAGTGGTGGAGGAAGGGGAAGGAGTGGAGGGAGACACAGGGCTGGGAGAGGAAGGCGAAGAAGGATTGCGGGGGTCTTCAAGGAAAGCAGCGGCGATGAGGGAGGGGGACGGTGGAGGAGGAGAGAGGTTAGGGCGGTGCCCATTGGAGGCTCCTCCTGACATGAGAATTTATTACCTGCGCGCCTTGTATGGGAATAGTGTGCTCATCACCAATGGGTGATGGGCACATTCTCACTGCTTGTGGGTCCCTTGTGGCAATCATGACAAGCAGGGTGAACGTGCCCATCACCCATTGGTGATGAGCACACTCTTCACCCTGTGCGGCGCGTATCTAATAATTTTTCTCGACATTTGCGGGAGCAAAGAAATAGAGTGCGGATTTGATTCCATGGGAAAAAATTATGACAAAGGAAAGAGGAAGAAAATTGATTAAATTGGACGGGGTAGTCCGGTTCCGGATTTAATTTTTTGATATCGGAGCGGTTATGGTCCAAAAAATTAAACCGGTAACGGGTATGGTGCGGTTCTAATTTTGAAGATTCAAAATGGTGTCAAAACCCGGCCACTCAGCCCATACTTGCCCCTGTGGCATCCCTAGTTGTAGTAGGGGTGCAACTTTTGCAGGCCAGCCCACAAGCCCAACCCTACCCGGCCCGTAAAATTACGGGTATGGGCCAGAATTTTAAGGCACAGGATCGGGCTGGGCTACAAAAATTTAAGCCTGCCAAATTTAGGGTCGGCTTAGGGCCCAGATAAAAAAAATTAGTTAAGCCCAGAAGCCCCGTAGGCCCAGTGGCTAAGTATATGTATATATTGAATTTTGATCTAGGGTTTGCAAAACCTAGCCTTGCAGATTTTGTACCTCTCCCTCTCGTCTCTTCTCTAAGCCAGCCCTCTCTCTCGCTCTGTGGCTTTCCTATGCCCGCCTCTATAATTTACCTTTTTCGACTTCTTCTTCTTCTTCTTTCCCTCTTCTCTCAAAATTAGGCCAAGCGCTTGGGCATACGACTTCCTTCGGAATCCTCCTGAATTGCTACCACGTTGCACATCATCTCTATCTCTCTAGATGTCGCTGCGATGGGGTTTGAGGAAGCGGAGCTCCGCGGCAGCCATCTCTTCCCGCGCTTTCTCCGCGAGATTCCTCTCCACGGGATTCCTCCACTCTTCGTTTCCTGGTCCGATGCCTCTCAATGCCTCTCCTATGAATGCCAGGGTGTGAAAAGTGGCTAATGAAATTCATATAGTGATATAGGTAGAAATATAGATGTGCTCAATTCTTTGGACAATTTTTTTTCATTATCATTTTGACAGAAAAAGGCACCATAAGGGGATTCTACAGTCCTTCAGAACGGTCAGTTATTATCTCCAGGGATATGCATATCAAAAGCATAAATATAACCTGGTTCACCTTGGTTAGAAGATGATCATGTCATTAGTCCTCTGGCAACCGTCATTTATGGAGCAACCTGGTGCCTGGAATTGCATATGATGGTAAAGTTACTGGTGGCTTAATATGTAGTTTAGAGGGAGATGACCTGTGACTGTTACAGGAAGAGCACACAGCACACACCCTGTTAATTTGAAAATTTTATCTTTTTTATGAGTTATGTGATGTGGATGCATTTCTTATAGAAAAAGAATTTTGGTGTTTGACAAAAAGGATAGATCTAATTGAAGGCATGAAAGCCTGCAACCCAACCCGAAGCCCGCTCAGGGATAGGGCTGGGCTGGATTTTTTGGAATTGTCTTAGGGCTAGGGTTGGGCTAGGGCTAAGGTTCTAGCGGTTAGGGCTCGGGTCGAGCCAACCTCCGGCCCGTAATAGCCCGACTCGCTTGCACCCCTAGCTGTAGGGTGGCTTCAGATCCTGGACCTCACAGCCACTATGCTATAAGGCACAGTAAGTCAGGGACATCTAGGAAACTTAATGCGCATTTTACTAGTGGCTGTGAGGTTACTACGATCTGAAACCCCTGTAGCGTTACTCATGCTAGTAAGCTGTAGTATCTTTCTCAAAAGTACGGATACAACTTTTACAAAATGAATCAATCAATAAAGAATGAATTTAATAGTTATAGCTGCATCTGCAAAAAAAATAAATGAAATAATACAAATTTCACAGTCATTGTTCTGATCAATTATGACAAGAAACGCTGTGACATTCATCTAGTCACAAAAGTACAACAAAAAAGTAAGCCTAATCTGCATCAGGTGTGAGCACCCTCGACATTTGAACAGCCAGGGCTTCGGCACCGAACCGGCTGAGCTTGTGGTGGCTTTGGCCATGGCAGCCACTGGCAGCAGGGCTCAGTCCATTTGCTGTCTTAACACGGTCGAGGTGTGCGGGGCCTGTAACCTTATAGCTGTGAAGTTTGCACCAGATGGATTTGAGTTTATTATTTGGGCTGCATTTGCACGTCACCATGGGCCTGCTTCTGTGTGGAGGAATATTATTACACTTCGTCTGCTCCTTGGGAGGACATTGGGCATGGTACAGTTTCTTCAATATCTGGATCCTGAGCTGAGGCTCCTTTGGTTTCCCTTTAATCTTCTTCTTCTGCCTGTCATAGATTTTGGAAATTAAGGATACTACAATCAGATTAGGACAACTATCAGCTACTGTTTCGTTAGAAGCATGTATACAGCAGGCAGCAAACTAAATATCTAGATTTCAAGTTAGGCAAAGATATAAAGTGATTTAAGAATAAATAAACCAATCTAGCAATTACATAAACTTCCTTTTATTTTTCACGGAAGAAGATAAACAAGTTCCAAAATCTAGATATTGACATTAACTACATTAATTATTTGTAGTAGAAGAAGGTAAGACATATTGCACTGATGAAGTAAATAAAACACACTTCATTGTCAAGTCAACATATAAGGCAACTATCCTTTATATGAGCTTCTTTATTGCTTTTTTCCCTTAATTCTTCATACAAAAAGTAAAAACCTTCCATCAGCTCTGGTTTGACATAGTTCTCTTTATGAATGATAAGTTTCATAGAGTTAACAGGGATATCTGTAGCCGCATCTTGCAAGTAATGTAAAAAGTTAGTATGCCCTGGCTCTCGTGCATCAGCATGTGCCGGGCACTGGAAGCTGTTAAATATTGATCCAACAATGCATGTTGTTCCGCGGGGTTGGGGGATGATTCAAACCTACCAGCCCCTTCACCCCCGAGCGCTCATTGAATTCAGAATATAATCACCATATCATACAGGGTAAAAACTTATCTATTATAACGTAGACTTCATTGCAGTTGAAAAAAAGATGTCACTTGTTCCAAAAAACAAAGAACAAAAAGATCATTAAGAATTAACAGCAATAAACAAAGATATTGTTGTTTTAAGCAATAAATTCCAGCTTGAACAGGCCTAAAGCAGAAGATGAACAAGAATTAAGCAGAAATAAAGAAAGACATATTAGGCTGCATGCACATCAAAACCTTAACTTTATAGACTATGTCAAACCTCCATTAAAAGCCAAAGTGAGCCATCAATACCATACATGCCATATCTAAAGAAGAACTAGAAGATGCAGATATGTAAAAGAGCTAGCAAGAACATCCCAAGCGTTCATGGGGGTGACAGCGCGCGCGAACTCGACCTTCTCAGGCGCCATTGATGGAGACATGGAAGAATGACCAAACAGGAAACTTATCGGATTTTTGTCTTGAATACTTTGGAACGATAAGGAGGACTATCGTCTTACTTATATATAGTAGTAATCTTTAAGGAGTTTCCAATTTTTACTCGTTCAAGTGAAAAGAAAGAGAGTTGAAGTTGGATATGATTATATGATACATCCACAGTGGCCTGTGGAGCGTAAACTGGCCGTTTGGGGCGTGATTATAAGAAAATATCCACAGTGGATTTTTCAGATCCACTGTAGCATTCATGTTTTTTCCGTATCCAACGCGAAACAAAACATGGATGTTACAGTGTAGCAAAACATCCACTGTGATAGATTTCAAGCACGCAGTTATAGACCCAAGTAGACCTCTACTCAGCTGGCCCATTAAGCCAATGTGAATACATGGTCGTCTGCTGGGCCTGGTCCTGAACCAATCCGCAGCCCAAATCATGCTCCTCATCAGCAGCCCCTTGACCAGTCCATGACTATGATACATAGGGATCCAGCACAGTAGATTGAGGCCTAACCAGGGTATATAGCTACCAGGTGATCGTGCTACTACCATGATATGAAGCTATGTAACATGTTAGCCCTCTATGTACCAAGCTAGGAACTCTATATACCATAGTCATGAAGGACTGGTTAGATATGTTCGTTTAAAAACAGATGGAGCCATGTTAATCTAGAGCTGACAAGAAAACGTTATCTTATGAAGTTCATCCGGAAGTAAACGTGACGCTTTGTGTAGCAAGCATATGATGCAGGCTTTTTTTAATTTCTAGTTAGGATATGACGCAGATACATTATTATGAGGGAAAAGTTTAAATGAGATCAATCCTCATGTAGCTTGCATGAGCCCAAATAATCTTGACCCGTCAGATCAAGATTTGACGGGATGATGATTCACACTTACCTACCCAGTTATTTGACACCGGCCGTCATATCTTGATCTAACGGATGGAGATGACTTGAATCATGTAAACTACATGAGAACGATCTCATGTATGATCGTCCCTTATAATTCTCTCCTGTTCACCTAATTAGAAAGTGTGTCCAATGGTTCTACTTGTAGATGCTTCTCATTGCACATGCTTTTCATGACCTTCTTACACCAACTAGCAGCACCATGCAGCTTCCCATGAACTTACAAAGAATTCATATTTGAGTCTAAAAACATACCATGTACTTGCATTGCAACCAGAGAGAGAGAGAGAGATGGCAAGGAGCATGGTGCTAGTCGAGAGAGAGAGAGAGAGAGAGAGAGAGAGAGAGAGAGAGAGAGGCAAAGAGCAGGGTGCTAGTGGTGAGGGGAACTGGAAACATGGGTAGGAGGATATATAGTCAAGGGCAAGCCTAGAAGAGGGACATCCAAATTTTGACCTCCAGAGGCAAGAACTGGTTGTGAGAGACATAGAGAAGCTTCAAATGCTCCTCTCATTCAAGGAGCAAGGAGCCTATCTAGTTCCTGGTTCGTTCTCCGGCCACCAAAGCCTTGTCGAGGCCGTGGAAAAAGTTGATGTGGTCATATGTGCAATCTCAGGGGTGGCTTACGTTAGAAGTCACCATATCCTACTCCAACTGAAGCACATAGATGCCATAAAGGAAGCAGGAAATGTGAAGGTAAGTAAATTCTTCTCTGGGGAAGACGCCAATTAGGTGTACGTTGATAATAGTAAAGGGAAAAGTTTAAATGAAATCGCTCTCATATAGCTTATATGAGGCCACTTTAAATCGTAGCCATTGGATCTTGATCTGACGGCTACAAATAGCTATAATGATTTCACCTCACCCTTGATGTGACACACTCACCTACCCATTGATTCGATATCCATCCTCCGATCGGAATCCAATGGCTATAAAGATTGGCCTCATGCTCTTTATATGAGAACGATCTCATGTAAACCCTTCCCAATAATAAATGGCAGTAACATAAATTATATAGTAAGTGACACAATTTTGATAAGGACTATACTTGAACTTTAAGTAATCATATTTGTGCCCAGCTACATAGTTTACTTACAAGAAAGTAAATGAAAAATTACGAGTATGGCAAGAAGGAAAATACGACAACAAAGTGCAATAAATGATAAGTACGCTAAACACGATAAATATGGGGAAATAATAAGAATAAAAATTAATTATAAAAAGTAAAGTACATAACAAAAAAACGTGAAAAGTACGGGAACAAATACTATACAATGTGTATAATATATATAATTTTATGTCATGGCCGGTGGATCTTGATTTGATGGCTACAAGGCTGAGTGATGGTTCACACTCACCTACCATTATTTAATACCCACCGTCGGATTGGAATCCAGCCACCCAAAAGGTTAGCCGTATTATATGCTCCTTTATATATAAATTAGAAAAAAATAATGTTATGGGATTATGCAAAACCTTTGATTAGGGCCATTAAAAACAAAATATGGCCATAATGGGCTTATCCATAGGTCCATTAGCAGATTAAGCAGATAAATTAATCAAAAGAATAAATCCACACATCTCAATTGGCCTAAATTTAGAATCCTTGCATCAACCATTAACATTAAGCCTCACTTCCTAATCAAACCGTCTGCTTGATTCTGCTGGCCAATAGAGATATGCTTGTAGTTGTAGGAGAATTAGTTCAGGCAGCACAGGCCTAAAGCAAGTCACTGCCGGTTCCACCGGGGGCTGTTACTCCACGAAGTACCAACTCATGTCAGACCAGCATCTCCTCCATTGCTGCCCAAATCAACCGAAGCAGGTGTATTACAGCACATCTGGACTCCCAAATGGCCACAAACCAGGCCTATATAAGCCCACCAACTTGAGCACCACCCTACAGAGTTTCTACCAAATCCTTAGCCTTGTTTCATTCATTAGCATCAAGAGCAAAACCAAGGCAATGGAGAGCAGGAGGAGCATGGCCGTGGTTGCGCTGCTGTTGGCCGTGTAACCACGGCTGACTTGCCTTGCTTTTGCGCTTACAAAAACTCCTTGCTGCTGCCTTCCCGCCAAGTGTGGCCTCCCCTCCCCTACTCAGTGCTAGAAACTTAGCTTGGGGCATGTATTCCAGTGAAGAAGCTTTCATGTCAAGAATAACTTTTTAACACGTTTAATGGTGCGAGGGACAGTGAACAATGTGATGGCTTTGATCTGTTATGAACTCCAAAAATTGCATCACTATAAGTCCATGAGATCTATGTGGAAACCTGACAATTATCCAGCACGGTTTGGTCCAGCCAAAAGGCTACAGTTCAAATGCACCAGAGGGTTGCACCAGCATCCACTCCAATTCTGCCATTAATGCCAAGAGCTTGCATTTGATATTCTAGCGTTCCCTAGCTTAGTTATAGTTCATACCGAAAATTAAGCTTTTATTTTTCATGATATTCGATTCAATATTACCTGTCTGGATTAGATAAGCAAAATGAACTAGAAATAACCGATTAAAAAATGAACTAAAATAGTTCAGATTGGTTTTTTTAATCCAAACAAGTAAAAATTGGACGCAAGGAGTACACGTTACATGAAAAGTTAAAATGCGCCATAACTCAGTCATGCGTGTCAGCATGTGTTGGAGACTCGAGATTAACAAGATCAGACGACGTGCGTGGGAGATTAAAACCTACATGCCTCCTATTGTTAACATGTGTCACTGGATTGAAATTTGATTTATGGGACACATGGAAGCACTCTCGTATCAATGGTGTACACAAAATCAGCCGGTGCACCTTCATTAGCGCTGTGTCCGAATTTGCAGCTGGGACCTTTCTCTTGACGGGCAGAGGTCCTATTAAACATGAACATAATACAATAGCTCATTACAACTTAAAGGGTATTAAAGCCGACTCAGGAAGCTTGACTCGAGCTCGAAGTTGGTCAAGCCAAGCATAATCATACCTCGAATCAGCTTGACTGGAAACTAGAAAAAAATTAAAAATAACTATATATATATATATATATATATATATATATATATATATATATATATATATATTACTTTCTCCGTATGTGCATGCATATATTACACTATTTGTATGGAATATGGATGTTATGTCAATCCAGTCTCAAGTTGTATTATATCTTATGTTATTTTTCTTTTTTTTTTATATAATTACCTTGATGTGTATTTGAAAGAGTTAGGTATTGTGTCTCATAGGAATTAAGACCATTTTTTGACATTATAGATTCAACTAATTAGATAATGCATATAATAATAGTCTCTCCTTTTCTCCTTTTAATATTCATAGTGTTGAATGTGGATATAAAAACTAAAATCAACGAAACCAGGCCGGCTTGTGAGCTAAAGAGATTCGACTCGATTTGGCTCGAACTCAAAATTAAAATTTCAAGTTCAAGCCGAAACAGGCAAAAAGCTCGGCTGGACTTGGTTCATTAACACCCCCTATTTACAACATCCATAATAACTTTCTCTCCACAGTCCACCCCATATTAATAGTTTCATTGACTGACTTTGGGGTGGTGCAGGAAATATTTGTGCTCAGTCCGTACACACAATTTTGGCGGAGCACACATACGTTCTCTGTGTGCCATCGACCTTAGATGATCAACGGCTGATGAAACTTCAGCAGCATGTTCGTGAATGAAGTCAGTGAAGCAGGACCAGGAGGAATTGGACCGCCTAGTCCCGGTCTTCTTCTGGTGATCTGGTCCAAAGCCTGCATGAACTCCTGGGATGCCACATAAACTCCATCATAAAATTGTCTGGTTTTGAGTTTTTAAGTTCTAGAAGACTCCAGATTGGGCTTTGAATGGGCTACGTGCATTGTACCAAAAACAATAGATTGGGGATGCAAACTAAAAAATGACGTGCCGAGTCCAAAAGTGACGAGTGGGGACCTTGGTTGTGACAGCTGCACTCTCGCAATTCTAGAAAATCTCCTCTAATATATATACTGAAGCCAATTTCTAAAAGACGTTGCAAGACGATCGCCAAGAGGATGCTGAAGACTGCTCAAGCAGTTTGCACACAAGCTATATTTAGGCAAACTCTCCATAAAGTCGTTCAAGGTGGTATGCCCATGTCTACACAAGCTGATACAACCATGGGGAGTGCAGTGGGGAGTGAAAACCTGCTGGAGAAAGAAGATGATGGGATAAGTGATGACTCTTTGGATGAGGCGTATGTGACTCGGTGTGAGGATGATGGTTTTGGAGTGATTTATGGCGAGCGTAGTAGACAGGTCGACATGGACGAAGATTCAGACAAGTTAGGAAGCAAAGAGGAGGTTAGAGAGAAGCATGGAGCCAGCTACAAAGGTGAT
This sequence comes from Houttuynia cordata, assembly GCA_039654745.1. Taxonomy (NCBI): domain Eukaryota; kingdom Viridiplantae; phylum Streptophyta; class Magnoliopsida; order Piperales; family Saururaceae; genus Houttuynia; species Houttuynia cordata. Next base: position 13,087,653 of record CM077507.1, on the reverse strand, counting down.
CTTCATGATAAACCTGTGTAACTAGTTGAAAGTAGTGCACTTGGTTTTGTTCATCTACGGCGTGTACCTGTGCATATGCATTGTCAGACTTTTTCTTTGGGCACAATATGTAATATCAGCCAAACCTTGGTTTGAGACTAATGTTTGACTTAATTAGTGTATAGTTTATGAATATATGTTGAGAGCTTATGTCTTTTTGTTATCTTAAGAACTTCTTATAATTTTAGAAACAATCAGCTACCCATCAGGATTTGTGATATAATTATATTGATGATTGCTTGATCAGTTCCATGATCATATGATCATAGTCCATGACCATGGTACAGAGGTTCCTAACACAGTGTACAGAAGCCTGACATGGCACATAACTACATACCAAGGTCCTAGTCTGGCCACGTGATAGTTATGTACTTATGTATCCTAGTCTGCTTTTATGTACCAGGTTGGGACCTCTATGTATGGAACCCAGATAGGAAAATGTTTTAATGTTTTTATTGTTGATTCATCAGGCATTAGCGACGGTTTTATTTCTGTCGCTAAAAGAATCGTAGATAAAGATGTTTTTAATCATCATCATCATCATCATCATACGCCTTATCCCAGCTATCTGGGGTCGGCGGCATGAATTATATACCGCATTTGACTCTTATCGGAATCAAAATAGTACAAAATTCATACAAAGAAACATAGTGGCAAGTTTTTACGCCGGATGCCCTTCCTGACGCAACCCTCCGAAGAGGGGACAATGATAAGAAGATTCAACATCATCATATTCATGCCGAAAATGGTAGATAAAGATGTTTTTAATGACAGAAAATAATCCGTGGAGATAGATATAGCATTTGCGATAGATTTTTATGACAGGAAAAAAATTGTCAATTGTCGATAATATTAGCTATTCTCCACAGGTTTATATGCCGTGGTTAAAATGTTTGTGGGAAACCTTCTAATTTGAAAATTTAATTATTTTTTTTTAAAAAAAAAGATCTAGACCGTTGTTTTGAATGGTCAAGATTAAAAATCCTAAATTACACTTCCTCTGTTCTAAAATACTATATACATTTGAGAAAATTCTCATTTTTATTGGACTATGAAAATCACAAGGAAATCACATGGCTCCTTCTCCCTGATATCTCTTCCAATTCGTATGCTCGTTCATGAACAAAGTTCTAGTCAATTTTTATAAGTCTCTTTCAATTTTAGAAAGAGGAAGTCACTTGATTTGGTAAAATGTACATAATATTTTAGAATAATAATATTTTCAAATGTACATAGTATTTTAGAACGGAGGGAGTATCTCTTTCGCCTTCCTGCTCCTCCTCCATTACCCCCCAGCCACCCATCTACCTACTGTCCGTCAACACTATTGTTGTCGGGTTGCTTCCCATGCCTTTCGCTCTTCCCCACCATCGCCTAGATCATCTCCACGCCAACTCCCTCGTGGCTAGCTGCCTTCAGAGGAAAAGGTGATGCACTTCTCCTCCAACTCCAACGTCGCCGACCCGTCCCTTCCCACCAAGCTCGAGGCCCACATGGCTAGCAAGGGCTCGTCATCAGCCGCCGCCTGGCAGCCTTCAGAGCCTCCGACCCACGACACACCGATGTCAAAATATATGGGTTCAGTGGAGGAGTAGCTGCCCAAGCCTACCTTTTCAAGCGATTCTAACGACGATGTGAGTTCACTCATTTGCCTTCTCTTTTAGGGTTTTTTCAACCCGATTAAGTGCACCACCTGCTTGTGAAAATGAAATTTTCTTGTACAAGAATTGATCAATACATATGACAATGATACCTTGAGTGGATTCTGAGAGCACCACCAACTTCTGTACGTCTTCTTGACGATTTCTTATATGGATACATTAATGCATGGAGCGTATCGTTGTCTTGTTGTTGTTGATGTGTTGCTTTCTTTTTCTAAGGAAAAAAATTATTCTTTTGTATTTCTTTGTTTGGTATTTTCTGGTTAGGAGCGGTGCTCTGGAGTATGATTGATATTTGCTTCATTCAATGTGTAGAATATTTTATAAGAAAAGGAATTAAGGATTTTCCTTTTTGAGCCTCATTTTCCAATCTAAGGCTTTGATTAGTAATTGGAGATGCATTTGATGGTTTCTTTGAAATTCTCTGTGATTAGTAATTGGAGATGCATTTGATGGTTTCTTTGAAATTCTCTGCTCTCTGGATGATTAACTCATATCTCGACATCCTCTTTCCTATTGAATGGAAGCATTTTTTAAGATGGTAAAGTCATAAGTTGGATCCAATTATATGCCTTTTGTGGGTGTTGGTACTTCCAGTTCTTAGTAGTAGAAAACCCATTGAAGGTTTGAGCTTGGCGAACAATCAGTGCCATTGTGCTTTCTCACAAGTATATTACAATCAAATCGGGTTATAGAATCTATATGTAGATTGGAATATTTGGGTATACACCTGCCTATGCTCATTCATTAGAAGCTTCTAGAGAGAGAGAGAGAGAGAGAGAGAGATCTGAACCATATTGATGTGTATTTTTTTTTTGCAGTTCTGTTCCTGATGGCTTACAACCGCTCCTGGTGCTCCGACGATTCATTGGTATCAGCTTCGCTATGTTCTCGCACAACCATTGTACGTGATGCCTGGGCAAGAAATTACTGGGCAGTTGCACATGGTGGCACACATTGCTCAGAGTTATATCATTTACCTTACTACGTCAGGTGAGCTTTAATTTTGTACAAATATGTAGCAGTGTCATTTTCCATGTTTAGTGGGCATGGGCAACTAGCATTCAATGCTCTGTGAAGCCCACCTTACTCGTATATTTGGAATCAGTCAAACTTACCTCTTGGCAGAATGGCATAAGGGTGGCAGTTGAGTACAATGGTTTAGAACCAGTAGTACTCTCTGACTAATTAGTTCTTGGTTTGTTTTCCACTAATAGTGGTGAATAACTCTTCATCTCTAACATGTGTGCTATGAATGATAGGCTTGTTATATTCATGTATCTTGTATATATGTCATATAGCTAGAATGTGGGGTGTTGAAGCCAGATAGGTGGAATAATCCAAACTTCATTGGGAAAACTTGATTTGAAAGAACCTTATTATCGGATGTCTCAACCACAAGCCTATTCTGTGGAACTGTCAGATAGAACTTGGATCCATTGTCAAAGTGCACAGACGAAAAAATCTGGAAGGTATGCTGATAGTGAATGAAATTTCGTCTGAATGTACTGTAGTTTTATTTATATTGGAGTTTGGTATTTTCTTATGAACAAGATAGATAATATATCCAGATCCAGGGAGGTTTAAGGAAACAATAGTAGTTGTTGCATCCATATCTTAACATGATAGAAGTAATCCTATTACAATTTATGAGTCTTATCATATTGTTAACTAGTTACTAGTTTCCACAATTATTGGTTAAAGATGACTGTATATATGTCACAATATATTTCTTGAAATGTGGGAACAATGGCTAAGAATTGCATTGAGGTGTTATCACTCAGCAAGCAACAGGGCCTAAATATAGATATATTTTGTCTACCTTTCAATGTATTTAGCCAGTTCATCTAATTCTTTCAGTACATTCTTTCTTAAGAGTTCGCTCCCCTGGTTACATGGTTCTGAAGATGATTGAGTATTTTGGCATTGTTGTGCATGGTTAACTTTAATGCATAGATTAAAGTATTTAGATTAATGATTTTTATATCACATTACATGGGGAATATACAATATTCGAACATACAGCCATTTACTTTGGGTGATAGATAAAGAAGGGAGAAAGAGGTATCAGCCGAATCTTATTATTTCATGAACACATCCACACATCGAAGCCGGAATAATTTTACCATTGAATTTTTTTTTATTGGTAAAGGAAACATATTTTTGTATGATACCTTCTATCAGTTAATAGGCTGATACCTTACTTCGCTGCAAGACAATACAAAGGAAAAACCATAGTTGACAACGTATTGCAATTTTTTTTTCAATTTTAAAATCCACTAGCAGCGGAAAAAATCATCGTAATAGACAGTTAACAGACGTCAAAAAAACTATCGCTGCATCTCTCTAGCGACAGATTAAAGTCCGTCTTTAATTCCATTACCGACAGAGTAGTTTTCCGTCGCAGTATCTTTAGCGACAGTTTAAAATCCGTAAAGGGAGTTAGCGACGGTTAGCTTCTATCCGTCGTTTCAGTGCAATTCCGCCGCGGGTATTCTCGATGTATATTGCGACGGAATATGTCCGTCGCAATAAGGGTTTTCGCTACTGATTCAGCGACGGATTTTACCGTCGCTAAAGGAAATTTTTGTTGTACTGTAGGTTAGGACCTCTTTTGGACAATTGCATGGAGCCCAGACAGGAAAATGTTTTTATTGATGATTCTTTGCTCTGTTTTTTTGCCAAACTGATTCAAAGGTCTTGCATATTTGAAAATGTTTAAGAAAAATTGATGCATTATTTTCATCTAGTAGACATTGTAAGTCAATAAGCACTAATGGTTTGGCAGATGGTTTTATTACTCCCTCCGTGCAATGAACAATGAAGCCGGTCTGGATTTGAAAAAACATGGATCCACTCATGTCCAAAAACTGGGAAGAGAAGGAAGGGGACGGCCCTTAAGAGTCCAATAATTAATTTAGCTCATTTTTAAATGCCGACAAGCTTCATTGGATGGATGGATGGATGGAGTATCTTTTTGTTATGGTAACAGTGTTTTTCTTTTGTTACAGTGATTAATAGTGGACTAGTGCAGGAATTCAAAAAATATTTTAATTGTTTTTTGAAAAATTGCGGTATAATTTTTAGTTGAAAACATTATAGAGTTTATGCTCGCCCATAATCCCAATCACATTTTTTGAAGATCAGGGTTTTTTTATATACAAGATGATGGAAATTACAATCAAAGAAAAGATTTGTCTTTTGACTCATTTGCCTTCCAAAATGGGGCAATAAGGAATGACAGATTTTTTCAAAGTTGACAGACCATTTTGTAAAGTAATCCAAATTGTTAAAGGATACTATTCAGATATTATATATTGGAGCCATAGAATAGACCCAATGAATAATTGAAAATTTTAACTTTAATTTCACACACACAAGTATGAGAGTGAACTTACAAAGAGGACGGTTCCTTTGGCTTTTAATTTGGGGCCTAAAAACTAAAAAGCTTTAATGGAGAGCTTTGTGAAAAGCTCTAGATAATAACAAAGCCAGGAATACAGGTGTTGATCCGATTTTGTTTTCAGGTGACATTAAAGCTGCTATATTATTCTCGATAATCAATCCTGCAGAGAGGACTAATATTCTTCAGATTGTTATACCATTTACCTAAGGATTTGTTAAACATATTTCAAAAACTTGTGTTGCAACTTTACGTCATTCAAAACTTAGATGGTGAATACATATTGAACTAGAGTTCCTAGAAGTGTAAGAATTGAACAAATACAATTTAGTATCCTTTGAAGCAAAATTCGTATTTACTTCTACTCCCTCCGTCCGGAATTATTATCACCGGAATGAATTATAGTTGAGGGAGTATCAATGTTAAAAAGAATTAGGATAAAGTTCAAACAATACAAACTTTACACTGTACTGGCTAGCTCATTCACGATACATAAATAGACATGCACAAGGGTTATAGACCACATAATTACCCTATAGAACCACACACTCAAACAGCTACATTATTATTGACCACATATACTGTAGCAAAAAAAAAAGTTCAAATATTACAAACTATACACTGTAAGACCGCTGGCGTGCTCAAACACGATACATAGATGGACTGCACAAGGGTTATAGAGAACCACAAACTCAAACAACTACATTATTATTGGCCACCTATATAAGCCACATCCTGTTATCATACACTAGTAGCTTAACATGAAGGATTAATCAGCAGCACTGGGTGATGGAGTTGCAGATGGCCCAGACGTTTCCATAGGGGTCCTTGAGCTTTCCAGACCGAGCTCCGCAGCAGACTCCAATATCTTGGGTGATGTCCCCCTCCAGGGTCGCCCCAGCCTTCACGGCCTTCGACACCATCCCTTCCAAGTCCTCCGTCTCCAGGCAGAAAGTCTGTGATCCACCGCTGCACATTGAGACAATAATCCTTAGCCTCATGAAATAATGGAACCAAGAGTGTGGCACCTTTTGCTCTAAGAGGCCGGTTGCCCTGCCCCTTTTAATCAGGTCCTAATGACTCGGACACCCATCGTTATCCAAAAAGAAAAAAAAATGTTGCACCTTAGTAGTAACCCTGTACAGGAGTTAAATTTGAGTAATAATGGATATCTCTATTCCTACCCTTATCATTCTTAAAGCGCTTCTCTTGCAATGTGCTGATGGATAATTAAGAAAGGGAGAGTAACTTTAGAAGAAGCGACTTCTTTACCCAAACGCCCTTAATATGGGATAGAGGGAGTATAAAGTATGGAAGCCAGTATGGTAAGGAAGCAAAGAAGTCAGAAAGGTAGATATCAAAAGAGAATAGTTGAAGTATGTAGCAAAGACTCACTAGGATCCAGAATCCTCACTCTGGTCGCAGACCATGATGGTGGAAGAGCCGATCTTGAGCTCAGCGCAGAAGAGGGGAGGGTGGTCAGCCTTCTTCTGGGGCAGAAGGCAGCGTTTCAGCTCTTGGGCCCCGAAAGCAGCTTTGAAGAACTGAACTGCTTCTTCGGCTTTGGGGGCCGTCATGAAGAGATGAGGTACAAGGGCAGTGGCAGCCATTGATGGTCACTGACTCAATGCAGTGGTAAAGTTTGATGCCAGAGGGCTAAATTATAGAAGGAACGGCATGGGTAAACGACAATCAAACAATAAAGCCGTGTGGCTGCTCCAGTTTTTATTTTTTGGCGTCATGCTCTAGTGTCTGGATCCTTCTAAGTAACATTTGCTTTTGTCTTTTTTTGCTAGGTTAAGATGCACCTCACCTGTCGTGATTTGGAGTGGGGTCAGTGAGATGTCTTTCGGTGTTGGATATCCAACAGTTAATGCTAGTGGTCGAATTTTGAAATCGGATGGCCTGTGATGCCACGGCGCACACGGATATTCGTGAGCGTACATACAAACGGGACTTCATGTAAAACTTTGGGAAAATTCTTGTTTTGAATTTTCAATGACAACAAGAAGTTCTTAATACAGGTGTTGGACGGGTGATTAAAACTCACCAGCCCTCTGTATTAATGCAAGTGCACACCAACATGCGTGACGACGGCCTGAGATGAGCACACGAATATGCGTGACGATGCATACTAGTGCATACTAATGGGACTTGATGTAAAACTGGATATCGCAATGTAGAGTACAGGTGTTGGACGGGTGATTCAAACCCACCAGCCCCCTGTATTAATGCAAGTTGCCAAACTTTGAAATCTAACGGCCCATGATGCGTGAGTGTGCATAGTAGGGTACCGTTTGGCAACCGTTTTTTTTTTTTTAAAATGGCTTTTTAACAAAATCGATTTTATTAATGAAAAATTAAATTGTAACTCGTGTGGTAACGCCCACTCCGAAAGCACTTTTGTTAAACTAAAGCTTGTTTAGATAGGACAGATTTTAGAAAAAAAATAAATAGCTCTTATAACGCTTTTACCCTCAAGAGATAAAGAAGGATTGAATTTTGACCTCAATATGTAATCCAAAGGTACATATTTTAGTCATTCATCAACCGTCTATTAAAAAATCTACGACTCAAATTTTATCAGCTAGAATCTTGACCTCAATATTTACAATTTTTGGAGAATGCCTATGAAACTGTTTATTATATCATTTTTTGTATAAATAAATTTTTAATAGGTTTGTGGTGATTAAAAAGAATGGTTCATTTCGTCATGTATATATCCATATGTAATCCAAACTTGTTTTTACAAAATCACACCATATAAACATACATGGTGGCGATCCCGGCGGCCATCCTTGCGAAGAGGATTTTCAGCCGATGGCAGAGGGAAGGGGATATGAGCGAAGAAATTCCAAAATTAATAAGGGCAAATACAGTCAATTTCACCTATAAGTGGATATTTCTAAAAAAAAAGCTATTTTTTTCAAAAATCTCCTCCTGGGGAGATTTTCTAAAAAGCGGCTTTATCACTAGTTTCCAAGTAAAAGCCGTTTTTGTCGACTGAAAATCGTTTTTTTCAAAAAGCTGCCTTCTATACGGGATTTTCTCCAAAAGCGGCTTTTTCTACCTAAAAACGACTTTTTCTACTTAAAATTTACCTCCCAAACGCACCCTAGCTTTCAGTGAGAATAACAAAAACTAGATTTCAGTACTTTGTGATCCGCTTTCAGTTAATTTGTGCTTTGGACGCTACTCGGGTCCACTGCTGAGTTGGCCAAAAGCGTACACATCTTTTGACAATTTTACTCCTTGAAAGCTTTTCAAAATTATTAAGGTGTATGTGACAACCCAAAATTTTAAAGAGAGAAAATATATTTAGGAAAAAATAATTAAATTAAACGAATAGGTGTCAGGCGAGGGTTGTTGTGCTTGCAGAATCGCACGTACACATTTTCTAAGATTTGCACCCTAAACCCGAAGGTACAAAGGAGTGGGACTGCCAGAAACCATCTTTGGACTCTCCAATAAGCTAAGAAAAAGAATGACCCGACCCTCGTTGAGTTAGGGATTTTAGGGATCGTTGCACTCGTCTAAATGAATGGAACATTTCTTCGGAGTTTTTTCCACATTACCTGCGCCACTCGCCATTTTCTCATATCACCTGGAATCTACAAAAAACCTTCATATCACCCAGAAATAGGACCTGAACTTCTCAAAGTGCCCCTCTTCGACCTTAAAACATTTTAACCAACGGAATTCTTCACTTTTATCTGATAAGGGCATTCCAGTAGTAGTAGCATTCTACTCGGAAGAGGAGGATTTTTGATGAAGCTCCAAACCAAAGCCGGCGGCCGCCCACGCCTAGAAAAAAGCTATAATCGCGAGATTTTGAGGTAAGAGCAGTGGGGAAGCCCGCCCTACTACAAAAATTGAGATGTACATGTAAAGAAACACATGTAACGCCCACCCCCCCATTGGTGGTCGAACCGCTCGTGGACATCAAATAAAGGATAAAAATGGGCAAAGGCATGAAATTCTTGTTGGCAAATGGAAAGTACTATTTGTACATTCGTCTGCTCAACTAAAAATTGTGTAAATAATTTTAGGGTATCCTCATGTGGATAAAGAGGAGGAAAAATAAAGAACAATACAAAAAAATGGGTGAAAACGGATAAAAAAATTAAAGTTATGATATTTTGAAGTTTGCAGTAAAATCGTGTATTTATATAGACGACACCATTCCAGTCGTGTGTACGAGCATACAACTAGAATTGGAGTGGTGTATACGTACACATGACTGCAATGGAGTCGTGTATATAAACACACGATTTTACTACAAACTTCAAAATTTCATAACTCACTCATTTTTTATCCGTTTTTTCTCATTTTTTTGCGTTCTTCCTTATTTTTCCTAATGAAGATAACCTAAATTTCTAAAACACATCTACTAGTGGATATGACAAATTTCTAAAGAGGGTCAACACATATGCTAGTAGAAATTTGTCATATCCACTTGTAAGAAGAGGAAAAATAAGGAAGAACAAAAAAAAAATAGAGAAAACGGATAAAAAATGAGAGAGTTATGATAGTTTGAAGTTTAGAGTAAAATCGTGTGTTTATATACACGACTCCATTGCAGTCATGTGTATGAGCACACAACTTGAATTGGAGTCGTGTATATGAACACACGACTCCAATTGAAGTCGTGTGTATGTATAAACATATGATTTTACTAGAAACTTCAAAATTTCATAACTCACTAATTTTTTATCCGTTTTGACCTTTTTTTACGTTCTTCTTTATTTTTCCTCCTCTTTATCCCCATGATGATTGTTCAAATTTCTAAAACACATCTACCAGTGGATATGACAAATTTCCAAAGAGGGAGCATGTGATAAAACCGTTATTCATCACATGCTTCCTCTTTGGAAATTTATCATATCCACTGATATATATGTTTTAAAATTTGGGTTATCTTCAATAAGATAAAGAGGAAAAAAAATAAGAAAGAACACAAAAAAATGGCCAAAATAGATAAAAAATAAGAAAGTTATAACATTTTAAAGTTTGCAGTAAAATCGCGTGTATATACACACTCTGTTTTCAGCTGGCATAACAGAAACTCAAGGCGTGTCTTCTAAACAATCACCCTCAAATACTATTTGCCCCGAAGTTGTATCGAATGCAAAACTAATTAACCTTTTGCTGCTAGCATCTCAATCTCCTCAGCTTGAAAGCACACTCCACAAAGTTCTTGCATTCAATAATAACCTGGCCCAAATGATTTCGGATGCAAGGAGGGGACGCGTACCGCAGCATTCGATAGATCCAAATTGATTTAATGCTTTACATGGATTTGTAATGCTCTGTCTATTTCTTATGAAATGATTCAATATGTTGGCGATGCCTACCTAACCAGAAGACCCTAAAATGGGAGAGAACAGAGGAGAACCACAAATAAAAAGGTAACGGCTACCAGGCCTCTCTACTCCACTGTTTTTTTCAAATTTTTATCCTTTTTTTAAACCAATTTTTTTGCTAGATTTTTTATTTTGTACTAGATCTTTCATTAGACTGTTTTGACAACATCCTCCATGTATTTTTCTGGACACGGGTTTACAGGTCTCATGCATGTTGCACGTGCCAAAGTTACCGGATTTTGATCGGACGTTAGTTGTCGTCAGGTAGGTGGTGTGAATCATACTTTCCGTCAGATTAAAATCCGACTGTTGCAGATGACTTGGCACATGCGGCTTGCGTGAGACCTGTCTCTTCTGAACATATGAATAAGAAAAATCCTTTATATTTTTCTGATAACGAATGGAAGAGCCACATATAAATGCATAAAATAGACGATTATCATTTGATTTCTTCTTATGAGCTTTGTGGCTCACAGTGCTGCCAAAATGCCACTCCACCACCCCAGACATGAGCAGCGCCATGGCCTCCATTTCCTCTCCCGTCTCCCGCCCCGACCTCACCTTCCACCGGCCAGACCACCGTCTCCGCCGTCCCCTCCAGTCCTCTCTGCGGCCTTTCCGTTGCCTTCCGGCCGCACGAGGTAATACTCCATCACTTCTAGTAGATTCCATATGAAAAGTCTTAGTTGTTTTTTTGACAAACTGCAGTGTTTCATAAGATTGTTACGTGTTCTCGGCTTGCCTTAGACTTCTGGGAAAGATTTGTATGTCCTTTGAGCCTAGGTCTTTTATGGGTCCGTCATAAGAGCAGAGGTTTCAACATAAATTATGTTAAAAAGTACATGCAATGCGTGCAGATTTAGACTAGACTGTCATGTATTTAGAAATTCTAAGTACTGCAAGAATATGACTAGATAGCTGGTGTTTACTTTTGCTACATATTTCCTGTTCTTTGATTGGGACTTAATGTCTTCCTTCTTGCTATTTCCATCATCAGAAAAAAGGTTTAAATTATGTATTGTATTTTTTTGCTTCCCCTGACCGACTTTAATAGATACATTTGGCCTTTGTGCCATTCTTCAATTCTTGGTTTACCTGCATCTAACATATTTCCTCGTCCAACATCGTTTATAAGATGTAGCTCACGTGCTTCTTATCTTACTAACTGTGTTGGAGTACCTTTATCTTTGTTCAACTTCTTCTTTATGTATGTTACATGTTTTAGCTCAAACTCCTTTTGTATGAGTTTGTTTAATATTGAAATGCGTGACAATTGGCAGTTCTAAATGAGTCGAAAGAGGCAGAGGTGTCTGATGACACCACATTTGAAAGATCTGAAGCTGATATGCTTGTCGATGGCATGGACTTTGGTGAGCTTTGCAATGAATTTGAGTGTATTAGTAGTCCCTCTGTAGAAGCAACAGCCAGGCAGCTAGTACGGGATATTATGGAGCAGAGAGAAGGAAATAGAGCACTAGGGACCTTCTCAGTCTCTGTGAAGTACAAGGTATTCTATCTTCACTTAGCATGATTTTATAGTTTATTATTGGTGTCTAGGCATTCACTGAGTAGATTGCTGCACTATATTTTAACGGTTGTAAATCCATGTTTGAAATCTTTTCTGTAATTGTGGGAAAGTAATTTGCCTACTGTAATATAGGGAAGGATGTATAGTAGTATATTTTAGGTATAAAGAGTCATAGATTGGAAACCCCAAAATCATGAGTGTAGAGTAAGTGGAAACAATATAGAAGGACAAGGCTCTATAAGGCTATAATGTGATAATGTAAAGTTGAGAGAGTGTCCATGTTTATTCCAGACGTTATTATCCCATCTGCAGCTGAGTTATTACGCGAATCTGCTTTGTCAATTTAGGCATTGCCGTCGGTTTTTTGCTTCTTATTATTTGTTTTACTACTTGACGACCGATCTTCTCTATTTACCTATTGAATTTTCTGCCTAAATCGGTTAACATGGAATTATTGGTGTCTGGATATTCAGAGATTTGTTGATATTGGTATTCTGAAACATTGGTATTTCGTATTGATTTGTCTGCCTACATCTATTGGCATGGCAAAATTGATATTTTGACATGAAACGTATCAGTAAATAATATTGGTATATCTACCTATTGGATTTTTGCCTACACTGGTTAACGTGGTATTATTGGTGTCTTGAAATACAGAGGTTTTTTAATATTGGTATTTCCTATTGGATTGTGTGCCTAATTCAATCGTCATGGCGAAAGTGGTACTTTGACATGGAAACTTATCTGTACACTTGTAACCATGAAATGTTCAAACTAGTTTTTATGCTTAACTTTTATTTTCCTTTGGCCTCTTTCCTGTATTAATTAACATGCTGATATTGGTAATCTGAAACACAGGATCCAGTTAGAGCTTTTACTGGCCGGGAGAAGTATAAGAGGCGGTTATGGTGGACAGGTGCTTTGGATAAACCAACAGTGGTTAGACTTAATGACCGTTGTTCTCTGTTCAGTATTATTACAGATCTGTTTTCTTTGCTTTATTATCTTTTGTTAATGAACTATAAATTTTAATATTCTTATGATTAACATCTCAGTCAGTGCAAGAGATGACGATGTTGTCTACCAGTGTCCTAAACATCAAATGGACCATAAAAGGGAAGCCGAAAAATGTGCTTGCAAGTATAGGCGGGGACTTGATAATTCGTGTCAATTCACAATTCACACTAAACCAAATTAGTGGTCAAGTAATTGACCATGAGGAGTCATGGGATTTATCTGCTTCTTCAGCCATTGCTCAAGCATATTTCTGGGCTTCTCGACGACTTTTTGCTACAAGTGAAGCTGGAAAAGATGCCGCAGAGACAATGAAGGAAATGACAAATCGATTTTCATCAGAAAAAGAGAACACGGATTTTTTTCCTGATCCTTCTGGTGACCCGACTAAGGTAGCTTTTATATTAGTATTTTGTCTTTTTGGTTATTTTGCACTATTCATAATGTGCCTTCATTGCTATTTCAGCATAATATGTGGCTGACATATTCTCAACATCTGTACACTGGATGAAATAAGAAATTTTATTCTAGGAAAGACATTGTGGCATCAAAAACACTTGAGCCTGTTTTATGAATTTCTATTTTTTGCCCTAAAAAGTTGCACTACTAGTTACTTTCTACTTAAAATGTCTTTTATTCTCACTTGGTCATTGCCTTAATCATAGGCAATATTTGTAGAAGAGCAACATCCCCAATGGAAGTGCTAATTTATAGCATGTGAATTTAGCTATTTGACACTACTAAGTTTCAGAGTTTATAAACTGTGTGAGAACACATTGGAAAACCTTGTTATATGCTTCATATCAACAATCTGAGTGTTCAAAATTCATGTTTAAATCTCTATCATATTTTAAAATTTTGAACTGTCTTCCATTTCTCTATCCTGACGCTTATCTATTTTTTGGGTCAGTTCTTTGAGATGGACAATAGCTTTCAGAGGGATGCATACCAGATTGCTCTTTTCCTGGCAGTGCTCTATTTTGTTGTGCAGTTCTTGAGGACAACCCTGTGACTGCAGAATGCAACAATCCTTCTTGCCTTTTCTTCCATTTTTCTTTTTCCTTTTTGTAATTATGATTTAATCCTATTGTAACGCATATACTATAAAAGTGTGCACTACATTAGCTGTTTGTCTGTATCATATTAAAAAATTTTTTTGCTAGATATCATACAAAGAATATGTACCGTAAGTTTTTACCGTTTTCTTTTCCTAGTGCTCTCTTTTGCTATACAGTTGTGGAGAACAACCCTGTGAGTCTGTGGAGTGAACGAATCCTTCCGGCTTGCCTTCTTTCTTCAATTATTTTTTGACTATTTTTTTTAGTAATTATGGTTCAATCACAATTACCCTATATATACAACCCCAAAACGCATTGGCGCGTTGGTCTTCAGTCTGCCATGTAGTGGAGAAGACCTGTGGGTTCGAGGGAAGCTTACAACAGTAGGTTTGTGAGCTGTCCGGTCTTGAGTATTTGTCATGTGTACGAGTGCTCATATTCCACGCTAGAAAGAAAAGGGAAAAAACCTGGGAGGAGAGAGAAGCTCTCCCCTCTCCTCTTTTTCCCTCTAGCAAAAACCCCATTTTCCCCTGTCTCATCCCTTCCTTTTCTTGCTGGTCGGGTGGCGTATTTTAAAGTCTCCTATCCCCTAACTTATCTTGCTCCGACCTCCCCCCTCCTTTCTAGCAATTAATACGTAGTCTAGTCTAGATGGCTTCTGTCTAGAGGTCAAGCCTTCCGTTGGTAGAAGACTTCTCCGCTATTTTTGTTTCTTTTTTTGTAGGTCTTTTGGTGGTCGTGAGGGTGGTGAGAGGGAACCCTTGCTTCTCCTCCTCTTGACTCCTCTTGTTCCCCGATCATCTTCCCTTGCCCTTCATATGGAAGTGTTGGTGGGGTTCAGTGGATGACTTTATTGGCAAATATGACTCTTTTAGTGGTTGTCCTCTTGGTGCATTTGCTCCGTTCGGCTACTTTGCCAGCAAATCTCATTCTCCTTGTGTATAACTAATTAGTTTCTGCTCTTGGGCGTGCCTCAGTTAAGTGACGATCAATTGGATCCATGGGGTGAGAAACTAACCAATGTTGCTATGGGCTACATTTAATCATCCAGATTTGCCGTAGCTGTCTAATGGTTAGGCAATTATCTCAGGGGCTACCACTTGTGATGCTGCAACCTTGAGCTCACAACCTGGTGGTTCCATTATATGTTTTTTTGGTCCTACTCTAGAGGCATTTTATTGGACAATTGGCATCAGTCTTTTGACCCTTTGGAGATAGTATAGGATGATTGGATTCGATTGTCCTCGACGTTGTCTGTTTATGGAGTATCTACTGAACTTTTTGCCAAATTATAATAAAAAAAATTTGATTATTGTTGTTTGTATGTCTGGAGTCCATTCCTCCTCTGATCTTTTTGTATTTGAGGACTCCTTTGGTTGTAATATATGGTTTAGTTGAATAAAATTTCTTTGTTAACAAAAAAATAATTCCACGCTAGTCCCCTTTGGCGGGCTGCATACCCAAATGGAGGCCGAATCTGAATCGCCACAGTCAAGGTGGCCTCGACCAGCCTTTAAATGCCCCCTGAAGGTGGTGTTTTCAGGGTGTTCAGGGCCATGGCACCGTAAGACTGGAGGAATAGGGAAATGAAGAAGTTGCAGCCTTATTTTGCTACAGCTACGAAATGTCCTGGAAACACTGTTTCGTTTCACGGCATTCAAAGCTGGTCTTCGAGTCTGAGCAAATCATATCCGGCCTTCTTTCGGGTTGTGCAACTTGCCTGTGGAGCATTTAATATCGCCAATGTGTAACATGTGATACTCCTTACATCCTGTTTTAATGGCTTTATCTGGAAAGATGTTGATTTATCTTCGATGGAGGAAACCCAAAATCGGGGAAGAAGAGGTTGAAATTCCACTTAAATTGACTGTATGAAGCATCTAAAATAGGACAGTCCACTTTTCCAGATGGAGCTTCTATAATAGGATGGCGTGAGTATTAAAATTTCCATATTATTCTCGTTAGATTCTATATATATAGGGAAAAGTTAACATGAAAGTTGTCTCATGCTGCTCGCATGAGCCGAAGTAATCCGTAGCCATCAGATCAACAGTTCTTGATCGACGGTGCCATGGGGCAGATGGTAGTTCACTCTCACCTACCCATTAATTTGACACCAGGCGTCGCATCAAAATCTGACGGCCAACCCTACGGTTCGAGATGACTCGGCTCATGCAAGTTGCATGAGACCTATCTCATGTAAACCGTTCTCATATATATATATAGGGGTTTACATGAGATCGTTCTCATATAAGGAGCATGAGGCCAATTCTTATAGCCATTGGATTCCGATCGGATGATGGATATTAAATCAGTGGGTAAGTGAGTGTGTCACATCAGGGAGTGGGTGAGATCATTATGGCTATATGTAGCCGTTAGATCAAGATCGAAGGGCTACGATTCAAAGTGGCCTCATATAAGCTATATGAGAGCGATCTCATTTAAACTTTTCCCATATATATATATGGCCTCATATAAGCCAAATGAAAGTGATCTTATTTAAACTTTTATATATATATATGAGGCCAATTCTATTTGTAGCCATTGGATCTACATAGAACTCACCTACTCCCTGATGTGACACACTCACCTGCCCACTAATTTGATATCCATCATTGGATCGGAATCTAATGGCCTAAAAAATTGGCCTCATGCTCCTTATATGAGAGTGATCATGTAAACCGTTATCTCTCTCCCTATATATATATATATATGGGATGAGTTTACATGAGATCGTTCTCATATAAGGAGTATGAGGCCAATCTTTATTGCCGTTAGATTCTAATCGGAGGGTGGATATCAAATCAGTGGTTAGGTGAGTATGTCACATCAAGGAGTGGGTGAGATCATTATGGATATTTATAGCCATCAGATCAAGATCCAACGGCTACGATTCAAAGTGGCCTCATATAAGCAATATAAGAGCGATCTCATTTAAACTTTTCCCTATATATATAGCCTTTGGATCTTGATCTGATGGCTACAAACAATTACAATGAACTCACTTACCTACTGATTTGAACACTCACCTACCCACTCACCCTTGGATCGGAATCTAACGACTCAAAAGATTAGCCCCATACTCCTTATATGATAATAATCTCATGTAAACCGTTCTCATATAAATATATATATATATATATATATAATTAAATAAGATCCCTCTCATATAGCTTATATGAGGTTAGTTCATGTCGTAACCGTTGGATCTTGATCTGATAGCTACAAGGGTGAATAATTGTTCACACTCACTTATCCACTAATGTGATACATACCGTCGGATCAGAATTCAATCACTCAAAAGGTTGGCATATATAAAAGAGAACTACCACCCATCCCTCAAGCACCGTTTGTTCAAGATACGACGGTTGGAGATTACTTAGGCTCATGCAAGCAGCACGAGACAAGTCTTATTTAAACCTTTTCATGAGGCAGGTCTCAAGTAAGCGGCATGACCCAATTCACTTCGAACCGTCAGATTTTTATCTAACAGCAAATGCAATTCATACCGACCCACCCCAGATTTGATCTTCACTGTCTGATTGAAATCTCATGTGACACATACCCCCTCGCTCAATGAAACCTGTCTGCATTTTGGAAAACACGTATGGCTGACTTTACTCCCTCAATCAAGAAAGGGTGGGAAACTATGTTTTTTTTATAGGGATCCAATAATTTCACTCATTCAAATGCAGTACAAACACAAAAAAAAAACAACTACAAAAAATTAGATACAAAACTTAGGAATAAATATTGCTCACAAAAAAAATAACTACAAACCGCAGCACAAATTAATGCAACATTTGCTATAGATTAGATACAAAACTTAGGAAAAACATTGGTCAGGGGCCGCGCGAACGCGTACCCCCGCTGCCACAAATTATGACGTTCACTCTCCCACTTGGGGAGATGATAGAGTAGCTCTCCTCCGGTATGTGCAATGGAGGCAGCTACCCTAGGCCATCAGCCTTCTTGATCACCGATTGACCCCGCCCAGGTAAGTATGGTGCTTCATCCCATCCTTGCCTTCTTTATAGCCTCCGTTCTTGTGTGGTGTTTGGTCATCTATGCGATGTGGGATTTGCAAAGGCCGTCTCCCCATTGGAATGCTGGAGTGGAAGGAAGCAATTAGGTGGTTGGACAAAAATTCATTAGAAGTATGGGGTTTTGCATTAAATGTTCTCTCGTACTTAGTCTTGGCTTTTCCACCGTATAATGTTCAATCATATCATCCATGAAAGTAGGACAAATTGAGATAAATAAAATGGGATAGAAAGAGCATGTGATCGAGATGTTGGGCTCCACTCACACACTCCGGGTGCAATACCAGCTACCTCCTAGCAACGTGCATGTGGTCCTCAATGGTGTGGACCAGACCTGCTTTGTCCATGACCCGTTTCACGGCATCAACTCGGCCAACGTCAGCCTTGTGATGGGCGTCGCCGGCCGGCTGGTGAAGGACAAGGGCAACCCCTTGCTGTACGAGGCCTTCTCGTCGGTTCAGCAACAACATCCCGGCGTTTTGCTGCTGGTGGCGGGCTCCGGCCCGTGGGCCAACAGGTACAAGGCGATCGGGCCCAGTGTGAAGGTTCTCGGCCCATTGGGCCCGGTTGAGCTGGCTGAGTTCTACAATGCGGTGGACGTGTTCGTGAACCCGACGCTGAGGCCGCAGGGGCTGGACCTGACCCTGATGGAGGCCATGGCCTGCGCCAAGCCGGTGCTGACGACCAACTTTCCCAGCATCCGGGGAACGGCAGTGGTGCATGATGGGCTGGGCTATTTGTTCTCACCAAATGTGAGGTCGTTGGAAGAGGCCCTCGAGCAGGCCGTAGTAGATGGGCCTCAAGTGTTGGAAAAAAAGGGTATGGCTTGCAAGGCTCATGCTCTGTCCATGTTTCCGGCAACCCATATGGCTTCAGAGTTCAGCCTATGAGAGGTTCTTTCTGTGAACGAAGAATAGCTTGTGTGGAAATTATGGTTGTAGAGTTAAAATACAAAGAAGTGTAGAAATTTTTAAATTTACTTAAAAACTACATTTGAAATTGACTAACACCTGGGGAAATTACCACGCTAAGAGAAGATGTATGCCTTACCCGTAACAATTTTTCCACACCATAAAATCACACAAGACTAACCTGTGGTACTTTTTGCTAACATTTTTTATGATTGTGGAAAGATGTACGCCTTACCCGTAACAATTTTTCCACACCATAAAATCACACAAGACTATCCTGTGGTACTTTTTGCTAACATTTTTTATGATTGTGGAAAAGTTATCCCTTCGGACTAACCCCCCCCCCCCCCCCCCCTAATTTTTTTTTTGTTCCTTCGAAAATCAGTTGTATCTATTAAAAGTGCTTAGAGGGAGTAGAATTCATGCTTTGTATAAATATCGGATCAAACACATTTGCACTAAACATCACATGATTTCGATGTATGCACTAGGGCTGCATCTTGGGTCAGGTTCTCCTATACCCAACCCTACCCGAGAATCCTAAACCCGACCTTACCCGAGATAAAACCCACAATACCAGATAATCCGAGACAGGAACCGAAAATTTAATAAAATAATTAATATAATTACAAAAATTTTAAATAAAATAATTTATTATTATTATTATAATAAATTTGTATAAATTAAAAAATAAGAGATTTAAATGGTATATCTCTGGTAGGGTCGGTTCTTGGGTATTTTAAAGCTGAACCAAACCCAACTCGAGATAGAACCGGGTTTTTAAATCTTGAACCCTACCCGAGATAGGACCCGACCCGGGTCAATGTCGGGTCGGTTCCATCTGGGTTGGGTCGGGTCCGATTTTTTGGTGCAGCCCTACTATGTATGCATCTCCAAACTTCATATTTCAATTGAATACTAAACATCAAATGCTAGCACGTGCAAATAGCATTTGCACCTAACTTCCACTAGTATAACTAATTTAAATGTTGAAAGATGCCTCACACGAGTATAATTATACTTAAGGGGATTTACAGTTTAGGGTTACCAATTAAAGACAAATACACTTTAGGACCTTACCCTAAAGTGTAAATAAGTTTGTGTTAGGAAGGGGGGAGGCATATGATCTCCCCATAATGCCCTCACCCATTCCTGCCCTTCTTTCCCTCCAAAAATCAGTGTATGATGTTATTTTGTCTTTTGTGTTCCTTTATTCTACTCTCTTCCCCCTCTTCCGGCTCCTTCATCGCCGTTCCCTCTTTCGCCTCCCCTCATTGGCACTACCTCTTCCACCTCCTCTCATCGTTGCTCCCTCTTCCAGCTCCCCTTATCGCCGCTCCCTCTTCCGCCTCCCCTCATCGCTGCTTCCTCTTCCCCCTCTTAGCAGCCCCATTCTTCCTCATCATTCCCCCCCTCCCCTCTTGGCTGCTACTGCAACCGGTTGCGGGCGTTTGCGGAGAAGGCCCAATTAGTGCATAGTCGAGGGAGAGCTACCACTTGCAGAAACCATGGATGTAAGTATATAAAAGTTGGATTTTTTTATGTGTAGTGGTGTTTTGTAGAATATAGTTCCCTTGTGATTTAGTGTCATATGTGATACATATTTTAGTGCACCCTTGTATGCATGTGTTGCTTCATATACAGGTTGTTGTGTTGCCTGATATACATGTTATTGTGCTGCAAGTTGCAATGCATTTTTAGTCATTATAGTCAAGTTGCGATGCATTTTTAGTCAGTTACGTTACATTTGCGATGTGTAATTATTACAGTTGTGATACACTTATTGTTAAATTGCGATGGCAAGATGTGTTGTCTCATATGCATGTTGTTGTTATGTTGCACTTATGGATATGGTTATAACTGAGTAGTGATGGATCTAGTACTTGTTATGATGGATCATATATAAGTATTGATGCATGAAATACTTGTTGCGATGCCTAGTAGATATACTTAGATGTGTTGTATCTTAATTGTATTTTTATTCAGTTATAATGCTTAGTGGTTGCATTTATGATGCCAAATTAGTTAAGTTGCGATGTTACCAGATCTTATATATTACAGCCAAGTTGCAACGTATTTTTAGTTAGTTACGTGACATTTGCGATGCCTAATTAATGCAGTTGTGATACATTTATTATTAAGCTGCGATGCATTTGCGACTATGTTAGAATGCTAATTTGCTTGAATTGCGATAACAATGCGATATTCTAATAGCTTACGACATGTTGAATTGTAGGTGGAAGGACCAGTTTGAGGGTGTTGGCATGCTATGGTGGCCACATTGATCATACCCCTGGCAGCAATGTGGCGATTAGTTGGAGGCCTATGCCACACTCACACCCTTAACCCAAGTGATACTTTCAATTCATTAGCTAAAGCGTTGGCTGAAGATTTGCCCAAGTGATACTTTCAGTTCATAACAAGAAAAAGAAGAAATGAGATAATACACCTTAATACGTGGATTATCTCTCACTAAGTGCTAAGTTTAACGTCTTTAGCCAGACAGAGCCACAGTCTTTATGCAAGACTCAGATCATCCAAATAGATAGTCAATGCATCCATGTATGCAGCAGCCTCAAGATATGGTTTCAATCGGTGACAATTGACCTTGAATCTACTCCCATCTTTTGGATTATGAATCTCAATAGCTCCGTGGGGTAGACATGTTTCACAATGAATGGGCCAAACCACTGAGATCGGAGCTTCCCAAGGAATAAGTGCAGTCTAGATTTGTAGAGCAATACCTTCTGATCAGGTTCAAAGGACTTTCTGGAAATCAGCTTATCATGTATAGCTTTAATCCTCATCTTGAAAATTGTGTCAAAGGGGAATTAGGATGGTCCCCCTCCTATGAAGACCTTGGGCTTCATTCACATACTTGCGTATAAAATCTGGGTACTCATGGGTCAAAGAGCACTCCACTGGGGTATGAATAGGACTTAAATAGAGAGCACATGGTTCTAAAATAAAAGGAGTTGTGGATTGTAGGAAAGATATGTTACTCCCAAAGTTGGAGTAATTATCCCACCCATGGTTGTAAGTATCAGAATATAAGGGATATGGGTGGAATGACGTACACTTTATAGGGAGGGGAATTAGGATAGCCTTCTTTCTTGTGCCGCGTTTGGTCATCTATGCGATGTGGGATTTGCAAAGGGCATCTCCCCATTGGCATGCTGGAGTGGAAGGAAGCAATTAGGTGGTTGGGCATGGGCCGAGTTCGTTTTGAGCTGGACCGGCTGTTGTTGGTCCCTTAACATCTCGCCTACTACAGATCCCATACTACCTCCCATGAACTAAATATCCATAACCCCAATTGCTATAGCTATTAGCAAATGTAAAGGACAGAAGAATTTGTTACCTGCATTATTTTGATTGTCCTCTTCTACAGGGAAGGGTGTTAAATCAAATATTGTGGAGCTAAAAAATTCAATAGAAGTATGGGGTTTTGTATTAAATGTTCTCTCGTACTTATTCTTAGGGCCCGTTTGGTTGCCATAAAAGAAGCTGGATTCTAAAAGAAGATTTTCCAAAAAAGAATCCAACTTCTTTGGGGAAATCTCCAAAAAAAGAGATTTCCTAAATGAATTTGGATTCACTTCTTCCGATGGTATTTACTGTAATTTTCAAAAAATGATAGGGGTATTTATAAAAAAAATGCGGTTTCACCTCATGATGATGTTTTTACCTATTAAATGCCCTTGTCATTTTGTAAAAATTATAATTCTTGCCACTATACCCTAAATTTTTTCTAAAAATCAACTTTTTCCCAACCAAACACCTTATTTAACCACTTTCACTTCATTTGGGAAATCCCACTTTCCTATTTCTAAAAGTGGTTACCAAATGGAGCCTTAGCTTTTCCACCATATAATGTTCAATCAAATCATCCATGAATGTAGGAAAAATTGAGATGAATAAAACGGGATGGAAAGAGTATATGATCGAGATGTTGGGCTCCACTCACACTCCGGGTGCAATGTGAGAGGTTGATAAGGAAGAAAAGAGTGAAAGACATCCTCCTCGCCCTGTATTCTTAGTCAATGCATGGGTTCCGCAATGGGTCGTATCATTTGAGGTTACGCTACCGCAAGGGTGGGACTAGAACATTCTTTCTACCAGAAAAAGGAGGAAAAGAAGTGGTAGCATACAACATGTAGAAAATAAGAAAAATACAGTTCTCTTCATCATAATTGCAACTAAATAGAGTTGTACAATTGTTCATAATATGGCTAGAAAGAATTACTGAGGTTCGAGTACACACACGTATGAAGATTAAAACTTCTATATCTTAAAAATTATATTCCCACCGTCCTGAATTTGATACTCTAGGAGGAATTATACAAGAAATCAGTATTTAAGTTACAATGTAATGCCAAAATATAGATTATGAACGGATAAGCATAAGTACAAATGTGCAAAAATCAGCCATGCTAATTTCTTAATTTTGGCTCCAAATCTTCAAAAGTAAAAAAATTGTTTAAGCATCTAAATACGGTGGCAGTGAGTAAGCTGAATCGATCAATCCAAACAGCCTAACCAGATCCCTTCGTATCCCTTACTGACTCATCATCTTCTCTACCACCCTCTCAATAAGAGGCTTCCGTCAACACTCCTACTTCCAAAGGTATTAACTTTTCTGCCTCTTTGATTTTATGGCACATGCATCTTGCACGTGCGTGTCTTACTCCATTTACTAACTAATAGCCGTATTCTTTTTGTGGAAGGTAATATTTACTCCATTTATAGATCTGGAAGAAGAGAAACTGAAAGATATAGGTAAAAATACAATCATTATGTAATATATTATTTGTTGAAGTAGAAACCTTCAGTGGGTATAAATATTTAACTTGAACGTCCACCTCTTATGGAAACCAAACGCATAAACAAACATAAAACAAACATTTCACCTTTATCTAAAGTGTATATCAATATCACTCCAGGTAGTTCTAATTTATTTATGATTTGTATACAAAAACTGTTTTGCTTAATTTGGTCAAGACATCTTAGACAATGACATTACCATTTCCTTCCGGTTTCAACAGAGCTTCATCTTCCACCTCGACTTTCGATTGACCATTTTTATTGGTGATTTATGTCTGACCTATAATGCCTTCCTTTTGGTGTCAACTTAAGATATATTGAATGCATCGAGCTTTGTCTATGTGTGTACCATGTATAGGAGTGGATACGAGGACTAAACATAATCATAATCATAATCGTAATCAAGTAGCACATATTTTGAACTATTTAGAGCCGGCGACATGGATCTTACCCCTCAATTCAGACATGTTTTTGTACCAACTCTTTTGTTTTGTAAGAGATAGCAAAGTCATATATTTTTTTATTAACTTCATCCAAGTTCTATTAGATCTCCCTCTCAACGAAGACTAAACGATAAAAGAAAAGAGAAGGAAGATCCACAGGTTGCATACTCTTTTTATAGATACAACTGATTTTTAATTGAGGGGGGGGGGGGGGGATTTTTTAGGAGTCGTTGGGGTTTATTATGTAAAAAAAAGTTCCCCCAAGGGAAAGTAATCCCTACCAAATGCATAAAAGAAGCATGTCACTCTTTCTTTCAGCGTTAGTCACGTGTGACTTTTTCACTTGCAAAACAAAATTCACACTTCCTCCGAGTAAATATTTCAACAAAAAAATACAATAGTTGGAAGTACTAATGTAGATACTATAGGTACCACAATATTTAGTTTATAAATATTGGCTCCTAGATACTACGGAAAATACGACTCACGCGTTGGCATGACCCAAGACGATCCTAACCATCTAAGTTCAAATTCGCACATGATAATATATGCTACATATATATATATGTAAATAAATAAATATATGTGTATATATACAAGTCCGGTTTACATGAGATAGGTCTAATGCACCTTGAATGAGCCAAGTCATCTTGAGTCATAGGATTTTGATTTGACAGTGGGGTGAAATCAATGGGTAGGTGAGTGTGAATCACCACCGCCCTTACTACAGTCAAATCAAGCTAAATTGCTTGAGGCTAAATTGCTTGAGGCTACTCTAGCTTATGCATGTGAGACAACTCCTATTTAAACTTTTCCCTGTGTTCATATAAGACATGGTTCATGCACGTCATAAGTGCGGGTGTGAGGCACACAACCACAAAACGAACCATTGGTGTGTAAAATTTTCCACACTTGAAGAAGTGTGGAAAAAAAATCATGGTCATAGAAATTTTTAAATTTACTTAAAAACTACAGTTGAAATTGACTAACACGTGGGGATATTGCCACGCTAAGAGAAAATGTACATCTAATCTGAAAAGTTATCCCCCCCCCCCCCCCTTCTTCTCTTAATTTTTGATGCTTCAAAAATCAACTATATATATTAAAAGTGCTTGGAGGGAGTAGAATTCATGCTTCATAGAAATATTGGATCAAACATATTGATCCTAAACATTACATGATTTCAATGTATGTAAGCATCTCCAAACTTATAACTAATTTAAATGTTGAAAGATGCCTCACACGAGTAGAGTTATACTTTACACTCCTCTCGTTAAAAAAAGCCCATCAGTATTTAAAAATGAGTTAGCTTATTAGCAGCATTACCAGCCTCTAACCTATGTGATCTCTTTACATATGACCTGGTGCCAACTTTGAGTTTCTCATATTACCTGGAATCTCTTTCTTTCTTCCATATGACCCGGAATGTACCCAAAATACCCCTAAGTTTAGGTATAAGCACCCACACTATGTGTTTTTCCATATTACCTGGAATCTGAAGAGCAGGTACCCAAAAAAGCTTGCATTCAGTCGGAGAAGAAGGCGTTCCGTCCGGCATCTCTGCTCATACCATCGCCGGCGCCGGCGCCATCCAAATCGGGAAAGGTAATCTTCGCGCCAAAAAGCGAGAAAATGAGCGGGATGAAGGGATTTTGATGTAATAGTAGCTGGGAAGCCCGCCTAACTACAAAAATTAAGATCTACATGTAAAGAAACACATATAAAAGTCACCTATTGGTGTTCGACCACTCCTGGACATGAAATAAGAGGATAAAAATGGGCAAAAACGTGAAATACTCATCGACGAGCGACAAGTTCAAATTATATATCTTTCTGTGATCCTAATGAAATGGAAGAGGAAGAAAAATAAGGAAGAACGTAAAAAAATGGGCAAAAACGGATAAAAAATGAGAGAGTTATGACATTTTAAAAATTCCAGTAAAATCGTGTCGTCGAAGACACGAGTTGAATTCAAGTCGTGTCTTCAAAGACACGACATGAATTGAGTCGTGTCTTCGACGGCTCGATTTTATTAGAATTTTTAAAATGTCATAACTCGCTCATTTTTTATTCGTTTTTGCCCATTTTTATGCGTTTTTCCTTATTTTTCCTCCTCTTCTACCTCATTAAGATATATTAAGATGAAAGAAGAAAAAAAAAAGAAGAAAGAAGAAAGTGAAAGTTCTTCACCAAAAAACTTCTAATTTTTCTTTCTTATTATTTTTTCTTCTTCTTTCATCCTAATATACCTTCATGAGGTAGAAGAAGAGGAAAAATAAGGAAGAACGCAAAAAAGGGCAAAAATGGATAAAAAATGAGCGAGTTATAATATTTTAAAAATTCTAGTAAAATCGTGTCTTGAAAGACACAACTTGCAGTAAAATCGTGTCGTCGAGTACACGATTTTACTGCAAGTCGTGTCTTTTAAAACACGATTTTACTAGAATTTTCAAAATGTCATAATTAACTAATTTTTTTATCCATTTTTGCCCATTTTTTTTCGTTCTTCCTTATTTTTCCTCCTCTCGATGACACGATTTTATTGCAAGCCGTGTCTTTCAAGACACGATTTTACTGGAATTATCAAAATATCATAACTCGCTCATTTTTTATCCATTTTTGCCCTTTTTTTATGTTCTTCCTCATTTTTCCTCCTCTTCTACCTCATGAAGATATATTAGGATGAAAGATGAAGAAAAAATAAGAAGAAAGAAAAAATGGAAGCTTTATGGCAAAGAGCTTCCACTTTCTTCTTATTTTTTCTCCTTATTTCATTCTAATATATCTTCATGAGGTGTAAGAGGAGGAAAAATAAGGAAGAACGCAAAAAAATGGGCAAAAACGGATAAAAAATGAGCGAGTTATAATATTTTAAAAATTCCAGTAAAATCGTGTCTTAAAAGACACTTGCAGTAAAATCGTGTCAAGTCGTGTCTTTCATGACACGATTTTATTGGAATTTTCAAAATGTCATAACTCGCTCATTGTTTATCCATTTTTGCCCATTTTTTTATGTTCTTCCTTATTTTTTCTCCTTTTCCACATCATGAAGATATATTAGGATGAAAGAAGAAGAAAAAATAATAAGAAAGAAAAATTAGAAGCTTTTCGGCTAAGAGCTTCCACTTTTTTCATTTTTCTTATTTTTTTCCTTCTTTCATCTTAATATATCTTAATGAGGTAGAAGATGAGGAAAAATAAGGAAGAACGCAAAAAAATAGGCAAAAACGGATAAAAAATGAGCAAGTTATGACATTTTAAAAATTCTAATAAAATCGAGTCGTCGAAGACACGACTCAATTCAAGTCATGTCTTTGAAGACACGTCTTGAATTCAACTCGTGTCTTCGACGACACGATTTTACTGAAATTTTTAAAATATCATAACTCGCTCATTTTTATTCGTTTTTGCCCATTTTTTGTGTTCTTTCTTATTTTTCATCCTCTTCCATTTCATTAGGATCACAGAAAGATATATAATTTGAACTTGTCGCTCGCCGACGAGTATTTCATATTTTTACCCATATTTATCCTCTAATTTCATGTCCAGGAGTGGTCGAACACCAATGAGTGCCCTGTATATGTGTTTCTTCACATGTAGATCTTAGTTTTTGTAGTTGGGTAGGCTTCCCCGCTGCTCTTACATTAAAATCCCTTCATCATAGATTTTTTCTCGTTATTCTCTCTGATTTTGTTATTTTTCGGCATTAAATTTTATTTTTTTCGAGTTGGACGGTGCCGGTGGTGATTTGAACTGCAATGATTTACGGACCTTCGCCGAAATGTCTTATTCCCCAACAGGATGCTCCCGTAAATCACCAATTTTGGGAAGAATGAAGCATTTTGGGAAGAAGTAGGTACTTTAGGATACAAAAGGCATGAAAAATATAAAAGAAGGGCATTTTCGATACTTTAGGTGTAGATTCCAGGCCATATGGGATTTCACTGGAAAAACTAGGTAATATGGAAAATCGAAAGTTGGCACCAGCTAATATGGAAAAAACTCCCCTGCACATGCACATTCATGAGACTCTATCTGCATGTAGATCAAATCAAGTCACCTATTTTCATATTATTAAATTTTCAAATGCAGCCAAAGTTTTTTGGAAGGGGGGAGTATTTAAATGAGATGAGTTTACATGAGATTGTTCTCATATAAGCAGCATGAGGCCAATCTTTATTGCCGTTAGATTCCGATCGGAGGGTGGATATCAAATCAGTGGGTAGGTGAGTGTGTCATATCAAGGAGTGGGTGAGATCATTATGGATATTTGTAGCCGTCAGATCAAGATCCAACGGCTACGATTCAAAATGGTCTCATATAAGCAATATGAGAGCGATCTCATTTAAACTTTTCCCTATTTAAATTGTACATAACCCGCTTTGTAAATACGTATTGCCTGTGGTCTAAAAAATCAAGAAGGAATTCCACATACAGTCACAATTTTTTTTTATTTGCATAAAACTAGAGCCCAAAAAGATTTGTTCATATACATATTACAATAAATTCCAAATTTTTAATTAGCATCATCAAAAAAATTCGAGATTTTGTTATTGTCAAAAAATCCCTAGCTTACCATTTCCCCCTCTCTTCCGCTCTTCTTCTTGTGACATTGGAGAGGCTATTCTGAAATAACATAATTATACCACTGTGTGATATGCAATTTTTCGTACAAGTGATTATCACAATGGGCAAACTATGGCAGCAACTAGGCAATGCTATGGTGTTGCACTAGGTGGTCAGGCCATCCAAAGAGGCCAATGCACAGTGGCAATGGTCTCGTTGCTGCTCCTCTCCCTCCCCCCTGTCTTCTTTGTTCTTCTCTTTGCCGATTCCCGTCTCATTGGCAGTGTCACCTAGGACCAGAGGTTTCTCATCATTGACGACTACCGCATGTTCCTCATCTCCGCCTCCATTCACAATGTGTGCAACGTCATCGCCATGCAGTCACAATTTACAGCTTGCACAAGGAGAAGTAGAAGGTCGAATTTGAAAAATCTAAGATAGTAAATAAGTCCTTTCTTATGCGATGAGACGGATGGGTGAGGTATGCATGCCACACATCGCCCCCACTATGTAACACATAAAGCCATCATCAATGAAGCCTGTCTACATTTGAGAAAACCCACTATGGCTGACTTTGCTCCCTCACAAGTCATACCAAGAAAAGGGTGGGGGAGACGAGGCACCTTCACAAATGCAAACATGTTTCATTGGACAACATGAGAACAAGATCAAACCTTGCTTAGACTGACCACAAACCACGGTGCATACTAATGCAACACTTGTTATAGATTAGATACAACATTTAGGAACAAATATTGGTCAGGGGCCGCGCGAACGCGTACCCCCGCTGCCACAAATTATGACGTTCACTCTCCCACTTGGGGAGATGATAGAGTAGCTCTCCTCCGGTATGTGCAATGGAGGCAGCTACCCTAGGCCATCAGCCTTCTTGATCACCGATTGACCCCGCCCAGGTAAGTATGGTGCTTCATCCCATCCTTGCCTTCTTTATAGTCTTCTTTCTTGTGCGGCGTTTGGTCATCTATGCGATGTGGGATTTGCAAAGGCCGTCTCCCCATTGGCATGCTGGAGAAGGAAGCAATTAGGTGGTTGGACAAGGGCCGAGTTCCTTTTTAGCTGGACCAGCTGTTGTTGGGTTCCGTAACATCCCATTCGTCTTCCAATTTCCATGTATGCTTCTAATTAGACCGAGTACTCCACCATCCCAGTTTGCAAGCGGGTAATTGTCTCGCCTACTAGAGCAGATCCCACGCTACCTCCCATGAACTAAAAATCCATAACCCCAATTGCTATAACCATTAACAAGTGTAAAGGGTAGAAGAAAATGGACCTCTGTTACCTGCATTATTTTGATTGTCCTTTTCTACAGGGAAGGGTGTGAAATCAAATATTGTGGAGAGTAATAAGAGAGCTTCTTCTTCGCATTGACTCAAAAATTCAATAGAAGTATGGGGTTTTGCATTAAATGTTCTCTCGTACTTATTCTTAGCTCTTCAACCATATAATGTTCAATCAAATCATCCAAGAATGTAGGACAAATTGAGATGAATAAAACGGGATGGAAAGAGTGTATGATCGAGATGTTGGGCTCCACTCACACTCCGGGTGTAATGTGAGAGGTTGATAAGGAAGAAAAGAATAAAAGATAGCACTACATGAATTCTTCTATCATCATGTAAAGTACTAGCGGATGCCTATGTCGACATGGCACGAAGAGTCACTGGCCTGTGCGTCGGCATCAAATAGTGTTTAGGACATTTTCACCACATAATACAGTAGTTTGAAGTGCTAGAATATACAATAAATGAATAAAGATTTTCATTTCCTAACAACTCGAGCTTTTGGGAAATTAGGATATAAACGCCTCCAGCAAGACTAGAACTGAGGACCTTCCACAACCTGGAACTTAATTGGGATATAAACGCATTCAATGATACTAGAACCAAAACCTTCCATAATTTGGATCTTTGATACCATGTTAGATATATGTTCCATATGTTGCGCTATATAGACGCTTGCACGCTCGAGCTTTTGGGAAACTTAGTTATCTAACATGTAGTACTAATGGAGATACTATAGGTACCATAATAGGACGGGCCATCTCCATTTCCATTCTAGGAAGAAAATCGTTTTGTTTCTTTGTGCTCTAAAAGCCAGATAAAATCCTCGAAAAAACGTGCCCCCCAAGTAGGAAATAAAATTGTGAATAATCCCCGATTGAAGGGGGCATGGCTATCATTTTTGACGTTACAAAAAATCAAATCAACTTCAATTGATATGCACAAAAAATAGGTTGGGAAACCACGTGAGAGGTTGTTCAATTTCTCTTGGAGTTAAATTTGTTAGAATATATAATAGGGAAATTTATATAATAGGGTATAAAAAAAAAATTAAAATTGACACAATGTAGAAATTAATTGCAAAAGAGGGTATCTGACAAGCCACGCAGGCGCCAGCGCGGCCACTGGCGCCTGCGTGGCATTTTTTTTTGAACTGACCTGAAAGGCATCGGTTGAATCGACGCCTTACGTAGAACTGCCGAAGGCGTCGGTCCAACCGACGCCTTTCTTGCCCTTGACATTTTTTTCATAGGCCTTAAAAGCGTCGGTTGAACCGACGCCTTTCGTTATAACTGAAAGACGTCTGTTGAACCGATGCCTTCGATAAACCTTTTAGGGCTCAGGCTCGGGCGCACCAAGCCCGAAAGTTTTTTTTACTCCGGCGACGCCTCAGCTTTTCCTCCTCGCCTCCAGCCAGTGTCCTTCCTCGGCCCGGCCACCGTCGCCCCTCGCCTCCGGCCAGCTCCTAGGCGGTGACCGTCGCCCCGGCCAGTGTCCTTCGCCTCTCCGCGCTCGCCTCGGCGTTTCCTCCGCCTCCCTGCGCTCGCCTCCAGCAAGCGTCCTTCTACGGCCCGGCCACCGTCGCCCCTCGCCTCCTGCCAGTCGGTGACCGTCGCCCCTCGCCTCCGGCCATTGTATGAGTAGATAACATATATTCTTCTTGTTCCTTTGTAGCTTACTTGTGTGAGACAAGTGCACGCTCAGTCTCATAGTGCTTTGGTAGACCGATCATATGGTAGCTATGTAGCGGCATGTCAGACGATACACGATATCTCTAGTCATGTTCTTGCGAGTTTGCCATTGCTTCGGACCGTTATGACTGAGATTCCAGGAATGGAGGTTGTTCCAGATCCTTTATCAGCTTCACCAGACATTGTGACATCATCAGCTGACACGACGGGTTTTACCCCATCACTAGTTGTTCCAGACGCCTCCGTCGATCAAGTTGAGAGGCCCATTTCTTCAAAAGTATATACCCGGCGACAGCGTGCACTCCGTGCTCTACGTCAGGCACCTTCTTCTTCAGATGCTATGCCTGACGTTGATCCTGAGGAAATTCCAGTTCGAGCACGAGGACGGTGTAGGAATAGGTTGAGGAGAATTGATTAAACACTTGTAATTTTATAAGTACATTTGTAATACTTTGTATAACTTTGTAATAGTTTAATGTTGTGTAATATGTTTGTGTATATTTTTATATATGTTTTGTGTATGTTTGTGGATGTGTTTTTGTGTATGTATTATCAGGTGAAAAATTGTAGATTTCATCCGAAGGAGGATATGTCTGACAATAGTAGTAGTTGAGAACCGACGCCTCCATTGTGAAAAAAAAAGCAAAGGGTCGGAAAGACGTCGCTTCAACCGACGTCTTTAGTTTTATAGAAAGACGTCGGTTCAACCGACGCCTTTAGTTTTATAGAAAGGCGTCGGTTTAACGGACGCCTTTAGCTTTGTACAAAAGGCGTCGGTTCAACCGACGTCTTTCAGTTATAACGAAAGGTGTCGGTTCAACCGATGCCTTTTAGCCTTCTACAAAAAAATGCCACACAGGCGCCAGCGGCTGCGTTGGCACCTGCGTGGCTTGTCAGATACCCTCTTTTGCAAATAATTTCTACATTGTGTCAATTTTAAATTTTTTTTATACCCTATTATATAAATTTCCCTATATAATAAATGAATAAAAATTTTCGTTTCCTAACAACTCAAGTTTTTGGAAAACTTGATTATCTTACAAAATTCTCATGAGTACAAGTTAAGGGAATGCCCCCCTTAGACTTTGTAGAGTCTTTTTTTGCCTTTTTTTTATGTCCTATTAGTATGTGCCCTCGCTCATGCATATACCCGGGCTTCACCTCTAGATTTCAATACAATGGAGCACATTAGCATAGAGTATGCATGTTTTAATCACCTGCCCAAGATTAATGCACAATCTTGCGTTGCGTTGCGCTGATGGCTCACGACACCATTGCGCACGCCGACGTGCACATTAAGGGGCCGTTTGGGGCATGAAAAAACCAAAATATCCATAGTTGATTTTGGACGTCCAGGTTTTCTCCGTATCCAGCTGAAACACCTCATCTCTAGATGTTTCTTGGCCGTTTGGGGCGTGATTATAAGCAAATATCCACAGTGGATTTTTCAGATCCACCATAGCATCCATATTTTTTCCATATCCAGCGGCACGCTGGATATAAACATGGATGCCACATTGTAGCAAAACATCCTTAAATTCCTTCTTTCCTTTATCATTTTTCATTTTTTGGTAAGGATCAATATTTTTAGAATACTAGAGTTTATCATATCATACAACGTCCAAAAAAGGAAAAGCAATACTAATTTTTTCGGACGGAGGGAGTGGTCATATAAGAAAGATTGATTTTATTATCATTTTCAAAATTCACCACTATTGCAGCTAAGCGCTTGCCGCACTTCAAAAATGGCGGCAGCGCTGTTCGTCCCATCTCCCACCCTCCTCCCCCCGGCCCTGCACGTCCTCCGCCGCCGCCTCCTCCTCCTGGCCCAGTTTAGAAGCACCACCACCGCCCCCGCCACCTCAGACCCCAAACAGTGACCTTTTGCACATCATACGAAGTCGGTGGCGGCTACGCCGACCAGGGTCCTCCACCATTCCCCATCTCTCCTGGGGCGACGAGCAGCTCGATGATGACAAATGGGACGCTCTCAAGTACGAGGCTCTCCTCAGTGGCGGCGAGCAGGTCACCTCCGTCCTCTAGGACATTGTTAAGCTGGTATTGCTTGACTTTCTGCATCAAGTTATCATTTTTACGTTCTTCATCTCTCTCTGCGAAGATTCTAGTATGTGGGTTCTTTTATTTTTGGCTATAATAGTATGTGGGTTCTTGCAATCTAGTTTAAAGAAGCCTTCCTGTTAATGGTTTTTTCATTTTCCTTCCGTCCGGAATTAGTAGTAACATTTGGTTTTCAAAAGTATACTGATTATGTTGGAAAACGTAATGTAACTACTAATGCCGGACGGATGGAGTATGTATTTGGGATTAGATATGGGGGAATGAGGGTTGGTCGGTGTTTTGAGTGGAGGTTTGAGCTGGGCATTTATGCGAGCATGTGGTGTGCAGTTGGAGGATATGAATTTGGACGAATTGTCGGAGACAGCTGCAGTGGAGCTGGTTGCTCGTTATAGGCAAGAGAGTTGACCAGATGGAGTCTGGTTTTATGATGGCTCTGGATTGCATGATCCAGCTTGCTGAAAGAGATTGTGATAATCAGGTATTTGAATCTTTTTTCCCCCTTCCAGGTATTGAGATTTTCATATTGAAGCATCTTATATCTTATTGTATTGATTTGCTTGTTAAGTTTTATTAGCTGTTTTTCTTAGGGGTTTGGAATTTCAATAAGAGCGCTCCGTGTATGCTTTATGTCATTTTTTTCCTGACTTCGGCAATTCCTTCTGTGAAAATGATTAAGGCCAATGAACGGCAATTATCGTTGTTGTGTTGGTGGCATTGTGGAATGTGTATGCATATTTGTTCTTGGATAAATCTAGGTGGAACTTATAGCAGAAGGTTGGCTATCTACCAGAATGATTTAAGTTAGTATTCTATCTTAGGATGGGTGAGTGGTTTTAGATGGATTTTTCAACTAATTGGCAACTGTCTTTTTTTTTTGTTACAAGCAAACTATGCCTTCGATTGACATAACTAACCACTTGTCTCAGTTTTTTTTTTCATGCAACAGCTGTCTATCTCTCTTTGATCCTTCATTGATAGGTGTGCTTGTTTCACATCTGTTTCTTTCACTCATGCAGCGCAAATCACTGTTGGAGGTGATCAAGGGGACTGTCCTATCCCATCTTACCAAAAAAATGTCCTCCACATGTGAGTACATGCTTTTTTAGTATGACTTTTTGAGCTTCCAAGCAATCCATGCATGTGTTAATTTTGATTGTGCAGAAGCGAGCCTGCTCTGCAGTCTTGTATGCGTGAGTACGCTTTTGAATACCTTGGCCATGGGATGATAATCGAATGGCCAAGGTATTTTCAGGGGATAGCCCATGCGGCCATCAGATTATCTGACAGCCACATGAGCTTCAGCACCATGCTATCCTTAGTTTGGTTGTAATTTTATGACATTCATTCTATTTCTATTTAGGTTCAATTGATTGGATTGCTTTGTCGTACTCCTCAAAAAGAAAGCAGAGATGAACTGCATAGGTGAGTTGCTGCTGGTGGCGGGGTATTTTCTGGGGAAAAAGACACGAAAATTCAACTTCCAGGGGCAAACCTAAATGATATTGCAAACCAGGCTGATGATTTGCTAGAGGTGATCTGTTTGTTATGCTTGTCTTGTTACTTTTTATTTTTTACTTTTCTGTTGGTGTGATATCGAACTTTGTGTTGCATTATGCTCAAGAAGTCCCCACTGCATCAATTTTTGGTCACTTCCTGTTTGCTGCATATGAATATTAATTAATTAGCCGAAATGAGAATGCTAAGGTGGCTGTGTGGGATAACTAGGAGAGATAAGATAAAGAAAACGAGTATATACACCTTTAGGGGAGAAGCATAGGGCATGTAGATTGTAGGTTTAGCCATCTACATAGAAAATAAATAAAGGCACCAGTAAGAAGGTGGGAAGGGTGCAAGCAGAAAAGGCCAAAAGAGGGAGTTATTAAGAAAGTATATGGCTTTCTATCTATTACAAAAGACACTGGCGCATATCTCGCTAGAGGGTGTGTAAAATCGAAGGTGCTAACCTCAATTGTTGAGAAAAGACGTCTACTTGATTGTGATAGCACATTTGGATGTTACTTTTAGCACAGATAGCCATGGATAAACATTAATATGTATCAGTTCAAGTACTAATTGCCCTTGTCATTGTAATTGTGATTTTAGTAAACGGTAGGAAACACATATAAAAGGAAAACAAGCAATGAAGAGTATCAAGACAACGAATTTATGCATCTTGGCAAGTTGCTTACATTCATGGTCAGTAGGGAGATTCTTTCCACTAACGTGTAGAAGTTATAGGGTTAATGACCCTCCACTCCGTCCTCTCAGAAAAAAATCCCTTTACAAGACCAATCATCAGTCTCTCGTTTTCATAGAGAAAATGCACATGAAGAGCAAACCAAAAAAAGTACTAGTTTAAATATGTAACTCTAACACTGTAAGAGACATAACTGCCCTGAAGAAAGTGCTCAATTTAAATGGGTCAAAAACACACACTGGTCAGATCCATACGGAATTCAAGTTTTGCTCACTTTCCAAGTATGTCCACCTTAACTTGAATCATATAAGTCATCAGGGAGAAGAACTTATGACTTCCTCAAGCTGGATACAAGCGTGTCTTTGTATTTTCCACTTCTAACACAGCCTCCATCTGCACCCCATCCTGATGCAGTGCATTATCTCAATCTTGTTTTATCAATCAAACAAATCTGCCGGCTCGCAAATCGGACCTCATTAGATCTGAATTATATGGAGAAATATTTTATTTTCATATTTACAATGTTTAATCTGTCATTTTTATGCTTTTACGAACTGGTTTGTTTGGTGCTAGTCATGTTTTAGAAGATCAGAACATAGTTTTAGTTTTTCTTGCTATTATCATCTCCTAGATCCAAACCTCAAATAAATGGAAAAGTCATGTGATAATGGTGTATGTTGTCTCCTTAATCTGTTTTTGGATGAATTAAAAATTAATTGCAAAATCCCAAAGGGGAAGAGACTACAAAGAAAGGTGATAAAACACGTAGAAAAAAAAAATTATGCACAGAGCAAAACAACTTCTAAAAGAAAACCAAAGAGAACCTAATAAAAAAGATAAGATAAGTATGCACAGTGCTGAAGGACTAATCTGAGTGCCTCAAATGCTATTTTTCACTTGATTAAGAATTCTGCAAATGATGGCATTTGAAGAAGAGATTGAGTCTTCGAAAATCTGTTTATTCTGCTCATACCAAAGTGCAAAGATATAAGCATTGAAGATATGTTTTAAAAGAAGACCAACATATTTGTTTGAATGACAGAATGATAGAATCCATAATAATTTGTCAGACAAGCTTCCAACATAATGCTGAATATGGCATTTGAGCAGTAGATCTCGCCAAATAACCTTGCTAAAACTGCATTAAAAAAGTGGTGATCGTGACTTTTAATTGCATGAAAGCAAAGAGAGTAACGATCAACTAATGATATGTCTCTTGTTTGAAGATAATCTAGAGTCATAAGACCACCCGAAAGAGCAAGCTAAGAAATGAAGGACTGTCTGTATATGTATTTTTTGTGCCAGACAATAGTCCACCAGTCAATAATAGGGGCTGACAAAAAATATCCCAAGTAGTTTTGTAAGAAATTTTTCCAAAAGGAGTTCTCCAACCAATTGAATCAATTTCATTTGTAAGAACAAGAACGCGAAGATTTATATAAGATATAATTTCCTCAAAACCATGCAAATTCCAGTGCCAATTTAGGATTGAATCTACAACTGTATCTGAAGTGTCACCCCCAACCTTAAGCATATTTCAAGTATAAAGGAAAGTGCTCAATCTAGGGATCTGTCCACATCTTTGTATTTACCCTATTTCAAATCTTAAAATGCCAGCCTCTCATCATACCTTGATGAAGAGAAATAATAGAGTTCCAAGCATGGGAACAAGATTCCTGGCTGGTCTGCATTATGTTTCCTTGTGCTAGGATGGGCAACCAATGTAAAATTTGCCCCTATGATTTTCACACAAATATAAATGAAAGCATTTCAGGCACAACAGTGTAAAGTGGTAAAATATAATACGTGTTGTCAGCAGCTGAGTTTGGGTGTGTATGATACTATGATGTTGTATATGTGGCAACTTGAAGACAGATGTGCACCCATGGGAAAAATGGAAAAATACCTGTTTTGGAATCTGAATACAACATATGCTTTCTTATGTATTCTCTTGTTGTTGGATAAAACTTTTGTTCTATATAGGGTCATATATGGATTTTGTCATTGTTGTACACGTCCACTCCACAAAATATATTTTAAATAAAACAATGCCAGTGCAGACTATGGAAGCAAGGGCTACAATCCCTGACCGACTGCTAGCGAGGCTTGTGTTAATCAGAGAGGAAGCTCGAAATTTGAAGGGTGGTGGAATATTGGATGAAAGAAATGACCGTGGTTTTAGGACATTGCCAGAAGCTGAGGTTTATGTATAGCTTTTATTCATTTACTTGCTTTTAGTTGTTTCATACGTTATGTCCCGGTTTCCATCCCCGCCACTGCCCCTGCATAAATTGTGCACGTACCCTCACCTGCATCTGTTACTTTGTGCTTGCCCATGTTCAGCATGGGTTTTGGATAAACTATCTTTCTGTCTGCGTGTCTGTTTGGGCTAGTCTGGGCTTCATATACTTTGTTAGGCCATTATTTTTGGTAATTACGGCAAGTTGGTTTCTAACAACGCTAAAAGTTATATATTATTTTTTTTAGTGGTGCATAAATACTATACTTGAGGGTGTACATTAGCATGATCCATCACATTGTTTCTGCCAATGTATCTGCGATTGTTGCTTGTAGCGTTTAAACGTAGAGCCATGCCTAAGGAGGTGCTCAGTTTCTTAGATTTATGATATGAAAACAAAATAGTATGTTGATAAATTTTAAGTTGACTACTTTAGGCAAGCTTAGGTGGCATGAAGCCATCCAGGATATATACCTTGTGCCTGAGACACACCTTTGAGAATTTGCAAAGTTTTGACCAACATCTAGGTACACTGAGCCAAACATACTGTATTTTGAGGTTACATCTCGTTAGCACCTACAGTTATTTTAGATTTGCTTCTTTTATGAATCTTGTTTAAGTCGTTGAATCTGCAGCTGCTATTCGTTGAGTTGGTTTTTGTCGTGAACAATAGACTTTTTACTTTCAGATTTAACTTGTAGCATTGCATCTTGCCTTAATTGATAATGTACCTTGAATCGCAAGCATATAACTACTGCCTATCAAATTTGTTGTAGTTTCTCCACAGTAATAAGATCTAGAGCTTGAGGTATATTGTAGTTGACTTATATTGTTTCTACTAATTGCCTAATGACTTAATTTTGTGTATACTAAATTATCCCTATATGTTAGGTGAATTTTTTGTCCAAATTAGTTGCTTTAAAACCTGGAAAAACTCTACAAGAGATGATAAAGAATGTAATGCAAGGAGAAGAGGAAGGCGCAGATAGGCCAGAGTGAATGAAGATGAGAGACCAAAGGGAATCGCTGGCAAGGTCTGTTTTGTAATTGTTGATGCTTCCATATATTTAAACTTGACTATTGAATTTGTTATAATTTCCATTTTCAGACCGGTCGAGCATCCCGACCTGTGCGTTTTTAATGCTTCCTCCGTCCAAATTACTTGTCTGGATTAGAAAACTTTATTGAACTGATTTTCTAATCCAGACAGGTAATTTTGGACGGAGGAGCATAGTTGAATATGTGGGAGTTTTTCACTTATCTTTAGAGGATCATTTTCCAAGTAAACAATTAACTTAATTATTGTAATGTTAGAAGAACACAACATCTAATTTCAAGTGACAAAAACCATAGCCCAAATTTCTCTTCAATTGGATGCGCTAGTAACTTTTTTAAGTATAAGAATATAACCATCCTGCTCCATAGGTAAATAATGGCTATTTGTTGAGTGATTAATATTCCACATGTTCACATTGCAATGCCCTTTTGATTGTACAAAAACTGAAGTTATTCAGCGTATTAAATTGGATAGATGGCCACCAATCCTAGTTTCTCAATCTCATACATAGCATCTTAGAATTTACACAATATTAGCTTATGAGACCTCATTGATGTAATTTTCATGTTGCTTGGTAGGTACTTGGTGGCATCTATGCAGGAAATGTATCTGGAGTCGCAGCTCAGTACCTAGAATTGGTATCACTTCTTTCCGTGTAAAATTTTTATGTAGTCTTTCTTGCTTTCAATTGAACTTACTTTTTTTTCTTTTATTTAATAGGTTCATCAGAAAACCCTTCAAATTCTAGAAGAAATAGATTTTTAGTCTTCTAATTGGTATTTCAAGTTTCTTTTGTCCATTGTAGATGTTTATAGGCGGATGTAGTTTGCAAAGAAATTTTGCATGCAAATGATTGTGAGGTTGTCAATTAGCGATGTATATTGCTGGCTCCAGATTGTCAACTTTGCAAAGGTTGTATCTATCTCATACTTTTTCTTGAATGACAAAATCATTAATCCATTGCTCATATCTGTCGTAGTTTTCTGAGCACAGAGCTTTCAGACTCAATATCTTGATGAGCATTCTTTATTACTCACTGGCATATCATATATGGTACCTCATGCCTACCCGCAGCAGATTCCTTGCAGGAATCTGCAAATCCACAAACCCTTGCCTGCAATTTCTTCTCAGAAGATCATACGCATAATCCACCACAAGCTTCTTCAGTGGACCAGAGTCTTCAGTTGCCTTCACATCACTGTCTCCCAGCAAGTATACTACTCCCGCACTCCAGGATCTCTCCAGAAACTGAATCTCTTCCATATCTCCTCCATCCTTATTGAATTTAACCACCTTGTGCTCCAGTTCGTCCACCTGATTCTCCATTCTGATGAATAGTTTGAGATTTTCCATTAGCAGGTTCTCAAATTCCTCATGCCCAACCCTTTTGTCTCGGTACCCATACCTTGCAATGCATCTGTACATGCTGTTCTCTTTTGGTCCCACACGTCCAAGCAGGAAATGCTCTTTAGAGAGAACCTTATTTACAGGCAAGTACTTGACGGAGACAAAAACCAGTACAGAGTGCACTGCTGGAAGATTGTTCAGGAGATGGAAGAATATTGAAGGTACTCCCTGGGTCAGTTCAGTGTAGAGAAGGGTCACACCTGGAACTCTTGTAATCCCAAAATCAGAGCTGAGTTTTGTCAGGTTCTGCATCGACACCTTCTTCTCAACTTCGTAGGCATAGCGTTTGGTTTGCACATAGTTCCACACAAACATTACAAAGAAAAGAACAGCAGAAAAGGCCAGGGGAAGGTACCCTCCTTCTGTGAATTTATAGAGCACTGAAGAGAAGTAGACAAGCTCTATGGTCATGAAGACTGAAATGAAGACGGCAATAAGTAGAAGATTTGTCTTCCATATCATAAGCATGATGAGAACTAGAAAAGAGGAAGTCACCAGCATCACTGAGACTACTGCTATACCTGATTGTATAGAAAAGATAAAATGATTAATACGCAAGAGGAAGATGAAGACTGAGTGTACAGAGCTATCAGCAAATACCAAATGCACATCCCATCTTATTGGCATCTTGGAAGGAGGCTGTGATTATAATACAGGTAAACATAAGCAGGTAGTTGATCTCAGGGATGTAGACTTGGCCTTCGAACTTGCGTGAAGTGTGGACTACATGAACACGGGGGAAGCAGCCTAGCGCCATAGACTGCTTTACAATTGAAAATGTCGCAGAGATCATTGCTTGGCTTGCGATGATTGCAGCTAAGACAGCAATCACAAACATTGGCCAGTACACTGTTTCTGTGATGCAAGTTATGATGAGATGAGAGGTGCAACAAGTTCAACCAGGGGAAAATGTTCAAATTCACAACAAACTGATCAAGAATCTAGCTGATCTTACCAGGAATGGACTTGTAGAATGCCTCTTTAGCATGACTTGGGAACTTGGAAAGATATGCTGCTTGCCCAATGTAGGCGCAAATTAGAAAAGGGTATACTACTCCACTGAATGAAATCTGGATGGTTAGAGAACGAGAGTATTGTTAGCTTGAACTTTGAAAAACTAGCTTGAAGAAAAATATTATGTTTCATGTCACCTGTATTGATCTGACTGAGAAATGACCTAAATCTGCAAACATGGCTTCAGTCCCTGTCACATGTAATCAAAGAAAAAAAGAATGAATGGTTGGTAAGCGATTAAGTAATCAACCACACACAGTCCATTTCCTAAATGCAGCAGATACCTGTCAAGCAAAGAACAATTCCTCCCAGGGAGATCCAAGCCCTTTTAGGATCTCCAGTGAAGTATTGGATAATGTAAGTAGGGTTGAAGGCCTTGATCACAGAGGAGTCATGGTGGATGAAGTTGAAGATGCCAATGAGCCCGATTAATAGGAACCATATCATGAGAGCAGGAGCAAACATGTAGCCTACTTTATCGGTGCCAAAGTGTTGGATAGAGAAAAGAAGCACGAGAATGGCTATTGAGATCATCACTATGGCATCTGAAACAGCCTTAGAGCTGAATTAGCAATGGATCATAACAATTTTCAAGCAACAAGCTGGAGGAATGCATAGACTATTTCACGCAAGTACCTTTGTTATTGAAATGATACGCGTGCAGCCCTTTCAGGCCGTCGAGTGCAGATAAAACTGCATCATTTGCACATTAAATAATATCATCAGCAGTAGCAGCATAATCATCATCATCACTAATATTATTACGACAGTGGTGATAGGGTCGGTTTTACTGTTATCATCATTAACCTTACAAACTAGTATTTGAATATGTCCATTTTTCTCTCTCCAAAATTGCTTCCCAGAAAGAGGGAGAGAAAGTACCTGAAATGCAGGGAGTCAAGATACCATCTCCAATCACCATGCAAGTCCCTAAAAGGGCCACAGAAAGAAGGCACGTCTTAGCCCATGATTTCCTTTCTAAGGCTTTTTTCATCTTCTCAGCCCTCTTGTGATGCTTGTTGGGTACCTGAAGATTGAAGGCTGAAAAATTTAACTGCTCAGCCTGTTGATTCGGGATAGAGCTTCCATTGCAGTGTCTGCAGATCAAGGAGTACATTGCAAATGTCCCACCTGATACAAAGTAACAGCTCATAGTTTTATATTAGATACCAACCATGAAGCTAAGAAAAGACTGGAAGTAGAAACGACTTCATTCTACCTTCTCCACTGTCATTAGCCTGCAGAACAATGAACACGTATTTTATAAAGGGGATGAGAGTTAGTGAGTATATGATGAGAGAGAGTGCTCCAACAATTTCATGATGAGATGGGTCTCTTCCCCACCCTGAGAAGGTGGTGTTAAACACGTAGAGGGGTGAAGTGCCAAGGTCTCCATACACCACCCCAATGCTCTGGAATGCAAGTTGCAGAACTGCTGCCAAAGACAATCCCTACAACAAAACAATTGAACCACAACAAGATTACGCTTGGAATATGAGTTCATGGCAAACTATGAAGACAAGAAACTTGATTTACTCGTGTGGCAGTACTAGACAGTCCAGAGACGTTACTGGCCTCCTCCATTGAATCCAGCATAACAAAGTTTGTGTGAGGGGGTCGCAATGGTGGGAGAGAAAGCTCTGGCTTGGCCTTGTCCGTTTCAACTTCCAATGCTATTTGCTGCATTTCTCCTTCAGCCATGATTGGCCCTGAAAAGATCAGCAGCTACAAGACTCTTAGGAATTTCTATACTAGCCAAACAAGACCACCTCGTATTGGAGTTTATACGAAGACAAATGGAAGGGTGTTGAAGTTCTATTTAAAGGAGATTATGGCAAGGTAGGTTCTCAAGTAGTAGTATTAC
The DNA here is from genome assembly GCA_039654745.1 of Houttuynia cordata. Classification (NCBI taxonomy): domain Eukaryota; kingdom Viridiplantae; phylum Streptophyta; class Magnoliopsida; order Piperales; family Saururaceae; genus Houttuynia; species Houttuynia cordata. Next base: position 13,043,951 of record CM077507.1, on the reverse strand, counting down.
ACTGGCTGAGTAGCTTCTACAGTGCGAATCTGTTGTGGGTCCTTGCCTGTGCCTTGCAGACGTAAAGTTATGTAGAAGAAATGTGAGGCCATAGGGCCCCTTGAGGCCTGGGAGTTTGGATGGAATGTGAGAGAGAAGTTGGGGCACAGATGCCCACCCAGATTGCAGCTTTGTTTTGAAGGCCCCGCAGTCCCAACCATTGCAGTAGTTGTTGCTATATCTGCTCAGAAAGCCAAAGGGAAACACTTTTTTCAGTTGGGCAGCCTTGAAACTCGAGTTATGGTGTTCACTGAACCTAAAGCTCGGTCTAAAGTGTCCCAAGAGCTGCAACAGATTGGTTTTTGTTACATCATCCAAGTCATGGAGCTTCCAATCTTGTTCTACTAGGATGGATCCCCTACTTATATCATGTTCAAAGACACTTTTCAGTTGGACAGCCTTGAAGCTCCAATATTGGTATTCACTGAACATAAAGCTCTGTCATAAGTGTCCCAAAAGCACTCTCTTCAGCTGGACAGCCTTGCAGCTCCAGTAATGGTAATGAGTGAACCTAAAACTGTCACAAGTTTCCTAAGACTGCAACAGATTGGTTTTGCTACATCGTCTTAATCATGCTTTCAATCTTTTTCTACGAGCATCTATCCCTATTTATATCATGGTTCAAAGCACTCTTTTCAGTTGGACAGCCTTGAAGCTCCAGTAATGGTATTCACTGAACCTAAAGCTCTAAATGTCCCATGCAACAGATTGGTTTTGCTACATGATCCAAGCCATGGTGCTTCCAATCTTGTTCTACTAGCATGTATATCTATTGATATTATGTTCAAAGCATTCTTTTCAGATGGGCAGACTTGCAGTTCCAATAATGGCATTTGACTTAGACCTCCGTCATTAGTGTCCTGAGAACTGCAACATATTGGTTTTGCTCCATCATTCAAGTCATGGTAACATAGATAGCTGCTTATATTATGACTCCCACAGTCTTATGACAACTTATCGGTCTCCCTAGCCTTAGTTTGTGCTCTTAGCATCTACCCGGAGCTCTTGATTTCTTTCTTAGGATTACCTTTGCCATCTTTTTCAATAGGATGTCCCCGTTCAAACTTCAAAGCACAGTGGATGATGTTAGCCCTCTTTAAAAAAAAGGAAAATTGATGGAGTGACCATCCTAGACAGTGTCTAGACCCTGGACCACCAGTGCCTGGTTTATATTTGGCAATGCTGTTTCACCTCTGTACTTGGAGACCGTAGCTATCTTCAAATGGCAACAGAGCTACCCGAACCTCAGTTGGAGCCCGACTCTTTACTTTAGACTGGAGGACTAGGCTTCAGCTTAATTATGATGTATATATTGATTTCCCATACTTTTGCTCCTTGAAAAAGAAAGTGATTCCATCTGTGTATTAGTCATAGTACTAGCTACTTTTTTCTTACTCCACTTATGATATGGAGCAAGTAAACTACGATTCCCTGTCATAAAGCTTATTTATAGAGAATACAATTGAATCACGTATTGCTTCCATCGAGGATTTAGCTCATGTGTAATTAATCTGGAGTAAATTGGTACTATGGACTGTGGTTATATAATTAGATTGTTCTAAGTCATATTCATCTTAAAAGGTTAGAGAACCTGAGAAGCTCATTTTCAGCCATTTTCAAAGTCCTGCACACATGAGTACGTGTCCATTTTAATAAAAATTGGTTCAGGAATTAGAGGATTCTTCAACAATATCTTTGTGCCAAGTTCTTAGAAGGTAGGTTGAGATCTTAGTGGACCAAGGTCTGAAACCAACAGGATCAAGACCCACCAACTAGTGATGTAATTTGGTTCTACTTGAATTAGAATTACTTCCTCATTGAGTTAGAAAATTGCTAACCTCTGCATTACATGTAACCTCGCCATATTTATAGTCTTCAATTATTGTTACCTGGGAAGGTATATCCTTTAGGTCTACATTTTAGGAGACAAGAAAAGGAAGAGAATAGCTGGCAGGAGGGTCATAATCAGAATGCACTTTAGAAGGAAGCAAAATTTTAAAACTATTGAAAAATGATAATGCTACACCAAATTTGTACACCAAACTCATGCACCCGTGTTTTTATTGAGTGGTGAAAAGGTGGGCCATGCTCTGCTTCTATATCAAAATATATTTGCTATAATGAAAAAAAGCGAAAATACATTTTATACTCCGCCTGTCGCTGGTGTTTGTTTATGTTGAGTTAATATTAGATCTGAGTCATCTGATTCTATATATGGAGCCTATATTCTGCCTTGTTTATGATTATACAATCGTGATACCCAAACAGTAGCTGGAGTTTGCTTTTTTGGTTGTAGCGTCGAGGACTAGGCTCCAGTCTAACAATTGTAGCTGCTTCTAATAATCATCCCAACTCCTTGAGTAACAAAAAATCATACCTTAGAATGTATCCCTTCCGGTCACTTGTAATCTAGATAATTATAAAAAATATGCATACCAAAATTAGATGATACCATTCTCTCTACTCAGGCTCGGAGGCGAGATTAGGGGTCTGTTTGGTTATAGCTTTAGGAGTGGAAAATTAGGATTTTAGGGAAGAAGTTAGGGTTTAGATATAAGGTGTTTGGTTGGGAAGAAGTGGATTTTAGGAAAGAATTTAGGGCTTGACGGTAGTTTGTGTAATTTTTTTAAAAAGATAGGGGCATTTAATAAGCAAAAATGCGGTTTCAATGATTGAAACACTATTTTTCTCAAATAAATGCCCTTGTCTTTTTTTTTTTTAAATTACAAAATATGTCATTACAAGAAGTGAAGTTAGATTTTTTTGAGAGAAGATTTTCCAAAAGAAGCTAGATTCTTGAAGAATCCAGCCTTTTTAAGGCTGCCAAATAGGCCCTAGGGCAATGAACCTAGCTCGAGGTCAAAGTCGAGGATCTACCTTGCGAGCAAGGAGTGAGCTCGGAAAGGTGACTTGCTCACTCGCTCAGAAAGCCTACTAATAAGGCTTTTATATCTCAATAAAAAGTGACTGAGGGAGTAAATTGTATGTGCTCTTTGTTCTCTACTATCTATAACCCCTCTAACCAATGAAGCTTGTCTGGTTTTGAATAAATTTAACTCATTTTGCAATGCAACGAGCTTCATTGGACAGAGAGAGTATTATATTTCTTTCCCTTCAAATAATTATGGGGCACCTAAACTATAATAAACTTTTATTAAGCATCTTCGCAGAGAATACAATCAGATCATTGTTTGATTTTATCAAGGGTTTTGCTCCTCATTAGTGATTACCTAGTGTAATTAGATCCTATAAATTGGCAATTATATTGTCCTATGATCTTATAATGGAAAAATAACAAACAGCTGCTCAAGAATCTCATCTACTATATTTTCCACAATTAGGCCGACATAAATGATCTGCATCAAATGCCATTCCTGTGCATGTTGTATCCTTATGTCTGGGCCATGAATTCTTCCGAAGTACCTAGCTTCCAGGTTCTTTGAAGGGTAAGTTGAGATTTTAGTGGACCAAGGGCTAAATCTAACGGATCATGACATGTAACCAAGATGTAAATTGATTAAATTTGTATAACACCACCTTCTTCCCAATTGAGTTTTGGAAATGGCCAGCTTGCCCAGAATCTCACTTATATCTAGTCTTTAGTACTCCTCCCTTGGAAGATCAAGCTATACTTTAGGTCAGAAACTTTAGATTTTTTAGCACTTGTTCTCCTTTTTAAAAAATCTAAGTCAGTTGCTATATAGTCCCTCTGTCCCATTTGAATAATCCCCTTAGGTTTTTCAAAACGAACTATTTTGAACAACAACAAAGGCAATATTCAGTTCATTTTGGGAAAACAAAAGGGACTATTAATGTCAGACAGAGGGAGTATATATCACCTTCCTTAATTAATCAAACTGCAACCCTAGGCTTATTGTATAACAAGAGAGGCAAAGGAGAATGAGTTAGGTGTCTCCATGAAAGAATCTTGGGGGGATGAGCAACAAAGAAAAGAGGGGATTTTTTTTTTCCAAAACAAGGCCCAAGCCCAGGATGCCCTCCACGGTTTTTAAGCCTTGATTGGTCCATGGGCCAAAGGAGGAGAGAAGTGGGAAGAATATTCTAAAATTTTGAACTCTCGTCCACCACCACGTTTCCTTCCCCCATCGGCCATGGAACCACCACGGGACCCAGCTCCTTCACCACCTCGCCACACCGCCCTTCCCTTCCTCCTCCTCCTCCTCCTCCTCCATTGCCCAACAGCTAGTGCTGCGGTCGCACCGCCGCCGCCGCCGCTCAACCTAAAGCACAACTGCACAAAGGCACCATCTTGGGCTTGCTTTCTCCATGGCATTCTCGGCTCTCCTCAGCCAGGTGCCCACCGGCTTGGCCTCTGCATTGCAGCGTCCCCCCCGACCTTCCACCTCTCCTCCAACTCCTTATACTATGCCCTTTGCTAGCTGCAAGTTGCCATTCTTTCCTCATTTCAGGTGACATTGTTGTTCGTGTTGTATACTCAAGATGTTCTTTATTCGTATTATTTTTGCTTAAATTTTCGTATAAGGTTAGACACTTGGGAAGGTGGGTAGTGTGGAGATGCCTTCAAGAGAAAAAAGGTGCCTTTTTGAATGAAGGGTTAGTCATTAAAGAGTTAAAAATCTTCGACTTTGGTATGTGTTAGTAGTGGGGTAGTCTCCTGAAATTGATTCGACTGAAGCCTGCATTTTGTGTGGTGTTTGTCACATTGGTTCACATGTTTTCAGTATTGTTAGATTGTCTAATGGTAATGAGAGGACATTCTGGACTAGTTATTTGCTTAATCAAATTGCATTAATATTGAAACTGAGATAGGCATGCTTTGAAGCGTATTGTTGCTTTAATAGACATCAGTCATCTGTAAAAGGAAGATGAATAACAGAAATTAAGTAAAAATGCAAGCCATTAGTGAATTTTCATTACTTATGGTTTGTTTGTATATATGTTGACTTATGTGTATGAATTGGATGCGGAAATAGTCCATGTTATGGCAAAGCTGGCCATTTCGTCAAACCCATACAAATGATAAGGTGCAAATGTTGATCATTAATCATATTCTTTGCTTTAGTCAAGGTATTGAAATCCATTTTCTTGTCTTTGTTTTGGAAACAGTAACAGGTGATACCTGTTGACATGTTTAAAGTTTTAAACAACGTCAGTGCAAAACTTCGTTGTGTCACTCACTTAGGTGGTTTCCTTGTGAAGATGCACTTATTTGTATATCTGTTTTTCCCCTTGTTTTCTTGTTTCTCTTTACTGTTCTTGTTTGAGAGTAGCCATCCACGTAATCGTCCATTTATTTTTTATTGTGTTTAGAAAGTTTCTCTTGTGATTTATATAAAACAATTTTTATAGAATGTGTTTTTTTTCTCAGCAAGCATATTTTTCATTTAAGCTTGCAGCGGTTACTCTATCATAGTGCACAGCGTAATGTATTATAAGCCTATTTCCTATAAGCATATAGTAAAATATTGCAAATTTCACATAAAAGTAAAAAAAACAAACAGAAACAAAGATTAAATCAAGTTTGACTATATATAGAATTTGTTTCCTGTGTTTTTCTTCTATGAATTTTTTTGTCTTATTAGGACACTAAAACATGCTTGTAGGCCCAGACTTGGAAATAGCAAGGCGACAAATTTTCAGCCTGAGAGTTTTGGTCCATCAGAAAATGCTCCTGCCCATCGAGAGGATGGAGTTTCTGGTGAAAGTTCTGTCGAAGATTTCAAAGTTGAAGCAAGTAATGCTGGGAGTTCCCTCTTGGCAAAACTAGCCATTGCGTTGAGCTTGGCGGCTACAGTCACGGTCTTATCCCTTTGCTTGAAGAAGCCTTGTTTGGGTTCAGTTTCTGGCATTGCATATGCTGTAGACACTTCACTGGCATCACCTATTACTGCTGCTGGTTTCACTTTCCAGCTTTTCAGCCGTACTGTTGTACTGCCTGAATATGCTTCAGGGTCTGTTTCTGTTTTACCTTGACCTATTTCTGTAAAGCATTGTCAATTCATGAGTATTCCTCTATGGAATCCTACCTGCTGTGTATAGCATTTGGATTGAAAGCGTCATAACCTTCAAAGCAGCACATTTATATCTTAGATAGACATCATCATCATCCTCATGCTTCTCATCCCAGTTACCTGGGGTCGGCGGTGTATCTTAGATGCTGAGATAGTGAATATGTTTTTGACAGATGGGTATACTTTTGGCTGCTTATGGCTGCTGGATGTGGGCTTTTTATCAGTGAGGAGGCATTAAATATTTGGGTCTGTCCTTTAACTGGTACTTCTGTTAAACCAATCTTCAACTGACAAAAAATGCATTATGCATGTATGTTGTGTTAGTGGTTGACAACTCATTTCCTGGAGCAACTTCAGATGAATATAGCATTATTTATGGATTGACCATGTGGCTAAAATAATATGACCTCGTAAATCATGTAGGTTGGCACATCAATAGCTCGCATACTTACTCTGGACGGGACATGGAAGTCTTTTATAGAATCTTTCTCAATTAATGCACCTTACATCATATCCACAGTGCTTTGGGTGTACTGGTAAGGATTTTTTTTCTTTTTGTTTGTATTGTTTGTCCTTTGAAGTTTTAGTCTTGCATCAATTACGTGTTTCATTAACATTTCTTGCTACTTCATTTGGGGCTCTTTAATTGTGAGTTTGTTCAGTGGGAACCGTTTGGTTGTGATCTGAATCATCTGATGTTTCTCCCCTTAGTGACACTCCCTGCTTCCTACATACCAACAATAAGTCATTGCTTTTGGTAGTTGCTCCTCCCAAGTTTTGTTCTATATAATCTGGATTTTTTACCAAATGGGAAGGAGCCTTTTTTGTCAGACATTCTATGGAGAAGTGATATTTATGAATCTGATACAAAACAACTTATGTATATTTTTTTAAATGTATAGGGGCGTTTGTATCAGTGATATGATTCCATTTTACCTTGGGAAGCTTTTCAGTCAGACCAAAGCATCTGAAGATGTTTGCAGTAAGGTCTGTTGCTGAATCCTTTTGGCTTGAACTACAATTTATCTCACGTTTTATACAATGCCAATTTCAATTGGAACTTCAGAGGCACAATTCTTAGCTAAATCAACCTTTATAACTAAATTGTTGAACTTTAAAAAGAGCATGCTAATTTCTAATTGTTCTCAAAATTTTCCTGTTAAATATTTTTTTGAGAAGGTATTTGTCCTATTAATTATGGACTAACTCTTGCCTTATTACATTGCTAATTGCTTATACTCCACAAGCAATAAGGCAGATTAGGTGACTATCTATTATGATTTTGCATTAGACCTATCTGTTCGATTGTCCTCTAATACATAACTGGGTGGAGAATAAGTCATGTTGCTAGTCCTATTTCTATTCTTTCACAACGATGGTAAATGAGATTAAAAGTGGATTCAATTTTCCAGTGTCTTTGTGTGTGTGTTCTTAAATGTATTATGCTAAATTTAAGGTATCCACATAATATAAACCCACTAAGTATGCGGACATGATTGACAAAATGCCACCGAGGCTGTGGCATTTTTTTCAGACCGTCCTCCTTATGCAAATTTTGCATTCTGCTTTGTAGAGTTTCTTCCAGCGTCATGCAATAATGAATAACACCAACCTCAAGTTGCTGGGCAAAGGTGCTACTTGATTATGATTATGATCGCCGTTGATGACATTAGGCTGATTATTGTCATTAACTAATATCGAATTGTTAACTGAGGTAGTTTTTCATTTGGATAATTTAAGGACTTCATAAACCCCATTAGAGTGCAGGATGAATAAAAATCTTTTAGCACTGATCATATTTCTTTTCCTCCCTCTAATTATAGTACAGAGTTTTACACATTGTTCATGCCATGCATGTCATGTGACAGTCTACATTTTCATTCATTCAGAATTTGTAACTACTATCTTTTTCCTAGGTATTGTATCATCCCTTTAGCAGTGATACAATTAAAATGTGATGACCAATTGGAGATAATTAGGTCTTTCAGCTTAAAAGAGGTAATGGAGCGTACCCATTAAACCTCTGATTCATATTTTAATTCTGAGAGTACCTCAAAGACGAGCTCCTTGTGCTGAGAACCACTAGAAACCATTAACATTTCTTCCATTTCCTCTGTCCAACATTTGCGTCTATTACTAACCAGAAATAATAGTTACGGGCTTCAGAAACACTTGGATGTTAATAATCTGTACCAGTGATGGGAATTAGTTCTTCTTCTTACACCATCAAAACCTGCACTGTTTTTGTCTATAATTTCATGCAATCAAAAGGCATCTTAGATTGCAGAACATCACGTTGGCATCTCCTATGTGCAGTAGTGCTTAAAATTTGGATTTCAATTCTAGATGGTAGAGCAAGCGCTTGTACCAGACTAAATAAACCTGATAATAGGAGAAAGATAAGATTACTGTTCCAGAATCTTGAGAGCACTGATACCATTTGAAACTAGAATAAAAAAGAATGAAAATATCTTGTCATTCATTCCTTGACCTTTCACTCTTGTTTGTAATGTTTTGGAGAAAAAAAGGGCTATATGGCCCATGCTTGTTTACGAGATCAAGATGTACTTGGACAGTTGAAGAATATAAAAAAAAAACTCTCTAGCTAGATAAACTCCAGAACTGTAGGACTCTAGATGTAGGTCTGCTAAAACTTTTTACAGTCAGAACAGGAGTTTTAAAAAGAACGATCCAATTACTAACTAGATTTGTTGTATTAATATTTCGTGTAAAAGTAGACTGGTTTTCGTTGTACCAGATTTGTGATGGAAGATGGCCATATTAATATTTCGTTATTTTATACAACCGTCATCTCATGAAGCCAATCCTCAGAATTGGAAGGCGTATGATGATGATGATGTTGAACCTTCATTCATTGTCTCCTCTTTGAGGCTTGCTCCAGGAAGGGAATCTGGCTTAAAATTTGCAATTATGTTTCTTTCCATAGATTTTGTACCATCATTTTGATTCTGATAGGAGTAACATATGGTATAGAATCCATCCTGCTGACCCTAGATAGCTGGGATAAGGTGTATGATGATCATATGTCACATTAACTTGATGATGGATGCAGTTAGGGGTTGGTAAAGAAAAGGTGCGGATCATTACTAGAGCTGTGCAAAAATATGGCAATCTCATTGGCTTTGGTGAGTTATTGTTGTTACTGTTATATTTGAAATATGGTGATGTGAATTAAGAGATGTAACACAAAAGAGAGATCTTGCTACCGAATTTTCTCCAAGCCCACAATCTGCCTTGTAATGACTATGAAGTATATTTGTGTGACTTCTTCTCATCACATTCTTTCTTATTTGTGAATATTAAGGACAGGTTATACCTTGGCCCATTAGTCAGTATAAAGTGCAGTCTCATCTCATTTTCTACCAAAGTTGCTACACATGTCACTCTTACTTGTTGCTTGAATATGATTGTGAATGATGATGCCAATCTGTCAGAGGCTATACTTTTATACAATCGTTTAACATTTCTTCAATGATATAAATAGTTGTGATATCCAATTTAGACTTAGCTGATGTTTGTTTTTTATAGATCAATAAATCAACAAATCAAATATTTCTACAAACCTCTCTCACATTCTTGCCAGCGCATCCATCAAATGTTTTTATTTATGTTCATATATACTCTATGCAAGCCAAGCCATCCATTTTGATTTTACTAGATATTTTTTTAAGAAAGATATTTATGTTGCAGTTGAACGCTTTTCCCTAGGAGTCAGAAACCCGACATCTTTTCTGGCAGGAATGTTGGTAAGTACTTTCTTCTCCACTATATGTTAACTTGTGATACACATCTGCATTACATTGACGTAAAATTTCGAAGTCAGAATGGGCTTTTCAAGCCTCTTAATAAAATTGGTTTCTTCTTTTAAGATTTAGTTTTTGCATCTGTTAGTCATCTACATGAACCCAATGTTGGGTTTATGCTGTCAAGGTCTGATATTTTCTTGCATTGTAAGAAGATAAATGCAATCAAATTACTGGCACCTGATTGTTAATCTGTCCGTGGATTATTATATCTTTTGTGATCAACATTTCAATTTGAATTTCAGGGTATACCCGCTGACTACTTTTTTGCTGGAGTGTGTTGTGGAGGCTTATTTACACTTACAATTCAGGTTCCTGATCATGCTTAGTAGTAGTTTTTCCATTTAAAATCTATCTGTGTTTACATGCCCGGAATCCAGGTTTTAGCTTTTTTGTAACATGTTTGGGATGCTATTACAATAAACCAGCCTTTAGTGCAACATTTAATTCTTAAATCTCTAATGATAACTTGATGATGCATTTGCTTTACTAGTAGTTTTTTATCTAATACCGGATGCTGTTTCTGTATATCTGCCTCACTAAGAAAACAGAGAGTAATATTGAAATTATTGAGCTCGTTTTCATCTTATTCCAGGCTCATGTGTCTTTTTATTTTGTTTTTGTTGATAGATGGCAATTGGATTCTTATTGAGAGAACGACCTCTGGTAGCTGTAGCAAGTGTTGCTGCAGCTGTGGTACTTACATATGCCTCTTTCTTCCACCACAATTGTTGCAAACAAAATACATTTATGTAACTAATGGTGTAAGTTTGTCTACGCAGGGTATATGGACAGTATTTCCATACTTGTTGGCTGCTTCAACGGTTCTGTTTCTGTACCTTCGTCGCAAATACGGAACATAAACTTATGCTAATATCATAAATAGGATTCTTTGGAGTTTCATAACCAGCTAAGCTCATTTTTTTGTAACCAAAGAAGTTGAAAGCAAGGGATTAAAAAAGGAAAATGTAGGTAGAGATATTAAAAGAAAGAGGAAGATGTAACTTCATTCTTGTATGAAAACTGAAATCCACAAACAAAGTGATCAATTGCTGTTTAACTTGAGCAAATATTTGTGTCTAAATAAGTGGTAATTTAAACCTTAGAGTGCTCTTTCTTAAACTGAGAGGCTTTCCAACATCTTTGTCTACCATAAGAAAGGGGTTTGAACCTTTCCCATTTTTAGTGGATAATCAAAAGCTGGTAGGGATGAATGGTAGCAAGATGGATGACATGATCAAATGCTGTAAAATGTCCTGTCTGCCTGTCTGATCATTATCTAGTTGTGTGGGCCTTCTTGCGTGATGAGCAGAGACCAAAGTGATAAGCCAGTTTGCATGTGCCTCATCTTCCCTCTTTCGGTGGAAAATGCCAGTGTCCACCTTCACGAAGGCACAGGACCCATACATGGGCATGGGTTGGTCTCATGGCACGTGTGGCGAGCGTGTTTAGGCGAATCGAGTACAGTTTTTTTTAAATGTGGGGTTGTAGTCCCCTCCGAGCACAGTGTGCTAGTTTGTACACCAGAAAAGAAGATCACACTGTGCTGGTGCTAGTTTCATTTTGTTGGTTAAGAGAAACTAGTTCGTGGGATCATCCGAATGCCAAATGTTGGGAAGCAGACGGTCTCACAGATTTTATCATAGGTTCTTGACCTTCTCTTAATTTTTTTGTGGGGGCACTTGTCCTTTTCATAATTTCAAACTTCTTTTTTTTTATGTACATTTCACTCCTCTCAGCAGTAGATTTTTCTTCTGTTCCTTTTTCTTTGTTGTCATTCTGAAAAGTAATTACTCCCTCTGCCCACAAACCTGTCTGCATTTGAAACCAGTTAAATTTATTGAAATCCAAGGCCCATACAAAATAAGCAGAGTTTTGTTCCCTCTTCTCGTGTTTTTGGTCTTAAGAGTGCAAATCCAGTCATGTAATGCTGACAGGTTTTTTTCAACGGAGTATATTTTAAGGGTGCATTTGCAACCAATTTTAAGGGTGATTTCCCAGTGGCTTTCGGCCTGAAATCTCCTCAGGAGATTATGTGGAAAGTGCAATTTTATCTCCAAAACAATTTTACTTCATGCCACACTTTTCTAAGAATCAATGTATTAAACGCACTACTCTGGGGAAGAACCCTAAATTCTAGGGAATGAGAGGTGGAAAGTGATTTCCGATGCAACCAAGCACACCCTAAGAGCATCTTCAACCACGTTTGTCAAATAGAGCCGTTTGAGTTGCTTACTTGGCAAATTTTGACAAAGGAACTTGGCTATGTGGCAATTTGACAGATAATTTTTCAAAGTGAACACCAACCACAATTGTCAAATGTGTTATTCTATTATTATTTCTATCACAATAAGTCACTTTTAAAGATTAAATAAAAAATAAATCAATATCTAAATATATTGCGCTATTGTTGAATTACAAATTCTCTTAATAACAAATAAAAATAAGTAGAAAGACTTATATTATGTAACTAACATAGATAACAACATAGTTCTTTTTTGTTTAGATGGTTCATTTGCTTCAAAAATATGCTTTTTATAGACCTACACAGAGATAACAACATAGTTCTTTTTTGTTTACACGGTTCATTTGCTTCAAAAATATGCTTTTTATAGACCTACACAGAGATAACAACATAGTTCTTTTCTATTTTCACAGTTCTTTTGCTTTTGAAAGACATTTTTATAGAACTACACAGAGATAAAAACAGTTCTTTTTTGTCTACATAGTACCTTCGGTGCTGAATGATGCTATGAGAAAAAATAAAGAGCAAAAGTTGAGTACGAGAAAAAACACTTGTAAATGATGAGTATTTGTAGAAGATAGAGGGAAATGTTTGTTGAAAGTAATAAAAAAATGTAACAGTCCAAATTTTTTTCTCCAACAGACATTTTTTGAAAGAATCTTTGATTATGGAATAAAATATTATAAAAATAAATAGTAAACTAAGTTTTGATATACCATTTTGATAAAGCAAAAAATGGTTTCTTATCCATGTATAGATGGCATAGCACATTGGAGATGGGTGTTTGCCCGCTACTTTATCAAATAGAGCTGTTGAAATTGCCAACTCAGCTTTGACAAACCCCATTGGAGACGCTCTAAGAAACAAGTAAAACATTTCTTAAATTTGGGTCCATGTCTAGTCAAATATAATAAAAATGATACCCAATAAAAACATCTAGCCATATTCAATCGAATTGTCTTATTAGGGCTACATCTCGGGTCGGGTTGGTTCCGGTATTGCAGGACCCAAACTTACTCGAGATAGAAAGTTAGATTCCTAGAACCGACATGACCTAAGATGGTACACAAGATCTCAAGAACCAGTCCGATCCATGCTAGAAACTGAAATACATGAGAACCCGAGATAGGGTATTTTTAGTCCGTTATAATGATGATATCATAAAGATCATAAGATAATATCTAAAAAATACAACAAAATCTACGATAAATAGTGTGTGATATCTCAACATAGTTATACTATCACCATGACATAAAAGAGGAGGAAAAATAAGGAACAACGAAAGAAAAATGGGTGAAAACATATCAAAAATGAGATAGATATAAATCATTAAAGTTTGTCCCATAAAATAGCTATCGTGTATTCTATTACACAATAGTGCTATTGTGTAATTGAATACATGATTGCCCTTGCCGATCGTGTTATCGAATACAAGATAGAAATTTTTAGGACAACTTTAACAATTCATATCGCCTTCATTTTTAATCCATTTTTGCCTTTTTTTATTATTTTTAGTGTTCTTTTCTTATCATGATGATATCATAATGACTCTAAAATGAGAGATATAAATCATTAAAATTTGTCCAAAAAAAAAATCTAATTTTTTATCTATTTTTTCCCTTTCTTTCATTTTTTCTTATTTTTAGTGCTCTTTCTTGTCATGATGATAGTCTAACTATGTTGGGATACTGCATGCTATATATTGTAGTTTTTGCTGTATTTTTTTATATTATCTGAAGATCCTTATGATATCATCATGATAAGAAAAAACACTAAAAATAAGGATGAACAAAAAAAGGGCAAAAATTGATCAGAAATGGAGATATAAATCATTAAAGTCTGTCAAAAAAAAACTATTATGGATTACACAATATTTTTTAGACAAATTTTAACAATTCATATCTAACTCATTTCTAATCCATTTTCGCCCATTTTTTTTCATTCTTCCTTATTTTTAGTGTCATTTCTTGTCATGATGATAGTCTAACTATGTTGGGATACCACATACTATTTATCGTGGATTTTGCTGTATTTTTTAATATTAAAGAGCACTAAAATAAAGAAGAACAAACAAATAGAAAAAAATTGATAAAAATGAATGAGATATAAATCGTTAAATTTTGTCCCACTAAAATGAGCGAATGCACGATATTATGTCACCGATTACACGATAGCACTGCTATCGTTGTTATCGTGTAATCGAATACACGATAGCTATTTTATTAGGATAAACTTCAACGATACGTATCTCTTATTTTTTATATATTTTTACCAATTTTTTTATTCTTCTTTATTTTTAATATTCTTTCTTATAATGAAGATATCATAAGGATGTTGAAACACTTCTTGTTATTTATCGTAGTTTTTGTTATTTTTTAGATATTATTTCAAGATCATTAGGATATCATCATGATGAGAAAAAGCATTAAAAATAAGGAAGAATGAAAAAAATAGGCGAAAATAAATCAGAAATAAAGAAGATATGATTTATTGAAATATGTCCTACTAAAATGGGTGATTTGTGGCATCGAATACACGATAGCTATTTTTTTGGGACAAATTTCATTGATTCATAGCTATCTAATTTCTTATCTATTTTTTGCATTTTTGTTTCGTTGTTCCTTATTTTTCCTCATCTTTTATGTCGCGACAGCCTAACCATGTTGGGACTCCGCATGCCATTTATCAAGGATTTTGTTATATTTTTTAGATATTGTCTGAATATCCTTATGATATCATCATGATAAGAAAAAATACCAAAAAATAAAGAAAAATAAAAAAATAGATGAAAATTGATAAAAAAAATGAGTGAGATATAAATCGTTAAAATTTGTCCTACTAAAATGAGCGAATGCATGATATCATATCGTCGATTACACGATAGCACTGCTATCGTTATTATTGTGTAATCGAATACACGATAGCTATTTTATTAGGATAAACTTCAACGATTTATATCTCTTTCATTTCTTATATGTTTTTGTCAATTTTTTTATTCTTCCTTATTTTTAGTATTCTTTCTTATAATGATGATATCATAAGGATGTTGAGACACTTAATGTTATTTATCCTAGTTTTTATTATTTTTTTAGATATTATTTCAAGATCATTAAGATATTATTATGATCAGAAATAGCACTAAAAATAAGGAAGAATGAAAAAAATTAGGCGAAAACAGATCAGAAATAAAGAAGATATGATTCATTGAAATATATCCACTAAGGGCCCGTTTGGTCAACACTTTTAGGAGTAGGAAATCCAAATTATTTAGATGAATCTAGGTTTAAGAAATAAGGTGTTTGGTTGGCCAAAATCAACTTTATTTGATGAATTTAGGTCATGGTGGCTGAAACTGTAATTTCTAAAAGAAGACAAAGGCATTTAATAACAAAAAAAAACTCATCATTATGAGAAACCGCATTTTTTTTAACAACTACCCCTGTCCTTTTTGGGTATTTACACCAAATGCCATTAGGAGAAGTTGTGAGGTATTCTTTTGGGAAATCTCCTCAGGAGGAGATTTAGAATCCAGCTTCTTTTAAGCCCACCAAACAGGCCCTAAAATGGGTGATTCGTGGCATCGAATACACGATAGCTATTTTTTAGGGACAAACTTCAATGATTCATATCTATCTAATTTATCATCCGTTTTTAGCCATTTTTATTTCATTGTTTATTATTTTTCCTCATCTTTTATGTCATGATAGCCTAACATGTTGGGACACCGCATGCTATTTTAAAATATGCATATATAATTCAAAATATGTGTGTCCATTTTTAACCCGTATCCCTCTACTTGGCACACAGGATGGGAAACAAACGGGAAAGTTATTTTTTTTATTTTTTAAAATACTGATATATCGGTTATATTTTAAAAAATAATTAAAACCGATAGATCTGGTTGTATCGAGTGGGCCCAATATTGGTAAGATAGTAATCTACAGATTATGAGCCTAGAAAAATTTGGTAATATGGGAATACAGACTCATTAGCCATAGAAAAACCTCGACCAGCCCAAATTAGTAGGTCGTTGTCTTTTTATTCGGTGATTGATTTCACAGCTCAGATGACCCTTGACCACCCCACCCAGGCTGCATTTTCACCCTTCGTTGTTGAAATGACACGAAATCCAATGGGCCCTCAGGTTAACCAGGGAGATCCAGGCTCCATTCTCACCCTTCGGTGGTGAAATGACACGAAATCCAATGGCCCTAAGGTTAACGAGGGAAGTCAGTGTCAATCAGTTGTGGAATGAGTTTCCCGTACGCAACGCATACCTGTGATATGTCCAAATGCATGTGCGAATCTTTCAATCACCTGAACCATGAACCAATGGACCTGCAGTCTGGGGACCGGGTTTCGTTGGCACGAGATAAGAGGGGTACCATGGGCAGTCGGTGGAATCCAAACGGATGGGACAGGGGTTTTTTCTTCTTCTTCCTTTTTATAAAATACTTCCTTTTTATAAAATATATTTTTTTATTTTCCGTGCCTCGTCAATCTCTTGTATCTTTTCTTCTCAATATTCCTTCCAAAGTTTGTGGAGAATAGAAGGTCCGTAAGACCTAGAACCATGGAATGTCTTCAACCGGTAAAATATCATTTCGATTTTTGAGTTTTTTTTTTTAAATATCACCGATATTTATATATCAATATTTAAAAAAAAAATTATTTTTTAAATATTTTTTTCCTTCAAAAGTTGTGGAGAATAGAAGGTCCCTAAGACCTAGAACCATGGAATGTCTTCAACCGGTTAAATATAATTTCGATTTTTGAGTTTTTTTTTAAATATCACCGATATTTATATATCAATATTTTAAAAAAAATTATTTTTTAAATATTTTTTTCCTTCAAAAGTTGTGGAGAATAGAAGGTCCCTAAGACCTAGAACCATGGAATGTCTTCAACCGGTTAAATATAATTTCGATTTTTGAGTTTTTTTTTAAATATCACCGATATTTATATATCAATATTTTAAAAAAAAATTATTTTTTAAATATTTTTTTCCTTCAAAAGTTGTGGAGAATAGAAGGTCCCTAAGACCTAGAACCATGGAATGTCTTCAACCGGTTAAATATAATTTCGATTTTTGAATTTTTTTTTAAATATCACCGATATTTTTGATTCGATATATCGATATATTAAAAAAAATTATTTTTTCAATAATTTTTTAAAAAAATAATTTTCCCATTTGCTTCCCATCCTGCCAAGTGAAAAAATATGGGTTTAAAACACAAACACATATTTTAAATTATATACATATTTTTATGTATATTTTTAAATTTATACTTATCTAAATGAGTATCACTCATTTTAGAAGATATATTTTGTAAAAATATATAATAAAAACTAATTTTAGACCATTGATATTTATTTACTCAATATCTTCCATATATCTCCGATATTTTATCTTTTTGATCTACCGATATTTTACCGATATCCAATACGACATTCCTTGCCTAGAACTCAAATTGAACATTGCTCATACCCTTCAATCCTGGCCAAATTCCATTTCATTCTATGTAGTATTGGTTTTTTACACAAATATATACAAAACTTCAAAAAATAAAACAAAGTGAAAGGCGTAACAAGAGTAATAAGTGGCCTTTAAATATCCAGCCATTTTATTTAAGGACGTTTCAAATAAAACGTTATATCATTGATCCGAATCCAACAGCTCTAATAGACCACTATTTACAAATACATATGTACATGAGTTTTTTTTTTTTACAAAAAGAAACCAAAATATAAGCTTTTCCCAGCTAAATACAACTGTTTATGAAAAAAATATGCCTAATATCAAGAAAATAGCGTTTTCATTGAGTGGAAGAGAAAGAGAATCACATAAAAAAACTCTACTCTCGATTCTCTCACCCACCTTCCAACAACCCTCTATTCTCACCACCTCCCTCACCCAACAAGAGGTCCTTACTTATAAAAAATATATAGTAAGGGGCAGGAATTTTAAAATATCAAAATGGTGAAAATAGTAAAGATTAGAAAATTTTAATATATCAAAATATTTACTCCGAAAACAAAAGCGAGGGGAATTTAAAGGAAAAAATCATCCCCGGGCATGACAGAACGGTGCCGTCCGGTATCTGCCGACTCCGCCGCGATCGCCGATCACCTGCATAGGCCAAACGATAAGCCGTCAAGTTACACCGATACGTATCAAACAAATTCTTAGCTACAATCGATACGCAATATACTTAACAACATTAAAGCAAAAAAATCAACATAAATGATCATGTGTTTCAAATACAAATCACAAAGAATGATAATAGAATACCTAATAAACAATAAATAAACACAATAAATGTACAAGGGAATAGTCGGACAGAGAAGGCAAAAGGCAGCAAGCACAGAAATTCGATTTAAATAAAAATAAAATATGGAGTGTAATAAATATATAAATAATAAATAACTAAAATAGGGTGAGAAGAAGGAAATGGCGCAGCTAGCCTGAGAACGCAAGTGCGTATAACGGGGGAAGACGGGAGAAGCTTCCGACGAGCAACGGCCGACGACGAACGTCGAACCAGTGAATGGAATCGGAGATGAGGATGCAGAAAAGGATTGGAAGTTGGAAAACATATCACAATCAATCAAGCCCAGACAGCACAAAACGGAGTTGGAAATACATTCATTTCCAAGATTTACAGTCCGCTCTACACGAAACTCAAATCCCTCATTCTTCTGGTTTTCAAATCTTGAACTCTTAAATTTTTCGGCGGTATGTTGATTTCTTTATAGTTATTAATTGAATGGAAGAGATGAAGCTGGAGATGTTATTGCCATGGTTAACCGTTGTGAACAAGACAATTAACATGGCTTCTGCTGTTCCTGGAATTCCCCTGCACGATGCAGGGGCGGTGGTGGCGAACGGCATATTTCTCGGACCGGGGTGGGAATCTCACCGTTGATGCGGCGGCAGAGACGACAGCATGGTGGACGCAGGGGCCAGACGGCGGTAGAAGAGAACGGGCAGAAGCGACAGGGGGTGAGCGAGCGGAGCTGGGAGGGGAAGGCGTCTTGGGCTTGATCGGAGAGAGGAAGGCCCGGATCTTGGGGCAGGCCGCCGCCTTGTCGTACTCCTCAACGAGGTTGGCGAAATCCTCGTCGGAGGTGATCGACACCAGCGCATCGAGATCCTCGGTAGGAAGCTGGCATCGGAGGCTTACCGGAGAACCGTACAGCTCCGACAATTTCGCCAGCAGCTCTGTTTGACGCATTTCATCAAACAGTAGGTAAGCAACCGCACCCCCAAAGAACAACAAGATCAAGAAACACAAAAGCCACCCAAGAAGCCAACACAATAAACCAACAAACACGATAACAAGAATCATTAAGCAGAAGAATTGAATTGGACCTTGGAAGAGGATGAAGCGGGAGACGGAGAGGAGGCGGGTTTCGCCGCCGACGTAGCGGAGGCGACCGTCTGGGTGGCGGGGGAGGATCTTGCCGTGGTAGCTGCAGAGGAGCTTGAGAGGGGCGGAGGGGTCGTAGTTGATCATTGCCGCTGGGTTTTTGTTTCAAGATCTCAGATAGAGGAGATGAGGGAGGAGGAGGAGGTTGGAGCCTTGAAGCCTCACCTTAGCAACCCAGGGGGTGTATTTATAAGGTTTAGGGGATGACGGCAGCGCCGGATCTGACACGTTAGCAGGAGGGAGGACTACCAAAGCTACAGTGGCTACGGTCTACAGCATAGCTTAGCTTACGCGGGAGGTGTTTCACCTGGAAACTCAAAAATCCGGAAATCTATCGTGATATCCACTGTAGATGTTTTGGTTTTTTTCACGCCCCAAACGGCCCTAGTAATGCTAATGACCACTGGCCGGATAAAATGTTAATTTTCTAAATTTTAAAATTCTGATACGAAATTTTAAAAATGACAAAAAAATACCTAAGGTTCATAATTTTATATATAGTCTAATTAAAGTAACTAATAGGGCAGTTAATGTAACATCCGAAAAATTAGTAAGTATCTTAAAACTGAAATTTGACCCTCTTAATGATTGATTTGACCGTGTGGTGCTTTGTTTAAATTAAAGTTGGTGAGAAGAGCTTTCCAACGACACCAATTTTGTGTGATTTGGAGTTCGGAGTAAAAAGATATGGGAAATTGAATAAAAACGATCGATCGCGCTATAAACGATCGATCGGCTTATGGAGCACGATCGATCGGCTTCGATCGGCTACGATCGGCGCCATCGTGCAGTTTGTAAACAGCGCAGGACGATCGATCGCCGTATTGCACGATCGATCGCCAGTTGCGGTTTGGCGAATTCTAACCTAATTTTGAGGCGGATTTGATTGGGAAAGATGTCATATCCTAACTAGACTTGTATTGCACGTTCCTAGGGTGATTTAGGGACTCTCCCATTGGTGGAAAGTGCCCAAGATATGGTAGAATTGATTGGGCAAAGATTTTCTAAAAACTCTATATAAACCCATAGAGTCTAGGCTTGTGCTTTTGAAAACTAAACCCTAGAACGTCCAGAGGCTTTCCCCTCTCCTTCCCACGTTCATCCCTCTCTTAGAAGACCTCTTCTAGTGGGAATTGCTCAAGAGCTTGGATCGGGAAGCTTTGAAGGAAGCGGAGGAGACGAACATCGCGTAGAAAGGCGACGTCTTTTGGTGATAAAGAGTAGGATGGTTTTTCCCTCTCTTCTTATTCTTTTCTCACATTATATGATGAGTGTTCTTACTGATTTCCTTGGAGTATTGCTTTGAATCTTGCGGGATTAATGATCTATGTCTTGTTTTCCATGTGTATTGCGATACATGCATATATGCCTTCATGCTTCATGTCTAGATGGTAAATCAGATCAAAGTTGGATGCTTTATTAATTTTACAGAAGATAAAAGTTCTGATATTGCTTTGATTATGATGTCTAATGATTGAGTCTTATGCTTTAATGATCGTTTTGCTTAAATCAACTTAATTGAAAGATATTTGGTCTAAGATTGTGTTATATGGGGAGAAACATGATAAAAGGGAATCTTTTGGTAATCCTAGTTAATTTCAGGATCTGTAATTAATCTAGGAGGGGAGTACTATCATCTATCATGAGTAAATTATCATCTATAAGTGGTTCGGAATAAGAATATTAAAGTTTAATCATGTGTTTCACTTTCGGCCAGAACTGTTTCTGCACGGACAGTCGACAGTAAATAATTCATAACTAATTCATATGATATCAGAAAAATATAAAACTGGTGGGGTTAGAAACTAGACCCACAAGGGTATTCTCAGTAAAAATTTCAGAAGATAACCTCAACTTTACAGAGTCTGGGAGCCGCCGGAAGTGGACTGTTATGCAAAAGACAGTGAGCAGAATCCAAGTGAAAACACTAAGTACTTAAGTAAAACCACTTAATATGATGTGAAGATGGTAGGACGTGTCAGTAACTATTACTGGATTATATCCTTATGATTATCACAGTAAGGTTGGGTTATGGTTAATATGATAGATGGGTAATACTTATGTCAAGAAAACCGTAATCTTGTATTTGAAGATAAAGCGCTTGTGTCGGTTTGAGGTTCCATTTGGAATCCAAATCATCTAGGACTCATTAACACCTTGTCTCTGATTTATATATATATTTCAATAAGACCTATATGAATTTCCATCTAGGGCTGAGCATGAACGTATGTATGGATTGTGTTATTCTCTTTGTGTGACATTCCCACTTATACTCTGTATGTGAGTCTGTTCCGGTGATTGATACCTTATGTGGTTAGAGCGTTGCGGCCTCTATTTCGTTGAATTATTATTCATCATGATTATTTGATTGATTCCTCCACTAGAGGTCTTGCGGGACTTCTCCGGAAGTGGATTCATAGTATGCTCACATTATGCCATTGCTTGATCTTGCGGGGTCACTAATATTTGTGGTACTGCGGTTCCATACTGCCCAAAAAGAGGCAACATACGTACGTTAGATTGTTGACATTACGGAAGGTCTTCAATCTCCGCCCATCGTGTCCGTAAGCACTGGTGGGGCCAGCATCCTAGACGCATGGCAGGGTTCCAAAAAGAGGACCCCTAGGGTGGTTCTGGTATAGTCACTTGCGGGTGATCGGTTCAGCGAGCAGAAATTGTACTCCTTTCACTTTTAATGTCTGGAGCTTTTTAATATGATTATCATTCCCTCCTTACTCATATGTGTAGTAGGAGCCTTATTGTTGTTTTCCCTACTTGCGGGTTGGAATTATTATCGACTAACCTTTCAGGTGTATATATCCTTGGTTTAGTCCAGATGTCGCGGCATCTTCATAAACCTTTGTTATTCTTATCCTATTCATATTGTTTGTCCTAATTCAGTGGGTTTTTACATCCTACTGAGTGTTTCTATGAAATACTCATGCATCCTCTGATACAGGCGCAAATGGAATTTGAGATCAAGAAGTTGCAGTAGTGAAGCGGTCGCAGGAGCCGTGAAGACTTAGAGTTTATATTATTTGCTTTGCTTATTTGATGCTTTTGACATTTAATGGCAATTGTGTGCCATAGATTTATAGGTTTATTTGATTTGACTTTCTTAGATGGATTATCATTATTATCAGTATTATTAAGTAAATTTCCATTCCATAGTATTCATTAATGTTTGTATTTGTATTGCACTGATTATGGGCATGACCGATTACACATCCTTTTGAGATGATCGTAATTGGTGGTGAAATCGACTGTTCGGTCTCGCGCCCGGGATCTCTACCTCCAAATGTATATCTTTGATTGGCTTCCGCACTCCGATCGAGGTATGGGATTTCGGGGCGTGACAGTTAATACGGGATGGGGGGAGGTTAGTTTTCAATTTGGTTCCATTATTACAACTAAAATTTGCTTCTATTTTATTCTATGAAGGGAAAAGTTTAAATAATATCGGTCTCATGGAGCTTACATGAGCCCGAGTAATTTTGAGCCGTTGATGATGGTTCACACTTACCTACTAGTTATTTGACATATCTAATGGATGGAGATGACTTGGCTACATGAGATCGGTCTCATGTAAATTGGTCACTTTTATGAAACTACGTTTGAGATCAAAGTTCTAGAGAGGGATGAGCATCATACAATTGAGTGGCATAAAAACACAGGCATGCTATTGCTCCAAGTCATCGGCGTAATTAGTGTGTTGCGCTTTTGTCTAAACCAAATTTATCAATGTGTTTCATGGAATTGATCAACATGTGTACATAAACTTTTAATTACTCCTTCTAGATTAAATAAATGTTGGGCTAATTTGTTCCTATTTAAAAGTCATTTCAAACCTTGATTATTGGGTTAATTATTGTTTTCTCAATCATGTTAGCAATGTTAAATGTTCTTAAATTAAGAAGGCCCCAAAAAAGCCCCACCTTCCTTTTTTTTGCCAATACCCTCATCTTTCCAAACCATTCTCCTTTCTTTATTCTTCCCTTCTGCCCCAGCAATTAAGGGGCCGTTTGGGGCGTGATTATTACAAAAATATCCAGACTGGATATTTGATATATACTGTAGCATCTATGTGGATTTTTACATCCAGAGGTGTTTCAGCTGGATATATAAAATATCCAAATGCTACAGTGTAGCAAAACATCCCATCTGAATGTTTTGCTTTTAATCACTCCCCAAACGGCCCCAAAGT